>CAUDMG010001203.1:55000-370000 GCA_958450375.1 Homarus gammarus | reverse complement strand
TCATGGCTGACTGAAGAGCTTCAACGAGCTGGTCGCTTACTGCAATGACGGAATTGGGTGGTGGACACAGCAATGTAGCCCCGGGTACTGCTGGAGGACTTGGAGCTGTCCAGCAGCAGTGAGTGTGAAGAACAAGAGCCGTGAGATAACGTGGCGCCTCCCGGAGGGTGGCGTCCTACCGTTGCCTAGCGGAAGGGCGGCGATTCTGCTATATATATATATATATATATAATATATATATTATATATATATATATATATATATATATATATATGCTGATAACCACAAGGAAAGAAGAAAACACGAAGTTCCCAAGCGCTTTCGTGTAATTCACATCTTCAGGGGTGAGTACAGACTAGAGAGAGTAATACAAATCAAGGTCTTTCATAGACAAATGCTTAAACATTACTAAGAAAACTTTTTATAGAACTGATCCCAAGCCCACCCATGACCATAAGAATACCTTAATATTACCATTTCACAAAAATTTCTCACACATTCCTGCACAGCTAAAAACCTGGAACGTCAATGTGGCATTTAAAAACTCATGCACTGCTAAACAAATGTTAATCAAGAACTCCCCCAACAACACAATTGGTTGCATTTATAAAGTTCCTTGCAAGAAATGTAATATGTTTTACTTAGGCCAGACAGGTAAAGATCTTGCAACTAGAATTAAACAACACAAATACAGTGTTAGGACAGGCCAGGAATCCAATGCTCTGTTTGTTCATTTGAGGGATAACAAGCATTGCATTGACTGGGATAATGCCTCCCCAATATTACCATGTAATTCAATTGATAGTAGGAACATCATAGAATCTAGTCTTATTAAACATACCGAAGCATTCAACATGAATTTGAGTTACGGCATGTACAAGCTGGACAATTTTGTAATTAAGAAGATTTGTGATCAGGTGAGAAGGCCGGGTCATTTGACCATCTGACCTGACCACCGACCGTTGTGTGCTATTTAAAGATTAGTAGGGTTATTACCTAATACCTGACCATTGTGGACCTGGTCTCACCCTCCTCTGTATATATACACCTTGATTTGTATTACTCTCTCTAGTCTGTACTCACCCCTGAAGATGTGAATTACACGAAAGCGCTTGGGAACTTCGTGTTTTCTTCTTTCCTTGTGGTTGTCAGCATATACCTAGATCACGCGCACCTACAGTGATTTACTTGCATATATATATATATATATATACATAATATATATATATATATATATATATATCATATATATATATATATATATATATATTACATTACATTAGTCATCCTTCACAATGGCCCACCAACCCAAATATTTTATAATAATATTAATCTTCCACGGTAACGGTAAACACGGTGTTGGTGTACAGTACAACGATGTATATATTCCTTAATAACAAAGACTAACAGATAAGAACATAAGAACATAAGAATGGAGGAAACTGCAGCGGGCCTATTGGCCCATACTGGGCAGTCCCGTTTACACCCAACCCCTATTGCTCATATGAGCATCCAACCTATGTTTGAAGCAATTCAGCGTATTCGAGTTAATGATGATATTTGGTAACTTGTTCCATTCATCCACTACTCTGTTCCCAAACCAGTGTTTACCTATTTCACGCCTAAATCTAAATTTGTCTAATTTAAAACCATTGTTACGAGTTCGCTCCTGGTTGGATAATTTGAGTACCTTTGTAATGTCCCCTTTGTTTAGCCCTGCCTTCCACTTATACACCTCTATCAGGTCGCCCCTCGCTCTACGTCTCTCAAGGGAGTGCAAATTAAGATGCTTTAACCTGTCTCTATACTCAAGGTTCCTAATACCCGGGATTAGTCTTGTCATTCTCCTCTGAATTCTTTCCAAAGATTCTATATCCATTCTGTAATACGGTGACCAGAACTGAACTGCGTAATCCAGGTGTGGTCTCACAAGAGCAAGATACAGTTTTAGGATGACCTCGCTAGTCTTGTAACTAACACTCCTTTGTATGAACCCAAGTACTTTATTAGCCTTGTTACGAGCAAAAACACATTGTTTACTTGGCTTAAGGTTCCTACTTATCATTACTCCTAAATCTCTCTCGCAGTCGGATTTCTCTATGGCATCGTTGTTCATCTGGTATCTGGTTTCCCTGTTTACATCTCCTATACTGAGTACTTTACATTTGTCTACGTTGAATTTCATCTGCCATTTTTCAGACCATTCGAAAAATTTGTTTAGATCTTCCTGTAGTTTTGCCGAGTCCTCGTCAGATTTGATAACACGTCCTATTTTAGTGTCATCAGCAAATTTACTTATGTTGCTGTCAATGCCGATATCTATGTCGTTTATGTATATAATAAACAATAATGGTCCAAGTACTGAGCCTTGGGGAACTCCACTTGTGACGTTGCTCCAATGGGACTTAGTGCCGTTAATGCTCACTCGCTGTTTCCTGTCCTGTAACCACGCCCTAATCCATTTAAGGATGTCACCTTTGATGCCATGAGCTTCTACCTTTCTAATTAGTCTTTCGTGGGGTACTCTGTCGAAGGCTTTGCTAAAGTCGAGATATACCACATCATAATTGTGCCCCTCGTCCACCGATTCGAAAACTGATGAAAAGAATGTTAATAGATTAGTTAGGCAAGAACGTCCGCTTGTGAAGCCATGCTGGGAATCATTGATCAATCTGTGCTTCTCCAGGTGATTTCGAATAGAGTTTGAAATGATTGCTTCCAGTAATTTGCCTACTATTGATGTTAGACTGATTGGGCGGTAGTTAGAGGATAATGATCTATCCCCCTTCTTGAAAATCGGTATTACATTCGCTATCCTCCAGGATTCTGGTACTACACCTGTTTTTAAGGACATGTTAAACAACTTTGCTAAGGGCATACTAAGCTCTTCCTTACATTCCTTTAATACTCTGGCAAATATCTCATCGGGACCAGGTGACTTATTAGGCTTTAATTTGTCTATTTGCTTACTAACATCGTTACTAGTCACTACTATCTCACTTAATTTGTTTTCTTCACTATCTCTGAATAGAGTCGGTGCCTCGGGTATCATGTTTAAATTTTCGGTGGTGAAAACTGTTGAAAACTATTTATTCAAATTATTGCTCATTTCTCCGTCGTTATCAGTGAGCTCGCCGGAGTCTGACCGTATTGGTCCAATCTTTTCTCGTGTTTTAGTTTGATACATTTGGTAGAATCCTTTGGGGTTTGTCTTTGCCTCCCTTGCTATCCTTACCTCATTATTCCTCTTTGCTTTCCTTATCTCGGTTTTAACCCTACTCACCAATACCCTATAATAGTCCCGGAGGTGAATTTTGCCACGATTTATCCTTCTACCTATAGCCTTCCTTTGGCCAATGATGTTCTTTAAATAATTATTTATCCATTTAGGGTCATTGTTGTCTGATCTGAGTTTTTTGTATGGTATGTTCTGCCTTTGTGCATTAAGTAACTCACTATTTAAATTGTCGTGGAACTCGGCAATCTCAGATCTCGTTATCAGGTCGGTGTCATCTGTCAGGTTCACGGCCAAGCTCGACACCCCCTCTCTCAGCTGCCTCTTTAAACTGTCAAAGTTTGCCCTTCTGAAATCTGGTACTTTAGTGGAATTTTCCTTACGTCTGCCCTGAAAATCTAACTGGAATCGAATTTCTTTGTGATCGCTGTTTGCAAGTTCGTTCCCTACCTCGACATTGCTAATGAGGTTTTCTCTGTTCGACAGAACTAAATCCAGTATATTATTACCCCGTGTGGGTTCGGTTATATGTTGACTTAGGAAACAGTCCTGGATCGTCTCGAGAAAATCCTCTGATTCTGAGTTACCCGTAAGGTCAGTCCAATCTATTTGGCCAAGGTTAAAGTCGCCTACTATACAGACTTTGTTGTGTATGGAAGCCCTGCGCATTTCATCCCAGATAAGTCGCTCATTGACGCTATCAAGATTGGGGGGTCTATATATTACTCCTGTGATTAATTTTTCCCGACCGTCGCTTAATTCTATCCAAATTGTTTCTGTATTCCTCTCAGTTTTTATTTCCTTATTTATTTCACACTTCAGATTATCCCTAACATAGATTGCTACTCCGCCTCCTCTCCTGGTCTGTCTATCGGTATGGAACAGTTTGTAACCCGCAATTTGGTATTCGACTCGTAATTCACATGTGTCTAGGTTGATCCATGTTTCGGTGAATGCAATTATATCGATTTCTTCGGTACATACCAAGGCCTTAATATCATCCATTTTGTTTCTCATACTTCTACTGTTCGCGTAGTATACATTTAAGTTAGTCGTGTTCTGAGTCCTCCCCTTACCGCGTTTAGTTTTAAAGTCCCTGTCTAATTTAGTTTTGTCATCATTCCTAACACTATTTCCCTGTAATCTTTCGCCTTGTTTACCCGCTCCCACTGCAGTCTCCTCCACCCCCGTGCCCCTATGTTCTCTTAGCAGTTTAAAGACTTCGATATCTTTTGAACTGCCCCCTCTAGAGCCCCAGCCAGGGTTGCTACTCCATCCCTAGATAGGTGCACCCCATCCCTAGCATAAAGGTCCCTTCTGCCATAGAAGTTGTCCCAGTTGTCAATGAATGGGACTGATATTGACTTGCAATATCTGTCAAGACGGTCGTTGACACCAACTGCCCTTGACAACCATTCACTGCCAACTCTCCTTCTAGGCAGGACACCGCATATGATAGGGATCCCTCCCTTAGTCCTAATACGATCTATGGCTGCCTTGAACTTATCAAGAAGTTCCTCGCTCCTACACCGCCCAATATCATTGCCTCCTGCACTGAGGCAGATAATGGGTTTGTTCCCATTACCAGACAAGATATTGTCCATCCTGTCAATTATATCCCCCACCCCAGCTCCTGGCAAACACACCCTCATCCTATTTTTGTTTTTACCACAAAAGGCCCTGTCCATGTACCTTACCTGTGAGTCACCAACAATTAAAGTTTTTATACCTTCCTTGTCATCCCTGCCCCTGACTGTACTAACGTCCAATTCGTCTATCAAGGGACTGAACGGGTTGGTACACTTAGCTGTTGTTGTCGTATCCTTCGTGTGCTTCTTCACCACCAGCTTGGTCCTCCCGCTACTCACAATTTTCCACTCGCTTGATTTTTCGTCAGCCACTGGCTTTACTCGTCCAGCCTCTCCTTTTAACTTCGCCAGCTCTTTCCTTAATTTCAGGTTCTCCAACGTGGCCCTCTCAATTTCTAGCTTGGCCCTCGCCAATTCTTCAATGTACAACCCCAGTTTGGTCAACAAACACCCATACCCAAGACCGCACATAGCACTGGCCATATCTGATAATTATCCCTCCGGAGCTAACCCTGCTGTATATGTAATTAATGAAATATGTTTCTTAGTGTTAAGAATTGATGTGACTTACTGTAACTCGCCATAAAGTAACACGTGTGAGTTTATATGTAAATAAGAACCTTTATCTCTACTTAATAAATTTTTATTATTAACTACTGCATAAATTTATTATAATATTATTATATGTCAAATGTTTATTATATATAAGAGGAAGATTAATGTTAATTAATGTTATTATAAAATATTTTGGTTGGTGGACCATTGTGAAGGGTGACTAATGTAGATAGATAAACATTAGTCTGAGGTGTTTATATACTCACTGTAGCTATATAAACAATGTATATAGAGAGTGAAGGTCTGTAACAATACATATAACATTATAGGTATATATATACACAGCCGGTATTATACATAAAGAGTGTTAGTATACATACAGAGTACATATACACTGTGTACCTATACACTATGTACACTGTTTATGTACCTACAAGTATACATACCATGTAGGTAATACACCCAGTGTATATAGCATGTACAGTATTGTGCTTTACATGTGTAATGATGAATACGAAGTCTGTATATGAACGTACATTGTATACCTATATTGTTACAGACCTTCACTCTCTATATACATTGTTTATATAGCTACAGTGACTATATAAACACCTCAGACTAATGTTTATCTATCTACATTAGTTACCCTTCACAATGGTCCACCAACCAAAATATTTTATTATAACATTAATTAACAACGACCTTCCATTTATATATTATAAACATTTGACATATAATAATATTATAATAAATTTATACATTAGTTAATAATAAACATTTTTTAAGTGGTGGAAACGGTTTTTATTTACATATAAACTAATAAGTGTTACTTTATGGCGAGTTACAATAAGTCACATCAATTGTTAACACTCGAACGTTACTAGGACATTAATATTTACGTTAATATATTTTGGATGTCCACGCGGACACTTTGATACAACGTTCCCTGAACGCTGGTCACTCTCCTACACCTCGCTGGCTGGACACGTACTGTCATGGCTGACTGAAGAGCTTCAAGGTGCTGGTCGCTTACTATAATGACGGAATTGGGTGGTGGACACAGCAATGTAGCCCAGGGTACTGCTGGAGGACTTGGAGCTGTCCAGCAGCAGTGAGTGTGAAGAACAAGAGCCGTGAGATAACGTGGCGCCTCCCGGAGGGTGGCGTCCTACTTTTTTTTTTTTTAGTTTAACAAATTTATTGGCAGAGCTTATAGTACAGTTTGCCTATTCTGAGTAATTCAGTCAGGTCTTGACACTGAGGGTGGTATCACTTCTCACTGTCATGCAGGACAGAGGTTCGTACACAAAGAGTTGCATCATATTCATTGACAGTACATATACATATATGTAAACACACACACACACACATATATACATACATATACGTATATACATACACATATACATGTGCACGCACATATACATGCACACACGCACACATACATACATATACGTCGGTCAGATTCATGTGGGTAATGTCACTTTTCACTGCCATACAGGACAGAGGTTCGTACACAAAGAATGCATCATATTCATTGACACTATATATAGGTCAGATGTGGGTAATGCCACTGTTCACTGCCACGCAGGACAGAGGTTCGTACACAAAGAAGGAAATACATCACATACCATTGCCTAGCGGAAGGGCGGCAATTCTGCTGTATATATATATATATATATACAATCAACACCTCAACCCGCCAGGATTCGAACCCACGGCCCACAAGCCTATGACTGTGACCGGGGAACGCTAACCGCTGGACCACCAGGATGCTGGTGGTCCAGCGGTTAGCGTTCCCCGGTCACAGTCATAGGCTTGTGGGCCGTGGGTTCGAATCCTGGCGGGTTGAGGTGTTGATTGTATGTAGAAGTCTGATACACAGAATGGGTAACACTTTCAAGTTCAGTATTTATAGAAAACCAACCAATGTGTGTTCATACATTCATTATTATTCTGCCCACCACAATAAAGTCAAACAGTCAGTATTTACAACAATGTTTTTACGTGCCTTGAGAATTTGCAGTCCGGAATTCATCGATGAGGAATACAAATATATATATAATATTGGCTCAAACCTTAAATACCCTAGATCTTTCATAGACAAATGCTTAAACATTACTAAGAAAACTTTTTATAGAACTGATCCCAAGCCCACCCATGACCATAAGAATATCTTAATATTACCATTTCACAAAAATTTCTCACACATTCCGGCACAGCTAAAATCTTGGAACGTCAATGTGGCATTTAAAAACTCATGCACTGTTAAACAAATGTTAATCAAGAACTCCCCCAACAACACAATTGGTTGCATTTATAAAGTTCCTTGCAAGGAATGTAATATGTTTTACTTAGGCCAGACAGGTAAAGATCTTGTAACTAGAATTAAACAACACAAATACAGTGTCAGGACAGGCCAGGAATCCAATGCTCTGTTTGTTCATTTGAGGGATAACAAGCATTGCATTGACTGGGATAATGCCTCCTCAATATTACCATGTAATTCAATTGATAGTAGGAACATCATAGAATCTAGTCTTATTAAACATACCGAAGCATTCAACATGAATTTGAGTAACGGCTTGTACAAGCTGGACAACTTTGTAATTAAGAAGATTTGTGATCAGGTGAGAGGGCGGGTCACTGTCCCATCTGACCCAACCACCAACCGTTGTGTGCCATTTAAAGATTAGTAGGGTCATTACCTGACCATTGTGGACCTGGTCTCACCCTCCTCTGTATATATTCATCTTGTTCTGCATTACTCTATCTAGTCTGTACTCACCCCTGAAGATGTGAATTACACGAAAGCGCTTGGGAACTTCGTGTTTTCTTCTTTCCTGGTGGTTATCAGCATATACCTAGATCACGCGCACCTACAGTGATTTACTTGCATATATATATATATATATTGATGTTACAATAAGTCACATCAATTGTTAACACTTCAAAACAACAACACCCACTTCTGAACGTTACCTTGTACTATACCCTTCTCCCACTCTCAGAGCTAGTGCTCGCTTCTCTCTGTATAACCAACCAACCGAACAGAAATACATTGTATCATTACTATACAAACATTCATATTTGTGATGTCCAATTGGACTCTTACTTTCACCTTATCTGTTAGTCTTTGTTATTAAGGAATATATACTTCGTTGTTCGCTAGGCAATGGTAGGACGCCACCCTCCGGGAGGCGCCACGTTATCTCACGGCTCTTGTTCTTCACATTCACTGCTGCTGGACAGCTCCAAGTCCTCCAGCAGTACCCGGGGCTACATTGCTGTGTCCACCACCCAATTCCTTCATTGTAGTAAGCGACCAGCTCGTTGAAGCTCTTCAGTCAGCCATGACAGTACGTGTCCAGCCAGCGAGGTGTTGTATCAAAGTGTCCGAGTGGACATCCAAAATATATTAACGTAAGTGTTAATTCCCAACAAAGATCAAGTGGTAACAATTTAAGTGACTTATTGTAACTCGCCATAAAGTTAAAAGTATGAGTTTATATGTAAATAAAAACTTTTTCCTCCACTTAATAAATGTTTATTATTAAGTAATGTATAAATTTATTATAATATTATTATATGTCAAATTTTTATTATATATAAGAGGAAGATTAATGTTAATTAATGTTATAAAATATTTTGGTTGGTGGACCATTGTGAAGGGTAACTAATGTAGATAGATAAACATTAGTCTGAGGTGTTTATATAGTCACTGTAGCTATATAAACAATGTATATAGAGAGTGAAGGTCTGTAACAATATAGGTATACAATGTACGTTCATATACAGAATTGGTATTCATCATTACACATAAATAAGTACACCTGTAAAGCACAATACTGTACACTGTATAAGTACATGCTATATACACTGGGTGTATTACCTACATGGTATGTATACTTGTAGGTACATAAACAGTGTACATAGTGTATAGGTACACAGTGTATATGCACTCTGTATGTATACTAACACTCTTTATGTATAATGATAAATACCAGCTGTGTATATATATATATACCTATAATGTTATATGTATTGTTACAGACCTTCACTGTCTATATACATTGTTTATATAGCTACAGTGAGTATATAAACACCGTAAACACCTCAGACTAATGTTTATCTATCTACATTAGTTACCCTTCATAATGGTCCACCAACCAAAATATTTTATAATAACATTAATTAACATTAATCTTCATCTTATATATAATAAATATTTCACAAATAATAATATAATAATAATTTTATGCATTAGTTAATAATAAACATTTATTAAGTGGTGGAAAAGGTTCTTATTTACATATAAACTCATACGTGTTACTTTATGGCGAGTTACAATAAGTAACATAAATTGTTAACTCTTCATCATTGTAGAAAAGTTTACTTACTTTATTTTTTAATGTCCATACGGACACCATGATTGACTGATTGTTAGTTGATTTTCTGGCACTGTTTGGACACTGGTCGAACGTGCAGGTCGCTCTCCTACATCACCCTCGCTGGACACGTACTGTCATGGCTGACTGAAGAGCTTCAACGAGCTGGTCGCTTACTGCAATGAAGGAATTTGGTGGTGGACACAGCCATGTAGCCCCGGGTACTGCTGGAGGACTTGGAGCTGTCCAGCAGCAGTGAGAGTGAAGAACAAGAGCCGTGAGATAACGTGGCGCCTCCCGGAGGGTGGCGTCCTACCGTTGCCTAGCGGAAGGGCGGCGATTCTGCTGTATATATATATATATATATATATATATATATATATATATATATATATATGCTGATAACCACCAGGAAAGAAGAAAACACGAAGTTCCCAAGCGCTTTCGTGTAATTCACATCTTCAGGGGTGAGTACAGACTAGATAGAGTAATGCAGAACAAGATGAATATATACAGAGGAGGGTGAGACCAGGTCCACAATGGTCAGGTAATGACCCTACTAATCATTATATGGACCACCAACCCAAATATTTTATAATAACATTAATCTTCCACGGTAACGGTAAACACGGTGTTGGTGTACAGTACAACGATGTATATATTCCTTAATAACAAAGACTAACAGATAAGGTGAAAGTAAGAGTCCAATTGGACATTAAATATGAATTTCTGTTATGTAATGTATTGTGTTATATTGTGTTAACAATTTATGTGGCTTATTGTAACTCGCCATAAAGTAACACGTATGAGTTTATATGTAAATAAGAACCTTTTTTTACCACTTAATAAATGTTTATTATTAACCAATGTATAAATTTATTGTTATATTATTATATCTTAAATATTTATTATATATAAGAGGAAGATTAATGTTAATTAATGTTATTATAAAATATTTTGGTTGGTGGACCATTGTGGAGGGTAACTAATGTAGATAGATAAACATTAGTCTGAGGTGTTTATATAGTCACTGTAGCTATATAAACAATGTATATAGAGAGTGAAGGTCTGTAACAATACATATAACACTATAGGTATATATATACACAGCCGGTATTATACATAAAGAGTGTTAGTATACATACAGAGCACATATACACTGTGTACCTATACACTATGTACACTGTTTATGTACCTACAAGTATACATACCATGTAGGTAATACACCCAGTGTATATAGCATGTACAGTATTGTGCTTTACATGTGTAATGATGAATACCAAGTCTGTACATGAACGAACATTGTATACCTATAGTGTTACAGACCTTCACTCTCTATATACATTGTTTATATAGCAACAGTGAGTATATAAACACCGTAAACACCTCAGACTAATGTTTATCTATCTACATTAGTTACCCCTCACAATGGTCCACCAACCAAAATATTTTATAATGACATTAATTAACATTAATCTTCCTCTTATATATAAAAAACATTCGACATATAATAATATTATAATAAATTTATGCATTAATTAATAATAAACATTTATTAAGTGGTAAAAAAGGTTTTTATTTACATATAAACTCATACGTGTTACTTTATGGCGAATTACAATAAGTAACATAAATTGTTAACTCTATAATATTGTAGAAAAATATTACTTAACTTTATTTTTTGATGTCCACACGGACACCATGATTGATTGTTTGTTTATTAGTTGAATTTCTAGCATTGTTTGGTCACCGATCGAACGTGCAGGTCACTCTCCTACGCCACCCTGTTGGACACGTATTGTCATGGCTGACTGAAGAGCTTCAACGAGCTGGTCGCTTACTACAATTAAGGAATTGGGTGGTGGACACAGCAATGTAGCCCCGGGTACTGCTGGAGGACTTGGAGCTGTCCAGCAGCAGTGAGTGTGAAGAACAAGAGCCGTGAGATAACGTGGCGCCTCCCGGAGGGTGGCGTCCTACCGTTGCCTAGCGGAAGGGCGGCGATTCTGCTGTATATATATATATATATATATATATATATATATTCGTCATCCTTCACAATGGACCACCAACCCAAATATTTTATAATAACATTAATCTTCCCCGGTAACGGTAAACACGGTGTTGGTGTACAGTACAACGGTGTATATATTCCTTAATAACAAAGACTAACAGATAAGGTGAAAGTAAGAGTCCAATTGGACATTAAATATGAATTTCTGTTATGTAATGTATTGTGTTATATTGTGTTAACAATTTATGTTACTTATTGTAACTCACCATAAAGTAACACGTATGAGTTTATATGTAAATAAGAAGCTTTTTTTACCACTTAATAAATGTTTATTATTAACCAATGTATAAATTTATTATTGTATTATTATATATTAAATATTTATTATATATAAGAGGAAGATTAATGTTAATCAATGTCATTATAAAATATTTTGGTTGGTGGACCATTGTGAGGGGTAACTAATGTAGATAGATAAACATTAGTCTGAGGTGTTTACGGTGTTTATATACTCACTGTTGCTATATAAACAATGTATATAGAGAGTGAAGGTCTGTAACAATACATATAACATTATAGGTATATATATATACACAGCTGGTATTTATCACTTTACATAAAGAGTGTTAGTATACATACAGAGTACATATACACTGTGTACCTATACACTATGTACACTGTTTATGTACCTACAAGTATACATACCATGTAGGTAATACACCCAGTGTATATAGCATGTACTTATACAGTCTACAGTATTGTACTTTACAGGTGTACTTATTTATGTGTAATGATGAATACCAATTCTGTATATGAACGTACATTGTATACCTATATTGTTACAGACCTTCACTGTCTATATACATTGTTTATATAGCTACAGTGACTATATAAACACCTCAGACTCATGTTTATCTATCTACATTAGTTAGCCTTCACAATGGTCCACCAACCAAAATATTTTATAATAACATTAATTAATATTAATTTTCATCTTATATATAATAAATATTTGACAAATAATAATATAATAATAAATTTATATAATACGTAATAAAAAACATTTATTTGGTGGTGGAAAAGGTTCTTATTTACATATAAACTCATACGTGTTACTTTATGGCGAGTTACAATAAGTAACATAAATTGTTAACTCGTCGACATTGTAGAAAAGTTTACTTACTTTATTTTTTAATGTCCACAAGGACACCATGAACGTACATTGTATACCTATATTGATACAGACCTTCACTCTCTATATACATTGTTTATATAGCTACAGTGACTATATAAACACCTCAGACTAATGTTTATCTATCTACATTAGTTACCCTTCACAATGGTCCACCAACCAAAATATTTTATAATAACATTAATTTACATTAATCTTCCTCTAATATATAATAAATATTTCACATATAATAATATAATAATAAATTTATGCATTACTTAATAATAAACATTTATTAAGTGGTAGAAAAGGTTCTTATTTACATATAAACTCATATGTGTTACCCTAGGGCGAGTTACAATAAGTCACATAAATTGTTAACACAATATCTTTGTCCTGCAATTTCACACTTGCATAACTATTTTGCATATTTTGGATGTCCACACGGACACTATGATTTAACATTCCCTGAATGCAGATCGCTCTCCTACACCACCCTGCTGGACACGTACTGTCATGGCTAACTGAAGAGCTTCAACGAGCTGGTCGCTTACTGCAATGACGGAATTGGGTGGTGCACACAGCAATGTAGCCCCGGGTACTGCTGGAGGACTTGGAGCTGTCCAGCAGCAGCGAGTGTGAAGAACAAGAGCCGTTTAAAGTTGTTAAGAGCAAAAAGAAGAATAAAAGGAGGACTAGAGATGGTACAAGGAGTGAAGATAATATTTCCCACTTGGTGGATAAGAGAAAGAAAATTGATGGTGTGAGTCATTCTTCAACCATGATCAGTACAACGAGTGTCAGCCCCATTGATGGTGTGAGTCATTCTTCAACCATGATCAGTACAACGAGTGTCAGCCCCATTGATGGTGTAGACGGCAGCAACTCATCAAGGAGGCCGCGTCTTTACTTCCCCAAGAATGTAGTGATGGAAAAGCCCGTGTAGTCCATTGGGAAGTGTACCAAGATCATTCTTTTGGATCACCCTGTTTACCTTGACCCCGAGGATGTGTTGGCTGACGGTAGAATGTTTGGGGCCAACAGACGTGTAATTTAAATTGATGGAGAACTAGTACCAAAGCCGCAGCTAATCAAAGGTCCAGCGCCAGAGAAGGTCTTTGTGGGATGTAAGAGGGTTGCTGTCTACAACCTATCTCCAGTAATATGCTTTAAGTGTTACAAGTGGGGGCACATGGCGTGGAAATGACATAATGATTTACTGGTGTAGATTCTGTGAAAAAATGCATGAATCTAAGGTATGACGAGACAGGATTAAGGCAAAGGAGAAAATTACACCCAAATGCTGTCATTGTGGGCGGCTCACAACGCCAGCTCGTAGGTGTGTCCTAAAAAACCGAAAGTTCAGCAATTACACTCACGAGCTGAGTCCACTAATGAAGAGGATAAAGGTGACGCTGTAAGGAGCGATGTTGCAGGGACACCAAGTGGTGTAAATGTGTGGGAACAGCGTAATGCAGCAGCACATAGGTAACGGGGGCAATAACCTTGCAGCCCCTAACATTCTAGGAGAGATTGATGATCTCAAACAAGCAGTATTGGATATCAAGAAATGCTTGGTGAATATTGTGCCGTATAGTGATGTTGCTCTTGTTAATACAGATAGTTTAAAGGAAACATTAGTATATCAAGAAATGCTTGGTGAATATTGTGCCGTATCGTGATGTTGCTCTTGTTAATACAGATAGCTTAAAGGAAACATTAGTATATCAAGAAATGCTTGGTGAATATTGTGCCGTATCGTGATGTTGCTCTTGTTAATACAGATAGCTTAAAGGAAACATTAGTATATCAAGAAATGCTTGGTGAATATTGTGCCGTATAGTGATGTTGCTCTTGTTAATACAGATAGCTTAAAGGAAACATTAGTATATCAAGAAATGCTTGGTGAATATTGTGCCGTATCGTGATGTTGCTCTTGTTAATACAGATAGTTTAAAGGAAACATTAGTAGAGATGGAATCAAATATTGTGGATAGCAATCTAGAGCAAAATAGTAATGATAGTCAGTTAGGAAATAGAGTTGGTTCGGTTTGTAAAGAGAAGTAGTGAACGAGGAAATGCTTGGTGACCTGACGAACTCTGTTAAGGAATATATGGAAAATCCAAGGGACGACGTCAAAAAGAATGTTCTTATTTCGGTGAAGAATATGAGGGGGAAATTTATTCTAGTGGATCATAATGTCAGCTTCATTTACTGGAATGTTAATAGTTTGAAAAAAAGGCTAACGGATCTTGATGCAGATGTTCATTCTAGTAGTGTTGATGGCGTAGCTTTGCAAGAGGTTGGGACAAACGGAATATCTTTGCAACTGAGAGGTTATCAAAGTTTTGAATTACCAGCTGATTTGACTGTAAATTGTAGAGGTTTGACGACTTATATCGAAGATGACGTTCCAACATCATTTCATTCCGCTCTAAAAATAACGGTACCGAGTATTTGTGTGTTAGTATTACGCTTCAAGATGCTGCACTGTCCATTATTAATGCTTGTGTGCGGGATGATTCATTGATGATCTGCCGGACATTATTTTTGCTGATGATTGTTTACTAACTGGTGTCTGAACGCTAGGCACACCAATCTTGGCAGTAGAGGTTCTCAAAATCACAATGGAATGGTTAGACTCTATAGAAGATGCTAGGGTCCTTGGAGCTGGTGAGCCGACCCATGTTAAAGGGGGAGGCTTGATTATGCAATACTTTTTAATATGTTAGATGTTCATGCAAATTTGGATATGGTGAATACGCTTTTGAGTGATCACTTTACAATTAAAGTGAAGCTTCATTTGAACAAAATATTTTGTCAACAATAGGAAAAGGTATACATTAACAGTAGGCAACTTAGTGAATTAGTAGCAAAAGTCGGCGAGTGGTATAAAGAGGACAACAAGCTGGGAACTAAAGATGAAACATATTTTATGGTGATTTGTTAGGAGTGAGTGACTCCATTTTGAATAAGCCAAGGAGACAGTATGGAAATACCACAAAACCTAAGCCTAGGTATTATAATGATAAGATTATAAAGGGGAGGATAAGGTACTGAGGAAATGTCATAGTAAGTGGAGTAAAGATCCGAGCAATGAAAACACCGGGAAACTCTGACTGAAGTGGCAGAGTACAACAGAGGTGAACCAGAAAGCCAGAAGGATGTATGGGAGTGGTTTTTAAGAGAGATCGCTCAATGAAGTTCTTTGAATCAGGTTTGGGATGGTGTGAACAGGGTGAGAGGAGTCGAGAAGAAATATAATAGTCATCCCAATCCAGACGCCAAAGATAATGAATAAGTGGGCTTATGCATCTAATTATGAGTGTCTCCCAAGTAATGTTCAGATTTGCTTGAGGAATTCAAGATCTATGAGGAGAAGGTTGGTGAATATCCAAAGTACTGTGAGTGAGGAAACCTGTGTTCCTTTTATTAAAGAGGAAAGTCTGAATGCTGTAAAGAGAGGGAAGGCTAGTGCTCCTGGCAGGGATGGTCTAACTTATGGTGTTATCAATTATCTTATAAGTATGGAGGACAACCCAATTCTAGATCTTTAATTTGTCATATGAAAATGGAAGACTGCCAGTGAAATGGAAAATGGCGTTGATTGTAGGGTGATAGTGATTATAGACTCATATCCTTAACATCTTGTCGATCTAAGTGATGGAGCGAATGGTTTTAAATAGATTATTGGTGTTCTCTTGTCTAGTAATTTGTTTGGATTTTTAAAGGGTAAAAGCACTACAGATTGTGTGATTAAATGTCTTAGTAATGCTAATGTCAACTGTAGACTGTTTGTAGACCTTAAAAGTGACTTTGATAAGGCAAATAAGGAGGTGATCTTAGAAAGTCTTGTAAGTAAAGGTATAAAAGGGAAATTATTTATGTGGATTACAGATTACTTAACTAACAGAAAAGCGAGTGTCTGGTTTCAAGGTCATGAATCGGAAGAAAAATGTCTAGGGTTGGGTACCCCACAAGGTGGCGTTCTTAGCCCTATGCTTTTTAATATTCTTATGCACAGAATAGCAAGTTACAAATTCCAGGGCGAGTCCCAAGTAATCATTTATGCTGATGACATTCTGATCCAATGTAAGAATGAAAGATATGTCTAGGGTCATTTATCAGCTGCAGTATCTTGTCTCTCCTCGGGACTGGTCATTAATGAAAATAAAACCAAATTTCAGTCAAGGGCAGTAAATGGAAATGAATTTTGGCTAATTGGAGTAAAATTGCAAAAAGTATCCAGTTAAAAATATCTTGGAATGTTTGTGGGTATAAATAATAATGTTAAGGTTCAAATTACTTATGTCAACAATACTGTATGTACAGCGAGGCTAAAACCTCTGAAAGTTGTGTCATACAGAGTAAATGGTGTTGGTGTACCAGTTTAAGATCTATGAACTTAAGGACAGTTAGGAGTATCATTGATTATTCAGCTCCAGTTCTAGTTCTCGCTCAGGAAAAGATCTTAGGCCATTAGAGCTTATTCAGAATGAAGCAATGAGGATTGTGCTTGGTCGTCCAAGGACAACAATAATAGAGATTATGAGGACGGAGCTAAATGTCCCGAGCATAATACACAGAATTAGGGAGTTGACTGTCATTTCTACTCTAAGGCTCATTAGGCGTGGTGATGGGTATCTGAAGTCTGCTGTTGATAAATTTACTAATGCAATTACTAGTAATTTTAAGATGAATACTTATACTAAAACACTTTGACAGCTGTTGTGTGAATATAATATTGTATATTTGTGTGTACCTTTGCCAAACAAAGTTTATTGGAAACCTTGGTTCATGGAGAGTGTATCTGTGAGAATGGATAAGCTAGAGTTAAAAAAAAAAAGAATGTAATCCTTTTGAGTTACGGCAAGTACTCCTTGAGGAAATATCTGAGCACCATAAGGAAAATGTTACTCAAATGTTCTGTGACGGTTCAGTTAATGGGAATCGGGCCGAATGTGGCATTGTTATTGGGGAATTTTTTTAATATGGTATTAGTGTTGAAGAAAGAATATCCAAGAGAATTGGGGATAGAAGTTCCAGCACCACAGCTGAACTTTATGTTGTATATGGGGGACTTAAGAATGTGAGGTAAAAGACAGTTTGGGGTTTGTTGACAGTCAAGGCGCTCTATTGGCTCGAAATTCTAAAGTGCCTCTTGATGATGATTTAGTTTTAAGATGTAAGAAGTATATTCACTATTCAGGACATAAAATAACTTGGATATGATGTAAGTTTTATGTGGATTCCATCCCATTGTTGTATTTAATGAATGAGGTGGCTGATGATGTGGCTCGGCAAGGGTGTGGCCAAGAAATTGCAGAATACTATTTTATTTCGGGTATCAAAAAAATAAAATCTGGAATGGTAAAAATCCGACAGCAATGGAAAATAGACAACATTGGGAATATTTTGACCAACGGCAGTAGTCGTTTGAAACATTATGTTTGAGTTTTGAATTCTACAAGTTGTACTTATGGTAAGGCTTCAGTTAAGTAATACATTTGTGATGAGACTACGCTTTGGATACAAATATTATTGGCAACATATTGAAGGAACTGATGGCATTCCTTGTAAACTGTGTGGCTATGTAAAGTCTCATACATTATATCATTACATTATGGAAGGTAACTGTTTATCAGAACTTAGGGGTGATGATAATATTTCAGAGATGGTTCGTTATTTAATGAACAAAAATATGGTGAAGAATATTATGGACAAAATCTGTAACTTTAACATAAGATTGTAGACTTCATGCATATCTATTTGTTGTTTACATACCTGACCTATGATTAGTAGAATGTTAGAGAGCTCTTGTTAAGACTAGTTTTGGGCGGGCGAGCAAGCATGCTGACCATCTCTTTTAATATAATTGCCTATAAATGTATTGAACTTGAATTATATTGTCCGTGAGGACATCAAAAATATGTAAGTGTACTTTACTAATATATTATTGTGTTAACAATTTATGTGACTTATTGTAACTCGCCATAAAGTAACACGTACGAGTTTATATGTAAATAAGAACCTTTTCCACCACTTAATAAATGTTTATTATTAAATCATGTATAACATTATTATAATATTATTAAATGTTAAATATTTATTATATATAAAACGAAGATCGTTGTTAATTAATGTTATTATAAAATATTTTGGTTGGTGGACCATTGTGAAGGGTAACTAATGTAGATAGATAAACATTAGTCTGAGGTGTTTACGGTGTTTATATACTCACTGTAGCTATATAAACAATGTATATAGAGAGTGAAGGTCTGTAACAATATAGGTATACAATGTTCGTTCATATACAGAATTGGTATTCATGATTATACATAAATAAGTATACGTGTAAAGCACAATACTGTAGACTGTATAAGTACATGCTATATACACTGGGTGTATTACCTACATGGTATGTATACTTGTAGGTACATAAACGGTGTACATAATGTATAGGTACACAGTGTATATGTACTCTGTATGTATACTAACACTCTTTATGTATAGTGATAAATACCAGCTGTGTATATATATATACCTATAATGTTATATGTATTGTTACAGACCTTCACTCTCTATATACATTGTTTATATAGCTACAGTGAGTATATAAACACCTCAGACTAATGTTTATCTATCTACATTAGTTACCCTTCACAATGGTCCACCAACCAAAATATTTTATAATAACATTAATTAACATTAATCTTCCTCTAATATATAATAAATATTCAAGATATAATAATATAATAATAATTTATACAGTAATTAATAATAAACATTTATTAAGTGGTGGAAAAGGTTCTTATTTACATATAAACTCATACGTGTTACTTTATGGTGAGTTACAATAAGCCACATAAATTGTTAACACAATATAACACAATACATTACATAACAGAAATTCATATTTTTAATGTCCAATTGGACTCTTACTTTCACCTTATCTGTTAGTCTTTGTTATTAAGGAATATATACACCGTTGTACTGTACACCAACACCGTGTTTACCGTTACCGGGGAAGATTAATGTTATTATATAATATTTGGGTTGGTGGTCCATTGTGAAGGATGACGAATATATATATATAGCAGAATCGCCGCCCTTCCGCTAGGCAACGGTAGGACGCCACCCTCCGGGAGGCGCCACGTTATCTCACGGCTCTTGTTCTTCACACTCACTGCTGCTGGACAGCTCCAAGTCCTCCAGCAGTACCCTGTGCTACATGGCTGTGTCCACCACCCAATTCCTTCATTGTAGTAAGCGACCAGCTCGTTGAAGCTTTTCAGTCAGCCATGACAGTACGTGTCCTGCCAGGGTGATGTAGGAGAGCGACCTGCACGTCCGATCGGTGTCCAAACAAAGCTAGAAATTCTACTAATAAACAATCAATCATGGTGTCCGTGTGGACATCAAAAAATAAAGTTAAGATAAAATTTTTCTACAATGTTATAGAGTTAACAATTTATGTTACTTATTGTAATTCGCCATAAAGGAACACGTATGAGTTTATATGTAAAACAAACCTTTTCTACCACTTAATAAATGTTTATTATTAATTAATGCATAAATTTATTATAATATTATTATATGTAAAATGTTTTTTATATATAAGAGGAAGATTAATGTTAATTAAAGTTATTATAAAATATTTTAGTTGGTGGACCATTGTGAGGGGTGACTAATGTAGATAGATAAACATTAGTCTGAGTTGTTTATATACTCACTGTTGCTATATAAACAATGTATATAGAGAGTGAAGGTCTGTAACAATATAGGTATACAATGTTCGTTCATATACAGACTTCGTATTCATCATTACACATGTAAAGCACAATACTGTACATGCTATATACACTGGGTGTATTACCTACATGGCATGTATACTTGTAGGTACATAAACAGTGTACATAGTGTATAGGTACACAGTGTATATGTGCTCTGTATGTATACTAACACTCTTTATGTATAATACCGGCTGTGTATATATATACCTATAATGTTATATGTATTGTTACAGACCTTCACTCTCTATATACATTGTTTATATAGCTACAGTGACTATATAAACACCTCAGACTAATGTTTATCTATCTACATTAGTTACCCTCCACAATGGTCCACCAACCAAAATATTTTATAATAACATTAATTAACATTAATCTTCCTCTAATATATAATAAATATTTAAAATATAAAATATAATAATAAATTTACACATGAGTTAATAATAAACATTTATTAAGTGGTGGAAAAGGTTTTTATTAACATATAAACTCATACATGTTACTTTATGGCGAGTTACAATAAGTCACATAAATTGTTAACATTATATAACACAACACATTACATAACAGAAATTAATATTTAATGTCCAATTGGACTCTTACTTTCACCTTATCTGTTAGTCTTTGTTATTAAGGAATATATACATCGTTGTACTGTACACCAACACCGTGTTTACCGTTACCGTGGAAGATTAATGTTATTATAAAATAACAGCATATACCTAGATCACGCGCACCTACAGTGATTTACTTGCATATATATATATATATATATATAGCAGAATCGCCGCCCTTCCGCTAGGCAACGGTAGGACGCCACCCTCTGGGAGGCGCCACGTTATCTCACGGCTCTTGTTCTTCACTCTCTCTGCTGCTGGACAGCTCCAAGTCCTCCAGCAGTACCCGGGGCTACATTGCTGTGTCCACCACCCAATTCCTTCATTGTAGTAAGCGACCAGCTCGTTGAAGCTCTTCAGTCAGCTATGACAGTACGTGTCCAGCCAGGGTGATGTAGGAGAGCGACCTGCACGTCCGACCAGCGTTCAGTGAATGTTGTATTAAAGTGTCCGTGTGGACATTAAAAAATAAGTAAGTGTACTTTTCTACGATGTAGTAGAGTTAACAATATATGTGACTTATTGTAACTCGCCATAAAGTAACACGTATGAGTTTATATGTAAATAAAAACCTTTTCCACCATTTAATAAATGTTTATTATTAACTCATGTGTAAATTTATTATTATATTTTATATTTTAAATATTTATTATATATTAGAGGAAGATTAATGTTAATTAATGTCATTATAAAATATTTTGGTTGGTGGACCATTGTGAAGGGTGACTAATGTAGATAGATAAACATTAGTCTGAGGTGTTTATATACTCACTGTAGCTATATAAACAATGTATATAGAGAGTGAAGGTCTGTAACAATACATATAACATTATAGGTATATATATACACAGCCGGTATTATACATAAAGAGTATTAGTATACATACAGAGTACATATACACTGTGTACCTATACACTATGTACACTGTTTATGTACCTACAAGTATACATACTTTGTAGGTAATACACCCAGTGTATATAGCATGTACTTATACAGTGTACAGTATTGTGCTTTACATGTATACTTATTTATGTGTAATGATGAATACCAATTCTGTATATGAACGTACATTGTATACCTATATTGTTACAGACCTTCACTCTCTATATACATTGTTTATATTGTGGGGTTCAAGATGTTGGGTTCACACTCAGGATGGATGGAGAAAGGAAACTCACGATGTGCTCTCTGTATACATGTTGCATTGGATGTACACTGCAGCTTGGTGCTGGGAAGGCAGCGTGGTTACAAGCGTGATATAGAATCCTTGGAAAGAATTCAGAGGAGAATGACAAGACTAATCCCGGGCATTAGGAACCTTGAGTACAGAGACAGGTTAAAGCAACTTAATTTGCACTCCCTTGAGAGACGTAGAGCGAGGGGCGACCTGATAGAGGTGTATAAGTGGAAGGCAGGGCTAAACAAAGGGGACATTACAAAGGTACTCAAACTATCCAACCAGGAGCGAACTCGTAACAATGGTTTTAAATTAGACAAATTTAGATTTAGTCGTGAAATAGGTAAACACTGGTTTGGAAACAGAGTAGTGGATGAATGGAACAAGTTACCAAACATCATCATTAACTCGAATACGCTAAATTGCTTCAAACATAGGCTGGATGCTCATATTGTAATGATCGTGATGACGGCTAACCTGAAAACCTTAAGGATTCATATTACGCTCAAACGTCCACAAAACCTTCTGAGTCCCCCAGTGGAAACATCCCCCGTTTTCTCTGTTTCCCCGTCTTTGTTTAGTGGGAACTTGGAATATAATCCACGGATTTAGTAGCAGACGCTGTATGTTGGGACCTGTTGGCATCCAACCCTTTGTAATCAATTTAATTTTGCTTTTGATAGCTGAGTCAGAGCATTGTTAGTGAAGATAATAGTAGAGAATGAAAATGAGTTCATAGTCTCAATTTCAACGCCAGAGTGTACAGTAAATTAATTCATCGGAATAGAAGTAGGTAGACTCCCTGGCCTGTTTTGAGTGAGGGCCCCGCGGGCATTTCTACCGTTAGTGAGTGCCCGTCCCTTCATCCATACAGGTCCCCTGACGCTGCCCCGTTTGTCTCCCGATCCCATTGTGATTCTTGAATCGCTCTACCATCCAACAACGGCCTCGGATGTATTAGATGTCCATCCGGGATCATATATGAGAAGATGGCACCGATGCGGCCTGATTAATGTGCCCCAAGGCTTCGTTGGGCCAGACCCCAGACCCGCCATGTGTCTGGCTACCCCACAATAACAACAGCCCCAGTGCTCTACCCTGGGTTACTCCTTGGAAGTATATGTCCACAGAGAGTGTTGTAACATGTATGTTACGGATAATTAGTTGGAAATAATTATCCCATGTTGGGTAGCGGACCCCTGCATATACTAGTGTCATTGTTTACGTATATGTTGAATAATCTACAATGAGTGCCATGTAATGTACCACCAGTCATGTTGTGAGTAAGAGTAAAGAAGAAGGAACTGAGTTTGCACTAAGCCCAGGAGGTGAACCTGGTAATCATATGATTAATACAAAATCTTTCCCCATTGATTGCATATTAATAAATTTGTTTTTAGAGTACTTTAGGTGTATTCATTTCTCCCACAGTATTTTACCTTTATTTCCATCCAAGTGACCTGATACCAAAATTACCATACTCACGTGCCTAGACCCTCGACCATGCTACCAAAAGAATGCCCAGGCTACCAAAGGAATGTCCATGCTACCCAAGAATAGGTGATGGAACTGAGTAAGAGTAAGAACTAAGAGAAGTAAATAAGATGAGGGTGGTGTAGAAACAGAGAGGGAGTCAGGCCCCCTCACATTGGTGACAGACCAAGAATCCGCCCCCTCACAATATGAGCAATAGGGGTTGGGTGTAAACGGGACTGCCCAGTATGGGCCAATAGGCCCGCTGCAGTTTCCTCCATTCTTATGTTCTTATGTGATGTAGAGAGAGCTGGTTGGTGAGGATGCTCAGAGGAGGACCAGCTTGTGGGTCGCCATGCTCGCCGGCGGGAGCGAGGACCACCAGGCAGGCGGAGGAGGAGGAGGTGTTGCTGGCTGGTTGGTGGAGGTAGAAAGAGACAGGTCACCACGAGGTCAGGTCTTAAATAGCGGGGGTTGGCGTGGCTTAGTAGTTGACCCCCGCTCCGTGATGTATGGCGGCGCTGGTTGACCTAGACCACGAGGCATACACTGGAGAATTAGTGGGGTCGGCAACTCAGCGACAAACAGCGTTTGTAGGGGAGAAATCTACTACAATATAGCTACAGTGAGTATATAAACACCGTAAAAACCTCAGACTGATGTTTATCTATCTACATTAGTCACCCTTGACAATGGTCCACCAACCAAAATATTTTATAATAACATTAATTAACATTAATCTTCTTCTTATATGTAATAAATATTTAACATATAATAATATAATAATAAATTTACACATTAGTTAATAATAAACATTTATTAAGTGGTGGAAAAGGTTCTTATTTACATATAAACTCATACGGGTTACTTTATGGCGAGGACCAATAAGTCACATAAATTGTTACCAAAATTTACCCTAACTTATTTTTCTACTATTATAGCAGAAGATATTTTGGATGTCCTCACGGGCACTAACACGCTCTCCGATCTATTGTGTGTCGTTAAGATAAATATAAATAGGTGTATATTACTAATGTGTACACGGTGTTGGTGTATACAGTAATGGCATACACGGTGTTGGTTGGTGTACACAGTAATGGTATACACGGAGTTAGTTGGTGTACACAGTAATGGTATACACGGAGTTAGTTGGTGTACACAGTAATGGTATACACGCAGTTAGTTGGTGTACACAGTAATGGTATACACGGAGTTAATTGGTGTACACAGTAATGGTATACACGGAGTTAGTTGGTGTACACAGTAATGGTATACACGGAGTTAGTTGGTGTACACAGTAATGGTATACACCTATTTTAATTAACCACGACACTAAGACGGTGTGGACATCCAACATAACTAAACAACAATCTAAGCCCTTGACGTTCACCGCAGTTGATCATGTGAGGCACCTGTAGATAATGCCTTGCTTGTACCTCGCCATAAAGTAACCCGTATGAGTTTATATGTTAATATGAACCTTTTCCACCACTTAATAAATGTTTATTATTAACTAATGTATAAATTTATTATGATATTATCATCTGTTTAATATTTATTATTTATGTGTAATGATGAATACCAATTCTGTATATGAACGTACATTGTTTACCTATATTGTTACAGACCTTCACTGTCTATATACATTGTTTATATTATGGGGTTCAAGATGTTGGGTTCACACTCAGGATGGGATGGAGAAAGGAAACTCACGATGTGCTCTCTGTATACATGTTGTATTGGATGTACAATGCAGCTTGGTGCTGGGAAGGCAGCGTGGTTACAAGCGTGATATAGAATCCTTGGAAAGAATTCAGAGGAGAATGACAAGACTAATCCCGGGCATTAGGAACCTTGAGTACAGAGACAGGTTAAAGCAACTTAATTTGCACTCCCTTGAGAGACGTAGAGCGAGGGGCGACCTGATAGAGGTGTATAAGTGGAAGGCAGGGCTAAACAAAGGGGACATTACAAAGGTACTCAAACTATCCAACCAGGAGCGAACTCGTAATAATGGTTTTAAATTAGACAAATTTAGATTTAGTCGTGAAATAGGTCAACATTGGTTTGGAAACAGAGTAGTGGATGAATGGAACAAGTTACCAAACATCATCATTAACTCGAATACGCTGAATTGCTTCAAATAGAGGCTGGAAGCTCATATGAGCAATAGGGGTTGGGTGTAAACGGGACTGCCCAGTATGGGCCAATAGGCCCGCTGCAGTTTCCTCCATTCTTATGTTCTTATGTGAAGTAGAGAGAGCTGGTTGGTGAGGATGCTCAGAGGAGGACCAGCTTGTGGGTCGCCATGCTCGCCGGCGGGAGCGAGGACCACCAGGCAGGCGGAGGAGGAGGAGGTGTTGCTGGCTGGTTGGTGGAGGTAGAAAGAGACAGGTCACCACGAGGTCAGGTCTTAAATAGCGGGGGTTGGCGTGGCTTAGTAGTTGACCCCCGCTCCGTGATGTATGGCGGCGCTGGTTGACCTAGACCACGAGGCATACACTGGAGAATTAGTAGGGTCGGCTACTCAGCGACAAACAGCGTTTGTAGGGGAGAAATCTACTACAATATAGCTACAGTGAGTATATAAACACCGTAAAAACCTCAGACTAATGTTATCTATCTACATTAGTTACCCTTGACAATGGTCCACCAAACAAAATATTTTATAATAACATTAATTAACATTAATCTTCTTCTTATATGTAATAAATATTTAACATATAATAATATAATAATAAATTTACACATTAGTTAATAATAAACATTTATTAAGTGGTGGAAAAGGTTCTTATTTACATATAAACTCATACGGGTTACTTTATGGCGAGGAACAATAAGTCACATAAATTGTTACCCCAACTTTTACTTCATCTACAAATATAACAGAAGTTATTTTGGATGTCCTCACGGGCACTAACACTCTCTCCGATCTATTGTGTGTCGTTAAGATAAATATAAATAGGTGTATATTACTAATGTGTACACGGTGTTGGTGTATACAGTAATGGCATACACGGTGTTGGTTGGTGTACACAGTAATGGTATACACGGAGTTAGTTGGTGTACACAGTAATGGTATACACGGAGTTAGTTGGTGTACACAGTAATGGTATACACGGAGTTAGTTGGTGTACACAGTAATGGTATACACGGAGTTAGTTGGTGTACACAGAAATGGTATACACGGAGTTAGTTGGTGTACACAGTAATGGTATACACGGAGTTAGTTGGTGTACACAGTAATGGTATACACGGAGTTAGTTGGTGTACACAGTAATGGTATACACGGTGTTGGTTGGTTTATACAGTAATGGTATACACGGAGTTAGTTGGTGTACACAGTAATGGTATACACGGAGTTAGTTGGTGTACACAGTAATGGTATACACGGAGTTAGTTGGTGTACACAGTAATGGTATACACGGAGTTAGTTGGTGTACACAGTAATGGTATACACGGAGTTAGTTGGTGTACACAGTAATGGTATACACGGAGTTAGTTGGTGTACACAGTAATGGTATACACGGAGTTAGTTGGTGTACACAGTAATGGTATACACGCAGTTAGTTGGTGTACACAGTAATGGTATACACGGAGTTAGTTGGTGTACACAGTAATGGTATACACGGAGTTAGTTGGTGTACACAGTAATGGTATACACGGAGTTAGTTGGTGTACACAGTAATGGTATACACGGTGTTGGTTGGTGTACACAGTAATGGTATACACGGAGTTAGTTGGTGTACACAGTAATGGTATACACGGAGTTAGTTGGTGTACACAGTAATGGTATACACGGAGTTAGTTGGTGTACACAGTAATGGTATACACCTATTTTAATTAACCACGACACTAAGACGGTGTGGACATCCAACATAACTAAACAACAATCTAAGCCCTTGACGTTCACCGCAGTTGATCATGTGAGGCGCCTGTAGATAATGCCTTGCTTGTACCTCGCCATAAAGTAACCCGTATGAGTTTTTATGTAAATATGAACCTTTTCCACCACTTAATAAATATTTATTATTAACTAATGTATAAATTTATTATGATATTATCATCTGTTTAATATTTATTATTTATGTGTAATGATGAATACCAATTCTGTATATGAACGTACATTGTTTACCTATATTGTTACAGACCTTCACTCTCTATATACATTGTTTATATTGTGGGGTTCAAGATGTTGGGTTCACACTCAGGATGGATGGAGAAAGGAAACTCACGATGTGCTCTCTGTATACATGTTGTATTGGATGTACAATGCAGCTTGGTGCTGGGAAGGCAGCGTGGTTACAAGCGTGATGTAGAATCCTTGGAAAGAATTCAGAGGAGAATGACAAGACTAATCCCGGGCATTAGGAACCTTGAGTACAGAGACAGGTTAAAGCAACTTAATTTGCACTCCCTTGAGAGACGTAGAGCGAGGGGCGACCTGATAGAGGTGTATAAGTGGAAGGCAGGGCTAAACAAAGGGGACATTACAAAGGTACTCAAACTATCCAACCAGGAGCGAACTCGTAACAATGGGTTTTAAATTAGACAAATTTAGATTTAGTCGTGAAATAGGTCAACATTGGTTTGGAAACAGAGTAGTGGATGAATGGAACAAGTTACCAAACATCATCATTAACTCGAATACGCTGAATTGCTTCAAATAGAGGCTGGAAGCTCATATGAGCAATAGGGGTTGGGTGTAAACGGGACTGCCCAGTATGGGCCAATAGGCCCGCTGCAGTTTCCTCCATTCTTATGTTCTTATGTGAAGTAGAGAGAGCTGGTTGGTGAGGATGCTCAGAGGAGGACCAGCTTGTGGGTCGCCATGCTCGCCGGCGGGAGCGAGGACCACCAGGCAGGCTGAGGAGGAGGAGGTGTTGCTGGCTGGTTGGTGGAGGTAGAAAGAGACAGGTCACCACGAGGTCAGGTCTTAAATAGCTGGGGTTGGCGTGGCTTAGTAGTTGACCCCCGCTCCGTGATGTATGGCGGCGCTGGTTGACCTAGACCACGAGGCATACACTGGAGAATTAGTGGGGTCGGCAACTCAGCGACAAACAGCGTTTGTAGGGGAGAAATCTACTACAATATAGCTACAGTGAGTATATAAACACCGTAAAAACCTCAGACTGATGTTTATCTATCTACATTAGTTACCCTTGACAATGGCCCACCAAACAAAATATTTTATAATAACATTAATTAACATTAATCTTCTTCTTATATGTAATAAATATTTAACATAAAATAATATAATAATAAATTTATACACTAGTTAATAATAAACATTTATTACCTGGTAGAAAAAGTTCTTATTTACATATAAACTCATATGTGTTACTTTATGTCGCGTTATAATAAGTCATATATTGTTAACACGATAAACTTATCCGTCCTAATTAGGTAATTGATTGCTCTTATTTTGGATGTCTTTACGGACACCTGACACTGGTTCTCAAGGTACATTGAAATATGTGTACATCAACACCGTGTATACAGTAATGATGTACACGGTGTTTGTAGAGGAGTAAAGATCAATGGTAAATCCTTGGTGGGTGGAAGAGGCGGTGGTGGATAGGAGTGAGGTTTGGTTGACAGGGGCTAGGTCAGAGACTAGGGCGGTGGTACAAGGTTAGTTTTCCCCGGGCGAGGGCCAGGACGCTGTGGGCCATTGGCATTACTGGCAACTGACACACCGTGGAATAACTGGGATTTTGTTCTGAATTTTCAATTTTCATTCCACTGTGTCGTGAGGACCTGCACAGAAACCGTAAACACCTCAGACTAATGTTTATCTATCTACATTAGTTACCCTTCACAATGGTCCACCAAACCAAAATATTTTATAACATTAATTAACATTAATCTTCCTCTAATATATGAGAAATATTTAACATATAATAAGATAATAATAAATTTACACATTAGTTAATAATAAACATTTATTAAGTGGTGGAAAAGGTTCTTATTTACATATAAACTCATACGGGTTACTTTATGGCGAGGACCAATAAGTCACTTAAATTGTTACCCCAACTTTAACTTTATCTACAAATATAACAGAAGTTATTTTGGATGTCCTCACGGGCACTAACACTCTCTCCGATCTATTGTGTGTCGTTAAGATAAATATAAATAGGTGTATATTACTAATGTGTACACGGTGTTGGTGTATACAGTAATGGCATACACGGTGTTGGTTGGTGTACACAGTAATGGTATACACGGAGTTAGTTGGTGTACACAGTAATGGTATACACGGAGTTAGTTGGTGTACACAGTAATAGTATACACGGAGTTAGTTGGTGTACACAGAAATGGTATACACGGAGTTAGTTGGTGTACACAGTAATGGTATACACGGAGTTAGTTGGTGTACACAGTAATGGTGTACACGGAGTTAGTTGGTGTACACAGTAATGGTGTACACGGAGTTAGTTGGTGTTCACAGTAATGGTATACACCTATTTTAATTAACCACGACACTAAGACGGTGTGGACATCCAACATAACTAAACAACAATCTAAGCCCTTGACGTTCACCGCAGTTGATCATGTGAGGCACCTGTAGATAATGCCTTGCTTGTACCTCGCCATAAAGTAACCCGTATGAGTTTATATGTTAATATGAACCTTTTCCACCACTTAATAAATGTTTATTATTAACTAATGCATAAATTTATTATTATATTATTATATTTTAAATATTTATTATATATAAGAGGAAGATTAATGTTAATTAATGTTATTATAAAATATTTTGGTTGGTGGACCATTGTGAAGGGTGACTAATGTAGGTAGATAAACATTAGTCTGAGGTGTTTACATACTCACTGTAGCTATATAAACAATGTATATAAGTAGTGTATGTACGTCAATGTTTTTATGTAAACAAATGATAATATTGAATTATTTGTAGGTTTTGCCTTAATAATATACAGTAATGTTCACACACACACACATGATGACATTAATGGTGTGTATGGTCATGTGGGGTGACTGATGGTGTGGTCACCACACTGTGAGGGGTGACTGATGGTGTGGTCACCACACTGTGAGGGGTGACTGATGGTGTGGTCACCACACTGTGAGGGGTGACTGATGGTGTGGTCACCACACTCCTCATTAACACTATCATAATATATCATCCTTCATTACTTGTATTTAGATGTTAAATTGGTGCTCCACTTGACTCAATGCCGTGCTGTATCTCAGGTGGGTGGACAGGTGGGTGGACAGGTAGGTAGACAGGTGGACAGGTAGGTATACAGGTGGACAGGTAGGTATACAGGTGGACAGGTAGGTAGACAGGTGGACAGGTAGGTGGACAGGTGGACAGGTAGGTATACAGGTGGACAGGGAGGTAGGTAGGTGGACAGGTAGGTGGACAGGTAGGTAGACAGGTGGACAGGTAGGTATACAGGTGGACAGGGAGGTAGGTAGGTGGACACGTGGACAGGTAGGTGGACAGGTAGGTATACAGGTGGACAGGTAGGTAGACAGTTAGACAGGTAGATGGACAGGTGGACAGGTAGGTATAGAGGTGGACAGGTAGGTGGGCAGGTAGGTAGACACCTGGACAGGTAGGAGTGGGGCGCATGTATTGTAGTATCGGCTGATGGGGCGGGGGCGGGGGGGGGGGGGGGTGAGAAGGTGAGGCGGGTATTGGACAGAGTGAATCAGTTTATATGAAAGAGTTGAAGGTGGTGGACGGAATCCTTCCTACCTGTCGCGTCATGGCAACAGGTAAGACATACATACATACATACATACATAGGTTTCGTGTGGTTTCTGAATGAGAACAGTATGAAAGATAAATATATATATATATATGTATAGAGAGAGAGAGAGAGAGAGAGTGTCATATTGAAGTAAAAGTCAATATTATTTTTACACCCCCCCCCGCCACACCACACACACTCACAACACACACCCTCACAACACACACCCTCACAACACACACACCCTCACAACACACACACCCTCACAACACACACCCTCACAACACACACACCCTCACAACACACACACCCTCACAACACACACACCCTCACAACACACACACCCTCACAACACACACCCTCACAACACACACACCCTCACAACACACACACCCTCACAACACACACACCCTCACAACACACACACCCTCACAATACACACCCTCACAACACACACACCCTCACAACACACAGCCTCACAACACACACACCCTCACAACACACACACCCTCACAACACACACACCCTCACACCACACACCCTCACAACACACACCCTCACAACACACACACCCTCACAACACACACCCTCACAACACACACACCCTCACAACACACACACCCTCACAACACACACCCTCACAACACACACACCCTCACAACACACACACCCTCACAACACACACCCTCACAACACACACCCTCACAACACACACCCTCACAACACACACACCCTCACAACACACACACCCTCACAACACACACACCCTCACAACACACACACCCTCACAACACACACCCTCACAACACACACCCTCACAACACACACACCCTCACAACACACACACCCTCACAACACACACACCCTCACACCTCATACCCCTTTAAAACTCTAAGAATTAACTCCAGATTATGTTACGTGTATTTCCAGGTTGAGAAACAGACTTCACCATGGCGAGGACCAAGGGCGCACCAGGCCGACCTTCCTTTAGGGCGCGGCACAACAACAACAACAACAACAACAACAACAGGAACAAGTCTATGCAGAATGGATTGTACGTTCATTCATCACCACCAAAAGGTTAGGTTAGGTTAGGTTAGGTTATGTGAAAGAGAGAGAGAGAGAGAGAGAGAGAGAGAGAGAGATAGAGAGAGAGAGAGAGAGAGAGAGAGTTAAAATTAATATTATTGTTACGCAAATATCATCCAATCAGCAGTAAGATGAGTTCAACATCAACCAATCAGCAGAAAGATGAGTTCAACATCAACCAATCAGCATTAGGAAGGGTTTTGTTGAGCTAACCTTGAATAATAGTAACGTCATTTCACATTAACGATCAGTATAGTGTAAACAAGGCCATTAGGTCCGAATCTCAAGGCCACTGAAGCAGATTTGTGATTGGTGATTAAGATCGTACTTATAAATTTATAGATAAGTAATTAGGTGACAAATGAACTAATTTTATAAGTAACTCAATAATGAATTAAGTGAGTAAGTAATTAACTGCTGGTCTCTAGTTATCAGCCCAATTAGGTGACCGAGGGAGGTAATTGGTGGGTAATTAGTGGTGTTTTACGAGCCACTTAATAACGCCTGGGAAGTGTGTGTGTGTGTGTGTGTGTGTGTGTGTGTGTGTGTGTGTGTGTGTGACCTTAAACATCCTAGAAAGACCTAGAATGCCCTAAAAGACCTTAAATGCCCTAGAATGCCCTTAAACACCCTACTCTCGCCCCCAGCCCTGAACAGCGACAATGGTCCGGCCTCAGCCAAGATCAGGGAGTACATCAGGGCCGCGGATGTGGAGGCCCTGGAAGAAATTATCCTTCAGGGTCAAGGGTCAAAGCTGGTCAATCAACACGCCACTGACCAGAAAGTCCGGAGCTTCCTTAAGACTGTCCCTTCTTATGTGGTGAGTCCTACAGGTGTCATATAGCTCCTTCAGGTGTCCTTATTAGTTCTCCACACACACACACACACACACACACACACACACGAAAGATACAGTACAATACACATACGATGTATCCTTGGAATACATACATACATACATACATACATACAGGTGGCACTGACTGGCACTTTATGTACAACCCACAAGAGGTTTCGTGGTACTGTGAGTGCCAGGGGTATTGATTGTTGTGAAGGGTGCCAGGTGAGGGGTGCCAAGTGAGGGGTGCCAGGTGAGGGGTGCCAGGTGAGGGGTGCCAGGTGAAGGGTGCCAGGAGAGGGGTGCCAGGTGAGGGGTGCCAAGTGAAGGGTGCCAGGTGAGGGGTGCCAGGTGAGGGGTGCCAAGTGGGGGGTGCCAGATGAGGGGTGCCAAGTGAGGGGTGCCAAGTGTGGGGTGCCAAGTGTGGGGTGCCAAGTGAAGGGTGCCAGGTGAGGGGTGCCAAGTGGGGGGTGCCAGGTGAGGGGTGCCAGGTGAGGGGTGCCAAGTGAGGGGTGGAGGGAGAGTAAGGTGATAAGGACACACACACACACACACACACACACAATACTGTACCTTCAAGCGCCAAACACCTGTAATTAAGGTGTCAGTGAGTGGCTACACCTTTGATCGTGTATTAATGAGTTTTTTGTGATCTCTCTCTCTCTCTCTCTCTCTCTCTCTCTCTCTCTCTCTCTCTCTCTCTCTCTCTCTCTCTCTCTCTCTCTCTCTCTCCTAGCGTAAAGTTAGGTTAGGTTAGTTTATGTTAGGTTAGGTTAGTGTTACGTTAGGTTAGGTTAGGTGCAGTTAATATTAAGGTGAACTAAGGTGTAATATTCAGGTGAGGTAATGACTTGATGTATTTAATTATGTTGTGTTGTCATATTTGATAATAATAATAATAATAATAATAATAATAATGGGCTCGTGGACACTGTTTGTTGACATTGGTGAATCATTGAGCATCATGGCAACCAGTCAACCAATAGTCAAAGGCCACTATTCATGACGTCATATCTAGAGAACCAATAGCGAGTTATATTCCGTGACGGCATCATCTCTTGACCAATCATGAGTGTGTTGATAGGTGAAGTCATGAACCTGCGACCACTCAGAGGGGTGTTTATAACGTGACGTCACTGGTAGCCATAGTATTAGTGGCGGGATTCTGTGTACAGTATTTAGTTTCGATGGGTGGGAATTATTATATAAATTGAGGGCGTCTATATACATCTGTCTGTCTGTATGTTGAAATATACATAATATAACCTAACCTAACCGAGTCTTCTCTGCCCTACAGTCAAAGATAGACCTTCTGCACGACGCGGTAGAGAAGGGGAACTTACGTGAACTCAAAGCCCTTTTAGACCGGAGGAAGCTGGCCCGCTCTAAGGACGCACAGGTGAGATAATTACCTGTAGTGTACCTGTAGTGTACCTGTAGTATATATGGTACAACTATATTATAACCGAAACACATATATACACTCACCATACACATACATGTATATATATCATATAGAAACGCACATACACACATACATACTTACATCACACACACTGACCTTCACTCCTGACATTTCTCACATCATTAAACCTGTATAGTCTCTGTCACAAATGTCCGCCATATTGTCTTAAGTTCTCCCATGACGCAAGTGTGTTTCATTTGTTTCATTATCGAGGATTTTACTTGTTTTTTTTTTTTAATGTTTGACTGAATATTTAGTTGTTTTTGTTATAATTGTTGTAAGTGAGGTTAAAGTAATATCTAAGTAAGGTTTAAGTAATGATAAGTTCTTCTGGTGTTCACTACAGGGCGTGGGTCTACTGCATAAAGCTGTAGTTCACGGCCATCGAGATGTGGTTAACTACCTTGTGTCAAACTACCCCGAGACGCTACAAGTTACTGATAATGTGAGTTAATGACACCTGTTGCTGTCTTTACCTGTGTGTTCATCTTGTTCTTTGTTCTTGTTGTTCTTGTTGTTCTAAATCTTCTCCTTCCAATTATTGTTATTTTTTGTTCATGTTCTTTTTTTTTCTTCGTTGTTCTTCCAATTCTTGTTCTTCCAGTTCTTGTTCTTCTTCTTGTTCTTCCAGTTCTTGTTCTTCTTCTTCTTCTTCTCCCAGTTCTTGTTCTTTCATTGTTCTTATTATTTTTATTGATCTTTATTCGTCGTCTTCCTGAACATTTAAGCTCCGCTCCTTTGTTTATATCCTCGCATGACGTCACAATGGCGGGCCTCATATACGTACATTTAAGCACCGCCCCTTTGTTTACATCCTCGCGTGACGTCACAATGGCGTCAGGAAGCTCAATAACTATGAATTATTCTTTGATAATCTTAGACAGACAGACAGGTATGTAGACAGAAAGAGACAGACGTACAGATAGACACAGAGAGACAGACATACAGATAGACAGAGAGCAAGAGAGAGAGACAGTCACAACATTGATCCATTCCTTCATCAGACACTTGACTGCTGCCAGACACGTCATATAGCCACCTGTCTACACGTAAACAATGAACTACACCATCACGATCACGTCTTTGTAAACAATGACTCGGTGACGGGTATGTAAACAACATCGTCGGGTTGTTTACTTATATTGGATTTTAAGTTCGTTGGCCTCGTTGTGTTTGTGTGGGCGTGTGGGCGTGCGGGCGGCAGTACTGATACTGTCTCTCCCGCAGAAGTCGCTGCTGGTGAGGGAGACGTACCACATCTTGGAGACCCTGCTTGAGCTACCCGAGGACCAGCCCACCACGCCCACACACACGCCCACACACACGTCCACATCCACCACCCACAGCTCACAGGAGGCGTGGGCGATGACAAGGACGGTGGAGGAGGAAGAAGAGTTACCTGGTCTTAAGGGTTTCGATCCCGTGTCCTTGAGTGATGAGGGTGGCGGGGCGGTGGGCGGCGGGGAGGGTGGTGGTGGCTGGGCGGTGGGCGGCGGGGCGGTGGGTGGCAGGCGTGTATATGAGACCGTTAAGTTAGGTATGAGTGATGGTATGGAGTTCGAGGTTGCTGATTGGTTGGGCAATGATATGAGTGGTTGTTACTCCGACCTTGAGTCTGTACCTCACCCTCGATACCTGGAGGAGGAGAGGCTGGTCTTCTCTCCTCACCTTCATCGTTCCATCGTTCACCTGTTGTCGCGGGGTCGAAGTGGTGGTCTTCCTCGCCTCAACGCCTCGGCAGCCACTATGCCACAACCCAACTCCTCTCCCTCCTCCCCCTCCAACTCCCCCTCCAACTCCTCCTCCTCCTCCCTCCTCCTCCTCCTCCTCCTCCCTCCTTCAGCGCCTCGCAACTTGCCGACAGACTCCGCCTCATCGACCACTCCCAGTGTGTCGACAAAGGCGCCGTGGAACCCCCCAGTACAAACCGGCGAGCTAACGCGTACTCAAGCCACGTAGAGCGTCTCAATAGGTGTCGGAAACCCCTACCTCGAGGTCTCCAAAGTACACCTCTCACTAAAGCCCTCTATGGTCGACCTCTACCTCGTAACCTCCCCGAGAAACCTCGTTCTGGTCTGACTCGACACACACTCCTGCCGGACATCATACGACGCCCCGGGAAAGAGCTCCCAGAGTCTCCTTCACCGAGACCCTTGACGCCCACCCCCCTGAGGCTCCCAGTGTCCCCCGCCAGGACCAAGAGCCTGTGGAGGAAGCGAGAGTCCCGCGTCGTCAACAGTGTGGAGGCGACGGAGAGACTTAAAGAAGCTCTCAGTAAGATCCACGACATTGACTCTGACTCTGACGATGAAAACACCAATACCCGTCCACACCTGCCTCACACACCTGCGGGGTCTCCACCAGTCTCCAACACCACAAACCTGCCTCACACACCTGCAGGGTCTCCATCAGTCTCCAGTCTTCAGCCCACGTGTACCCCACCGCCCACGGGTATGGATGGAGAGTCGCCCACGCCGTTACTCACGCCCACACTCATCACCTTGGGGACGGACTCACGGTTCGACAGCCTCAGCCCGAGACCCTTGACTCACACCAGAGAAAATCAAGACCAAGAGGGCGACAACACTTCATCCTCGGGAACCTCAGCTGAGAATTCCCAAATCCCCGAAATTCACACACCTGGTGGCAGACAGTCCACCTCGAGTCTGGCTGAGCTAGAAGTCAAGGAGGACCTTATCTTAGGGTCGTACTCGAAAGCTTCTCCGGCGATGCAGAGGTACATTCGCTATTTGTCCTCAAGAATCATCGCGGAAGGTTTTGTGGACCTACAGGTGGTGTACGCCGAGGCCCTACAACGGCACAGGGACAAGGTTGAGATCACCAATATCGTCTATGAACACGACATCACCTTCTGGGCCAGAGTGATCGTGGACGGCGTACTGGAGAAAGTCATCACCTCCCTCACACAATACCAGATGGAGAACAGAGAAGAATCAGATCCTTCAACAAACTCCTCAAGTGTTTACGAAAGCGAATCGAAACCTGTTACACCAGCATCAATATCCAGAGCTCATGTGACCAGAAGACAGCCACCAGGAGAGTCAGGATCCAATAACATAAAGAGAGATTCGAGCGCAACAAGAAGCCGTTCAAGACAATCACACAGTGGACCTGAAAACAAAACAGTGATGATTATAAGAGATGAAGCCTTACTAGAGTTAAGAAATCAACCTCGTACTCAAACACCCAATGTAGATGAAACTCGAACTCATTCCAGTACATCTTTTGGAAACTCTGAAGTCGCGTTTATAAATTACGTGTCTGAAGATCCTACAAAAACGCCTATAAGTCGATCATTTACATCAAAACAAACTCCTATAGATTACAGAAGTCGAAGCTCCACGTCTATCTTCGAATCTGAGACCAAATCAATGATGGGTAACAGAGGACAGCCGCCAACACCACCTAGAAGTCAGTCGAGGGCCTCCAACAAGTCTTCAGGCAGCGAGGCAAACCAAAACAACGAACTCATACAAGAATCAAGACCGAAATCTCTAACAAAAATCAACAGACATCCTTCCAGCAAATCCAGATCTCCTTCCAGTAATTCTAGAGGTCCGTCTCCTGTAGTTATCAAGGAATCCAGATCCCAAGACATGATAAGTAACAACACACATTCACCGAAGAGACCCACAAATCGATCTCACATTCCGGAACAAACTCCTTCACTCACAGACAGACAGACCAGAATGCCTAATGTAGAAACCCAACAGCCAAGAATGATGATTTCTACGAGACGATCTCCAGATGAAGCTACGAGACAAACAGGCAGTGAGAAAGAGACATTATCTCATCCACCACAACGAGATGAACACACCTTTAGTGAGATAACCAAACACAGCATCTCTCAAGAGGTTAGGATCCCGTTCTCTGATGACGCTGGCCAGACAGTGGGGGAACTTATGTTTCACTCTCGACCACCATCAGGAGTCCAGGTGTCGTTTGGATCCAGTGAGGTGTTATCTATAACCTCAGGTACACATGGTCGACTTTCTTCAGGTGGTCCCTCTTCTTCCGGTAGTGTCTCTTCTTCAGGTTCCTCTGGTCAGAATGCAGTGGTGGGGACTAAATTACCTTCATCCCAAACTCAGCTTTCTTCCTCTTTGCCTCAGTCATCAAGTCTAACTGAATTAGACGAATTGGTTGGAAATTTGAGAAGTTTGTTTGCTACCCCATCTCCCACGGGGCTCTCAGTATCCACGGGGCCCTCAGTATCCGCGGGGCCCTCAGTATCCGCGGGACCCTCAGTATCCACGGGGCCTTCAGTATCCACGGGGCCTTCAGTATCCACGGGGCCCTCAGTATCCGCGGGGCCCTCAGTATCCACGGGGCCCTCAGTATCCACGGGGCCCTCAGTATCCACGGGGCCTTCAGTATCCACGGGGCCCTCAGTATCCACGGGGCCCTCAGTATCCACGGGGCCCTCAGTATCTACGGGACCCTCAGTATCCACGGGACCCTCAGCTCAAAACACAATGACCAAAGACACACCTGAAATAAATGAACCACGAACCCAAACCTCAGGCGAACCAAAAGACCAACTCACAAGACCTCAAGTTGGTTCACCGTTCACGAAACACCGACCACATGATCTGAACCACTCCAAGATATCACCAGCGGATGATTCAGGTCACGGATCATCAGAGAACATGAACAGCTTAACGAGTGTCGGGTCGAATGGTAGTTTAGCATCAGCAGCAGAGGAAAATGGTAAGGAAAAGAAGAAATACTCAACTCTGGATATGTTTTCCTCATTCCATAGTCGAGATGAGTTTATTAATCAGGATGAATCACCAAGTATGACCTCACGTGAACTCCGACGACTCTTCCGTTCACCAGGCTTCGGTTTTGGGGGGTTTAAACGCTACAACAAGTCACCAAGTCCGACTTTTGGTGAACTAGAAGCAGTGGCAGAGTACGTGGACTCGGGTTATGTAAAGGAGAATACTGTACTCGCCTCCTCTAAAATTCACCAACATGACTCCAAGGACTCGGCCTCATAGATTACATGTACTCACGACATCCTCTTATTTGAGTCCCGGTGTAGGATGGGGGGTGGTCCTTGTTCACCTGTTTATACTCGCAAACTCACAAACTCATAAATATAAGATAATTTATAGACAGATGTTTGCGTTGTGTGTGTGTGTGTGTGTGTGTGTGTGTGTGTGTGTGTGTGTGTGTAGAATTCCCTTACAGATACATATATGGATGGGATTATGTACGTACAGTATACCTATCATGTATATATATATATATGAGATAGTGTTTACATATATGTATATATATATATATGTTTTATTCACATATAGACAAATAGTTCCTAGACAACAGTGCCTTATATAAAAGAACCTGCTCAAGAAATTACACTATATAACTCACAAGGTATCGGTATAATCGCTCCTATATGTAGTAATTATACATATATAGACACACCTATGGAGAGACAGCCAGTAGGTGTTACCTTGATGTTGAACTCTCGATATATCCCCGAACCAGTATATTGGGTTCTAATCCTAGGCTAAGGAATTCGGTGCCTTGTGATTGGAATATATGGGTTCCTAGTTGACTATGATTGGGTTCTAATCACCACAAGGAGCTAATCTGTGATAGTGTGTGTGTGTGTGTGTGTGTGTATGTGTATGTGTGTGTGTGTGTGTGATTGTGTGTATATTTATGTGTATATGCGTGTGTACCAATATAAAATCCTCCAACATGGCATACACACACATGACTACATACATAACATACACACATATGTAAAGTGTAAGTGTCCACATGTGTGTATTGCTAGGCACTTATGCACGTGTTTACTCACTAATATTTACTTAAGACAATGTTTACCTCACTTATCAAACACGTTAACTTAAGAGCTACTTATGTGGGAAAGGAAGCAACCCGCATCACTTGTTGTTGTGTGTATGTGTGTGTGTATGTGTGTATGTCGTTTTCTATAACCAAAATGGCTGTCATATTGTATTGAGACTATACCATTAATTAGATACATTTTATTAACACAATAATTAAGACAATGTTGAAATAATAATAATAATAATAATAATAATAACAACAACAACAACAACAATCATACACGTGTGGTCGTAATACATGACTGTATATTTACATGTATACCAAGATAAACCCTTGTATGTTTCAAAGTATACATGAACTTATGGATTATTGATATTTTCTTTAAATAAATACAAAATATTGATAAATTATTTAACTGACCTTATAAAACTAACAACATACATTACGTACACACTGTTACGTACACACGATTATGTACACACGGTTATGTACACACGGGAAGGTTAAGTTACGTGTCAAAGCTGTAGTGATGATTATACCACCGTGTCTTGTAATAATGGTGAGGTGTAGTGAGGGGAAGAGACAGAAACAGACAGGCACAAACAGATAGACAGACAGACAGAACCAAACAGACAGACAGACAGACAGAACCAAACAGACAGACAGAACCAAACAGACAGACAGACAGAAACCAAACAGACAGATAGACAGAACCAAACATATAAGGTGCCAAATTGGATGGGTTGGTGAGTGCCAAGGTGGGTGGCATTGCCCTGGAGGTTATGCATTATTTATGGCTATTGAGTGAATGGCTGGCGGTACTGAGTGTTGAGAGGGAGGGGAGAGAGGGAGAGGGAGGGAGGGAGACTGGGGGAGACGGGGAGAGAGGGAGGGGTGAGAGGGAGTGAGAGGGGGAGGGAGACTGGCAATAGTATTTCCACCTGTTGTAATAATAATAATAATAATAATAATAATCTCCACTCAATATTTCGCAACGATTCGGAATATTAAATAAAAACGTCTTCCTTTTAAAGCACTTAACGAATATCCGAATAGAAACAAATCATTATTCCAATCCCTTTAAGTGACTTCGATTCTTCAAACACGACACTCAATGGAAATTAAATTACTATGACTGGGTTTTTTTTAGTAATAAATCTAAGTGTATAATTACTTGAACTTTAGATGTTTTAAGTAAGTGCATGTTTGGATGACGTGGACGAGTTTAAGAGGAAGTCGATACCGTAGCCAGAATCAGAACACAGCGGTGGTCATGACTACGATGTAAACAAACATTGCCAAGGCGTGGTTTAAAGGCGTATATTCTCCCTCCAGGATGAAGTACGACGCGTGTTAATTTATTATCATTAACGAAATATTTCACAACAAATCTTAGAGTTTATTGAACTTATTTAACTTATAATAAACGTAAATAATATAATACTTAAACTAGTTGGATTATTTTAAGTCATTTTAGCTTAGATTTGAAGATATTTGAACTTTATATTATGGGAAATCAATACTGTGAAGCTACTCGATCTTAGTTCATCCTGGAGGGAAAAAAATGAATACCAGGAACGCCAGTAATGATTCACTTGGTGTGTATGAACCCGAGTGACAGCCATGTATACACCCCTCAGTATGTATATTATGTATGATTCTTCAAAACATACATAACTCATACATATTACCTAATATACTATATGGTTTAGGTGTATTTGTATTCCTTTATATACTTAAGATAATTTTTGTATACGGAGAAGTGTGTATTTTTTAATTATTTAATTGATACGTATAGTGTATGGTATGGCTTATGTATATGCTGTAATAAGGCGTTTTCATGCATACATACATACATACAAACATACATACATATATACATGGTTTATTTATCGCCAATGCAGAACTCTCTCTCTCTCTCTCTCTCTCTCTCTCTCTCTCTATAGTGAACCCTGATCTAGTCCTCTTACTCTCGGTTTAGGCTATAACTCAACCCTGATATAACCAGCTGTCATGCGAGGCGAAACAATAATAAGTCCGGGTCACAAAATAGAGAAGTGGTTGGAAATGGGTTCTTAGTTACTTTCCAAGACACTTACCCTAGTTCCGGGTCGTGTAGTGGCTGTTAGGGGTCACATTTCCGGGTTGTGATGTTGTTATACAGGTCGTCTTAACTTTAAACGATTTTGCCATCCTGATTTTAAACCTAATCTAACCTAACCTGACTTGACCTAACCTGACCTGACCTGACCCCTTTTGTTCTCCTCGTTACGCTCTTCTTGTCATTGAGGTAATTTGCATCACGGCTGAAGCAATTGGGGTAATCATTGCTTCATGTGACGTTAGAGCGTAGTTAAAGCAGCAGGAAGGAATTTTCTCATAGTAAAGGACACTCACACATACACACACATACATACATACACACACTACACACAGCACATACATACATACACACTAGACTCTACACACGCACATACACAACACACGCACTTACTCATATACTTGCGCACACACACACACACACGCACACACAACACGCGCACTAACTCACACACACACACACACACACAACACGCGCACTTACTCTCACACACACACACACACACACAACACGCGCACTTACTCACACACACACACACACACAACACGCGCACTTACACACACACACACACACACACACAACACGCGCACTTACTCTCACACACACACACACACACGCACACACAACACGCGCACTTACTCACACACACACACACACACACACACACACACACACACACACACACACACACACACACTATCTTAACTACCTCCCCCCTCCCCCCCCTCCCCCAACGCTCAGATATAAACCAATAACTAGAACATTTCGCTATAATAGCTGCCTGGTTTAGTACTGAAATAATAATGACCCACTTTTTACTCATTTTACGACCAACCTAACCCAACCCCACTCAACCACACCCCCACTCAACCACACCCCCACTCCACCACACCCCACTCCACCACACCCCACTCAACCACACCCCCACTCAACCACACCCCACTCCACCACACCCCCACTCAACCACACCCCACTCCACCACACCCCACTCCACCACACCCCCACTCCACCACACCCCACTCCACCACACCCCCACTCCACCACACCCCACTCCACCACACCCCCACTCAACCACACCCCACTTAACCTAACCTGACACATTCTCACTCCTACGATAGTTTGCTGTTTCTAAGACGACGACGTAAATAAAGAGAGCTAAGAAAGTGTATTTAAGGTCGCCTGTGAGAAATGTTGGATACGTGTAGAAAAAAAAACTATATGTCGTGACTAAACTAACACACGTACACCCACTTCTGGCGGTAATTTGACTAGAGATATGTTTATTGACAGTAAATGACAGGTAAGTTGACGCACCTGTCCACTAGAGGGCGTAGATATGTTTGTAAAAATAGAGGAAATTCTGTAGATATTGTGGACTTGTAGTACTCACATGTGTACTAATTTATACTTGTACTCTGGGATTTGTACTTAATTTGGTGTTATTTATATATAACCATACGAACATACATACATACGTACATATATATATACACAGGCATACATATAAAATTACACAGGCATTTAAATATCTACATACGGACAAGGACAGAGAGAGAGAGAGAGAGGGAGAGAGAGAGAGGGGGGGTGACACACACTCTAGCAGTCAATATTGATACACCTTTCAAAGTCATCAACATACAGGTAGACTCCCTCACCTGGTGCGATCTAGGTCAGGTGAGGGAGGAGGGAGGGAGAGGGTAAGGGGGGGGGTGGGAGTGGGAAGGAAAGAGGGCAGTAGAGAGGGCAGTAGAGGGGGGGGGAGGGCAATAAGAAAGGAGGAGGGCAGTAGGGAGGGAGGAGGGCAATAGGGAGGGAGGGAGCAAGGAGGAAGGAGGGAGGGAGGGAGGGAGGGCCAGAATAAGGTAGGTCATGTGTGGTGCCAGGGAGTGCCACCTTAGATACAGGTCACAGCAAAGTGCCACTCAGACACACATAAGGAGGGCAGCTGAAAGTGTCTCTCTCTCTCTCTCTCTCTCTCTCTCTCTCTCTCTCTCTCTCTCTCACCAGACCACCCAGGAGGTCATTGAAAGGGCTGACAAATGATGGATGACCTCCTTGGTTAACGAAGTGAGAGAGAGAGAGAGAGAGAGAGAGAGAGAGAGAGAGAGACACGATAAAGTAGAGTTAAGTAGAGATAAAGTAGAGTTAAGTAGAGTTAATTAGAGATAAAGTAGAGTTAAGTAAATGTATGCGTTGTTTCCCACCAGGATGGCCGTTCCCCTCTACACTACTGTGCCGCGAGTCGTCTACCTGATGATATGTATAAAGTACTGTGTGAAGCTGTCGAGGATACACAGGTGAGGTGATTGTGGTAGTTGTGGTAGTAACTGATGATGGTAGTTGTGGTAGTTGTGGTGGTTATTAATGCTGGAAATGTTTTGTACGGTCGCTGGAAATGTTCAAAGAATGTGGAATGGTCGCTGGGGAGTGTTCGAGCGTTCCTATCTATTCAATGTTCCACGCTCATGTAAACAATCAGTAGTAGTAGTAGTAGTAGTAGCAGTAGTATTAGTAGTAGTAGTAGTAGGCCACTTTAAAAAAAAAAAAAAAAAAAAAAAAAAAAGTAGTAGTAGTAGTAGTAGTAGTAGTAGTAATAATAGTAGTAACAGTACCTCCCCCACCTTCAGGTAGAGGACAATAAGGGCAAAACAGCGGCTCACTATATGGCCCACCCAGAGGATATACGTCACGTCACCAAGAGATCTGGCAGTAAAGGAAGCGGTGGCTCCAAGGGCAAGCGGAGAACTCCACAGAAGAGGAACTCCCCTGTGAGCAAGATCACCACCCCACCTAAGAGAGAAGGTGGGTGTGTGGGGGATGGGGGGGGTTAGTTTGTGTGTGGGGGGGGTGTCTGTCTGTCTGTCTGTCTGTCTTGTTTATCTCTCTCTCTCTCTCTCTCTCTCTCTCTCTCTCTCTCTCTCTCTCTCTCTCTCTCCATTGTTTACGAAGACCTACCAGATGTGTAATAACCTTCTTCTCTCAGGAATGAACATAACTGGGGCTAACATACGGATCTGGATTCACGACCAGGACCTCCCCAAGCTGGAACTGATTGTGTTGGATGGTGAAGGCCACAGATTACTAAAAGAGACGAGTAACCACGCCAAAGTCAGGCAGTTCTTGAATCTCGTTCCTAGGATGATGGTAAGAGTCAGGTTGTTCTTGAATCTCGTTCCCAGGATGATGGTAAGAGTCAGGCAGTTCTTGAATCTCGTTCCCAGGATGATGGTAAGAGTCAGGTAGTTCTTGAATCTCGTTCCTAGGATGATGGTAAGAGTCAGGCAGTTCTTAAATTTCGTTCCTAGGATGATGGTAAGAGTCAGGTAGTCCCAAGATGATGGTAAGAGTTTGTTCCGCCATTCTGATACGTGATGAACAAAGTAGTTATCTTAATGTAATCTTGATATAACTACATCTATTGTTAATATATCATAATGTGGGTGATAACCACACCATCTACTGCCAATATAAACAACAACCACACCATCTATATAACACCAACCACACCATCAACGCCAACCACACCATCAACAACAACCACACCATCTATTGCTAATATTAACAGTATAGGACCCAGTACAATACCTTTAGGAACCCCGTTGTTGTCACCCCCACAGACCAAGATCAAGGAGGTACACCAAGCGGCTCTCAACGGTGACATGGAGACCCTGGACGCTAAGGTGGATCAGCCTGAGATCCTCGTTGCTAAGGATCAGAACGGTCTTAATCCTCTACATAAGGTATTGGATCCTATTCTTTGTGGGATTACGGGGATTTGGTATACCTTTTGTGGGATTGGATACCTTTTGTGGGGTCTGATATGATTAATTTGTTCCCTTGTGTGATTTCTACCATCTCTTGCCCTCAACACATCAACCAACCTAACCCATTATAGCCATTGCCCATTCTTGCCTTAATACATACCACATCTCAGGGCAATATGACGGCATTTTAGTCGATAATACAAAGCCCTCAACCTAACCATTGCCCATTCTTGCCCCCGTTACAGGCTGCAGCTTTGGGCAATATGGAGGTAGTTGAATGGATAGTACAGAAGAACCATTCCACTATATACACCCAGGATAGGAAGGGTAGGACGCCTCTATTCTACGGTGGATTAGCGAAGGACGGAGGAGAGGTCTACAACTTGTTACTGAAGAGTGGGTCTGATTCTACCCATGTTGATAAGGTGGGTGGGGTGGGTGGGTGGGCTGGGTGGGTGGGTGTATGGGGGATTGTATAAGTGTATGATGAATTGTATGAGTATATAGCATGTGTATAGAGGTTGTATCAGTGTATAGCGAGTGTATACAGCCACTGACATATACATACACTCTCCTACAGTATAATAAAACAGCTGAATATTACCGCTACAAACCCTCGGAGATGGACCTCAGGGTGGTGTATGAATCACTGTCGGCACCGAGGGCGGGAGGATCTACTTTGGATATTCCGTCGGGCCAATCCAGAGGTCCATCTAATCAGAACTCTCGGGCGCCCTCCAGGACCAATGGCAGGTGAGAGAGAGAGAGAGAGAGAGAGAGAGAGAGAGAGAGAGAGAGAGAGTTCAGGCTCCCCTCTAGATATACTGTATAAATATCTATTAATATATATGTATGTATCTATCTATCTCACTATCTTCCACAGGTCTCTTAACCCAAGTAGGAAAAACTCACTCAGTAATGATAACAAGAAGAACAAGAAAGGCGTACACAACAAGTCCAGGAGAAACAGTCATAGGGTGAGTTATGTGTACATGTATACTTACACAGATATACATACACATACATGTATACTTGGAGTGACGTACATAAACAAATACACATATCATATATACATTCATAGATAGATACACTCATATACATACATATATTACATACATACATACATACATACATACATACATACATAGATTTGCAGATATAAACTGTACTTTTTTCACTTTTGTACTCTCATATAAGCACATGTACTCAACCTCTCCCCGTACTCTAACTCTCCCTCCAGAATGAGTACAAGGATCTCAAGGACGTCACGGACAAGGACATTGAAAAGTACATACGGGATGGGGACGTGGAAAGCCTAGAGTACGTGATCCTTTCTGGACGTGGGTCGGACTTGCATGGAAGGTCCTCGTGGAATGAACAAGTCCGTCGATTCCTCAAAAAAGTCCCTGGTTATGTGGTAAGTCCTTTAAATAATCCCTAAAAAAAAGTCCCTAGAAGTCCCTAATTATGTGGTCTTTTAAAAAATCCCTAAAAAAGGTCCCTAGTTATGTTATAAATCCCTAAAAATCCCTAAAAAGGCTCTTGCTATATTTTAAGTAGGTCAAAACGATACATTAATCTCTATCTGTTATAAGAAAACGAGGCCATATCTTTAACCTTCAATTCTTTATTAAAAAAAACAAAATAATAACGATATTGGCGCCAGAAAACGATTAAAACAACACTAATGACAGGCCCCAACACCACACGTCCAGGGAGGAAGAGGATCACATTCAAGATTGGACCACAGATAAAAAAACTTACCATCGTGATTGGTCCGCAGATAAGAGCCCCACATTTTCTGATTGGTTGTATGATTATAAGTGAAGTAATTATCATAAACTCCAGACTCCCCCGAGGTGGTAATAACAGATCACTGGAGAATGTAAATATTGAAAGAAGTCATATTTATTTATTTTTTACGGTTTCTTGGAATGTTAGGTGTTTTTTCTTGGTATAATACTTGATATACGAGTATGATAGTGAAATATGATGTCTTGTGTGGTGGTGTGATGTTTATTGTGTCTCGTGGTGTTGTTGATGTTCTTTTGTTTTGTGGTTCATCTGGTTTTTACTGTATATGCGATGTTGTTTTGTTTTATTAGGGTTTTAGAGAGAGAGAGAGAGAGAGAGAGAGAGAGAGAGAGCAGTATATTACCCTCATTTATACATAATAGAACATTAGCAACACTGTAACGCCACTTCACTCCCTCCCCTCCCCCCCCCCTTCTCCACCCTGGCGTTGGTAGCACTGTTTGGTAGCCTTGAACTTTTCCTCCCTCTCACTCTCCCTCTCCCTCACCCCCCCACTCACCCCCCACTCACCCCCTCTCTCTCACACTCAGGAGAAGATCACCTCACTACATGAAGCAGCAGCTAAAGGCGACGTACGGACGGTCAAACGCCTGACGAAGGACAACGACAAGCTGGCGATGGCTCGAGGCAAAGATGGCGCCGTGGCTCTCCATCTGGCAGCTGGTTCAGGCAACACACAGATGGTTAAACACCTCCTGAGTCTATATCCAGATGGTGTTAGTGTAGAAGACCAGGTACGTACACACATACATACACACATACATACATACATGATAATTGTAAATAAATATATGTGACCTCTGATAGTATTGACCTCTCTGACCTTTGACCTCGCCACAGAATGATCGTACGCCGCTGCACTACGCCGGGCTAACAGGTGCCAAGGAGAGTCAAAAAGTGTATGACCTCTTGTTACGGGAGGGTGCCAGTGAGGGTGCCGAAGACCAGGTGAGTGCCAGAGAGAGAGACCTGATTAGTGTGTTTATTATTATTATTATTATTATTATTATTTTTATTATTATTATTATTATTATTATTATTATTATTATTATTATTATTTTTATTATTATTATTATTTTTTTTTATTATTATTATTATTATTATTATTATTATTATTATTATTATTATTATTATTTTTATTATTATTATTATTATTTTTATTATTATTATTTTTATTATTATTATTATTATTATTATTATTATCATTATTATTATTATTATTATTATTATTATTATTATTGTTATTACAGTATCTAAGCTTACAGTACACGGTAAGCTTGACCTTATTCTCGACAGTAAAAGCTTAAAGGTGTCCCTCCCCTAATTGACCTTAACCTAACCTAACCCTAATAACAGGGACCCATTAATATACCGACCATTAAGACAGGTCGCTTATAAGTTATTAATACGAACTTAATAACAAAACTCTACTTTAATATTTGTTTTATAAGTGTTAAGTAATTTAGTAGTGTTGTGTTTACTTATTAGTGTCTTGAAAATATTAACTCTGTACTTAACTCGTCTTATGTGTCTGTCTGTCTGTCTGTCTATCTATCTATCTATCTATCTATCTATCTTATATTCCACCTATTCATTTGACCTCCCGTGACCTTTGACCTGACCTGACCCACCAGGATGGCCACACCGCGGAAGAATACCTCAAATCCCCGAACAAAATAAACAGAGAAAACTACATCTCGAGCCAATCCAGAGGGCCATCCAGAGGGCCATCCAGAGGGCCATCTAGAGGGGCATCTAGGAGTGATTCCCATGGCCCATCTAGAGCTACGACTCCTAGAACTAGTGCTGAGAGAGATGAGGATGTAGACAAGGCCATTACTGCTGCTGAGGATGATGAGAACTATTCCCCTTTAAGTGATCTGATTATGCAGGGTGATGGAGCCAAGCTCGTAGGACAGTCATCTCGGGATCCTGACGTCAATGAGTTCCTGGAAAAAGTCCCACGATACCTGGTAGGATTCTAGAGGATGGTTTCTTATTGTTTATACCCGTCCTTGTGTTTAGATAACTCCTTGTGTGTTTGTCTGTCTGGATTTTGTAATATATGTTGTGGTTTTGTGGTTTTCTATTGGCTGTTGTCGTGTGTGTATTATTTTTAACGTTTCCTATTGGCTGTTGTCTTTGCACAGGAATTTTAACGTTTCTTATTGGCTGTTGTCTTTGCACAGTAATTTTAACGTTTCCTATTGGCTGTTGTCTTTGTACAGTAATTTTAACGTTTCCTATTGGCTGTTGTCTTTGTACAGTAATTTTAACGTTTCCTATTGGCTGTTTGTGTGTGTGTGTGTGTGTGTGTGTGTGGTAGTTTAAAAAAGTTCGTGTGTCGTAGTTCGTAGGATGTTGTAAATTCACCAATTTTGTGTTGTGTAAATGTGTAATTTCACGTGTTTTGTAAATATTCTTGTCCAGGTTAAGTCATATTTACAGCAAGTTTGTAAACATATTGTTCTATGGATGTAAACAGCAAAATTGTAAATGGATATGACCTATAGCTTAAACATGTAAACAACAGCTTTGTAAATGAGCATGTCAGCTTAAACACCTAAGATGCAGCTTAATAATTGCATTTTCTTTTACAGATATACACTTAACCACTTGTAAATAACCAGGACATGCTCAGAGTACGTGTAAATTACATCTTAGAAATGTAAATCATGTTTTTTTACAAAGTTGTGTTGGATAAGTTGATAAATCACTCACAAGAATATGCAATTAGTGTCTTAACTACCCTGTAAACAAGTAAACAAGCCTTAACTACCTAGTAAACAGACGTAAACAACCACTAATCACACAAATATACCTCACAACCAAACCCCCCCAAAAAAACATACAATTAATGTCCTAACCATCTAATAAACAATGTAAACAAACCATAACTACCTTGTAAAGAGAGGTAAAAACCCACTAACAACCGAACTACCCAATTGCAGGAGTCTATTGAGGAACTACATAAGGCAGCGGAGGAAGGGGAGACAAGGAAGGTTATGGGGCTTTTGGACACGCGGAAGAAAGCTTACACCAGAGACGCCAACCATTGCAATATTCTCCACAAAGCTGTCGTCTACAGTCACACAGGTGAGAGATGAGAGAAAGGGGGAGGTGTGAGAGGTGAGACAAGAGGTGAGAGAGAGAGACAAGAGGTGAGAGAGAGAGAGAATCCCAACCCAAAACAACATAAGAATCAACCAACCAATCACAATCCTCCTAATATTACAATAACTCCTCCCACATTTCAGGTCTGGCCGAATCCCTGAGCCGGAAATACCCTGAACTGATCCACCAAGAGGACCTGGCTCGCCGGACACCCTTACACTACTCTGGTACCCTAAGGGACGAAGGCCACCTCTACCACACACTACTGGACGCTGGGGGAGACGAGACACGCAAAGATCAGGTCTGGTTTTGGATTTTCTTATTGTTTTGAATTTTTTGGGGTTGATAGGGATTTTTCGGGGGTACTTAAGGGATTTTAGGGAGTTGATTTAAATTAATCCCATATTTAACTTCCCTAGATAAGGATTTAGGTCTAGTACTTAATTCTGTTGGTCTTTAAAAGGTCTGTGAGGATTTTAAAGACTAATATTATAGACCTGAGATAAATTTTAACTCTTGACCTTAAATCCTAATCTGGTCGACCTTAAATCCTTATCTGGTCACAGCCTTGGAGACACTTAGATAACCATTGGCCCTTTTTACCCTTAAATTTAGGGTCATACAACTAACAAGGTCCTCTCTCACCCTCACGCAGTTTGGTCATACTGCTGAGGACTACTTCAAAGACCCAGACCTCTTGACTGATTGGGACCTGAAGAAGGAGTTGGAGGAGGGACTGAGCAATCAGGTCCCTCCTACCAGACCAACGGGAGAGAGTAGGGGCCGACCTTACACCAAGGGCAGCGAGGGTAAGTCTGAATATTGAATGACCCTTATTTCTATGCATGTTGGTGGAGTATTAGCCTCTATTGGCCCTTGAAAACTAACAATAGCCCTTAGAAATAATTAATAGCCCTTGGGAAGCCCTTATTAAATCCTGAAAAGCCCTTAGGTGAATTGCCAGCCTTTACAGATATTAAGAAATAAATACTAACCCTTAATAATGAACTCTTTAAAGCCCCTAGGAACCAATCGAGCGTTGTAACAGCCCTGGATAGACCTTAATTACCCCCTGAATGTGAGATGTGAAGGTCCAGTCATTCTAATTATCCTTATTGCCTTCTTCCCTCCTTTCCCTTCTTAAAAAATGAAGAAAAAACAATCACACATGAAGCAAAACTGACAATAAAAACAGGAATAAGCACAAAACATAATAAACAGGAGAATAAATATAGAGAAATGGATAAAATTCAGGAAACAAGATATAGAGAAAGTGATACAAAACAGAATAAAGATGAGGAAAATCAGATACACAAAAGAAAACGAATAAAAGTGAAATATAAACAATTAAAGAAAATGGGTTTAGATACGAAAGAAAATCATATCAAGGAAAACGGATATTTATTAACGTTAACTAAACAATATTAGACCCCAAACTATAACAATGTTAAAAAGAAAAGAAGAAGAAGAGAAGACGGTTGATAATGATAAAGAGGAGGAGAGAGAGAAGAAGAGGAAAGAGGAAGAGAAGAAACGATAGGAAGAGAAAGTGTCGAGGAGGAAGGAGGAAGAGAAAGGGGAATAAACGTAAATTAACTAGTCCAAGAATGATAGCTATAAAGAATAAGAAAATAGCGAATTATGAGAAGAAGAAGAAGAAGGAGATAATAAACGAGGAGAAGAAGAGAATAAACAAGAAGAAAACAAAGAATCAAGACAAAGAAAATGATAAAACAAATACGAAAAGAAATGAACAGAAAGAAACTCAAATAAAAGTGAGAATGAAGCAAAACTTAACGAAGACAAGGTTAAAGGAAATGATAAAGAAGAGAGATGGGAAAAGAATGAATAATTATGGCATAGAGAAAAGAGAATTAGTCTCAAGATATGGTAAAATAGTATATGAACGAGAGCCAATCAGCAGCTTTCTTCAACTTCTCAAACGGCCAATCAGCAACATTCCTTAGCTTCCCAACCGGCCAATCAGCAGCATTCCTTAGCTTCCCAACCGGCCAATCAGCAGCATTCCTTAGCTTCCCAACCGGCCAATTAGCAGCATTCCTTAGCTTCCCAATCGGCCAATCAGTAGTTTCCTTCAATCTCCCACCAGGGCTTGACCAAAAGGCCACCTTGGGCTCTGGGAATTACTGCATGGTCTTGGACTTAATATACACTTGTGTCTGCCTGAGTGTGAAGAAAATATCCCAATTTAACAACGTCTTTTTTGACTTGATAGATTAAAGAACCAATAAATCTCATCATTGGACTTGACTCACTGCATGGACTTGTCTTTTGTGTCCAGAAAAATCTTACGAAAATGAATTGGACTTTGAGAGTTGTATTAAGGACTTGGGGGGGGGGGGATATTTATTTTGCTTTATACTTCATTTATATTTCCCCTAAGGGCTTTTTAGGGTAAGTAAGGGCTTCAGTCTACGTCATTCCAGGTCTTAAAATTCATGTACTTGTGTTTGCAATTCATATCTTTGTAAAAAAACTGAATTTAAAATGGCTGTCATGTAAACATTGATATATAAATTTTAACAATAAACATAGAATTTAAAGGCTCCTAAATGTTCAATTGGCCGGCAGGTAGAGATTATATAAAGATAAATATAATTTGTATCTATAATCCCTCAATAATGGCTGCCAGGTATAAATTACTTAATGTTTGCCTCTATAACGTATCAATATATATCCATTTTCTTCATAAGTTTAAGACATTCTGGTAATTTATATTGTCTTGATATATTTTCTAATATACACTTATTTCCACAGTTTAAAAAAAATCAGTTTCATTTCAGAAATTATAATATATAGTATTTTCATATATTTTAGACGATTATAAAGTTCCATATTGAATTGAGTCATGTAAACAAAATGCACTGTGTTCCAATAATGCTTTATCCACCTTGTGTTGACACCTTGAGTACAATGACTTAACCCCTTGAGTACAATGACTTAACCCCTTGAGTACAATGACTTAACCCCAGTGCCGGATTTAGACCTGTGGAGGCCCATGGGCAGCCTCTTTGTGGAGGCCCCCTCATTATAACTACCCAAGAGGGTGGGGTGGCGAGTGAAGTGAGCCCAAACATCTGGGAGTTCTGGGGGGCGCTGTAAGCCCCCGGGAAAATTCTGAAATTTGAACACTTCTTTGGAGAATTTTGAAGCCATATGCAGTTATATTAAAAATATTAAAAATATACGGTTCATAGGAAAACCAGGTATTCATGAATTTGAAGGAGTAGCTAGCCTAATTTCTATCTCGCTTCTTGCTGAACATAGTTTTACGTGATGGAATAGATAAACATGAATGTTAAAGAATGAAAATAAAAATAATCCAAATGAATAAACAAATAAATAAAATATTGTAATATGTGGAGGCCCCTGGGCAGCTGCCCACTGCTGAATCCGGCCCTGCTTAATCCCTTGAGTACAATGACTTAACCCCTTTGAGTTCAATGACTAAACCCCTTGAGTACGACTTAATCCCTTGAGTACAATGACTTAACCCCTTTGAGTTCAATGACTAAACCCCTTGAGTACGACTTAATCCCTTGAGTATAATGACTTAACCCCTTGAGTATAATGACTTAACCCCTTGAGTACAATGACATTCCCTTGAGTATGAAGACTTGGTCCCTTCAGTATGATGTCATAGTAATCATTCAATTTACTACTCACAGTTTAGTTACACACACACACACACACACACATACAAATCATTGCAAGTGTTGAAGTGTTGCACCAAAAGCTTATACGTGTTATTATTTTTGTTGTTTTCACCAAGGTGTTGATGATGATCATGATGATAATGATGCATGATGAGAAGTATGATGCATTAATGCCTGATGGAAGCTTGGCACCCACTTGCACCTGTGGCACTGTAGGAGGCGGGGAGTGTGGCACTGTTTGGGGGGGTAGTGGCACTGTATGGAGGGGACGGGGCGTACCTCTTAGTTATATTATATGAGTTATATTGGTGAGAGGTACCTTCTATAATCTATGGTACCCTCTTTATTGTGAGAGGTAGAAACTTTAGGTGAGGTACCCCCCCCCCCCAAGATGACGCCAGCCCTACCCCCCCCCCCCCCCACCTCCTCCCTCCCTCACCTCAAGTCTTCAAGAAATTGTATAAAGTATCGTCTCTCCACCCTCACCCTCCTTCACTGGACCACTGTCGACTTCTCTGGACCACTGTCGACTTCTCTGGACCACTGTCGACTTCTCTGGACCACTGTTGACGTCTAGCAGCCTTCACCAGTTACTACGGAGGCGACGAAGACGGGATGGACCATATAGACTCTGAAGAACTAGACCAACTGGAGCAAGAGTACGAGACATTGAGGTCCACCAAGAGTCGGTCCTTGATGAAGAAGTTCCTCACCCAAGACGTGTTCAACAGACTTAAGCACCGCGTCACAACAGGGGGCGCCACCTTACACGATGTCATCAAATCTGGTCTGGTGAATCCGGACTCTAGTATCGGACTCTATGCTCCTGATGCTGAGTCCTATACGCTGTTTAGTGAGTTGTTTGATCCGGTGATTGATGAGTACCACGGTGGGTTTGGTCCTGGAGAATTTCACCCAGGGATTAACTTCGGTACAGCGAGCGCCTTGGGCAACCTCAATGAACTGGGGGACTACGTGGTGTCGACGAGGGTGAGGTGTGCTCGTTCGCTGGAGGGTTACCCGTTCAACCCTCTCCTCACCCAGGACCAGTACTTGGAGTTGGAGCAGGACGTAGAGAGGGCGTTGGACTTCCTGGACGGTGACCTGGCAGGTTATTACAGGCCCATCAGCAAGCTGTCTGTACCCATGCAAGAGGAACTACTGGAGGCTCATTTACTCTTCAAACAAGGCGATCGTTTCCTGGAGGCTGCCGGGGCGTGTAGGTTCTGGCCAGACGGTCGGGGCATCTTCCTCAACTCGGACAGCACGCTGGTGGTGTGGGTGAGCGAGGAGGACCACTTGAGGATCATCTCCATGCAGGACGGGGGGGATCTGACCCAGGCGTATGATCGCTTCACGCGGGCCGTCACTGCTCTCGGCTCCCGGCTACCCTTCACCGTATCTCAGCGCCTTGGTTACCTTAACTTCTGCCCCACTAATTTAGGAACAGCGATTCGAGCCTCCGTCCACATCCGGCTGCCTAACTTGGGTGATGATCGCCGCCTGCTGGAGGACACAGCCGACCAGTTCCACCTTCAGGTCCGCGGCACCTCTGGGGAGCACTCCGAGGCCAAGGACTTCATCTTCGACATCTCTAACAGACGTCGCCTCGGCCTGACGGAGATCGAGGCTCTACAGGAGATGTACGATGGAGTGCAGGAGATCATCCGGCTGGAGCGGCAGATGGAGGAGAGCAACAGCCGTAAGGGATCCGGCCGCAGTTACCATTAATGTCCTCGCCGGCTGAAGACATCCGGCTCTTAACGTCTCTCTGGCCAGATATCAAGTCCAACCCGGCTGTAAACGACCCTCTGGGAGTGACCATCTCCACAACAAGTACAAAATGAAGACATGATGATGATGGTGATGATGATGATGGTGATGGTGATGATGATGATGATGATGATGATGAAAAAAAATAATAAAAAAATAAAAAAATATACATATTTAAATTTGTTATGAAAAGTTACAATGGCTTCACAAATGAAACAATATATACATTGTTACCTGGAAAATTGGTACCAGAACAACACAAATGGAACAATGAATGCACCGCACCCCACCTGCAACAGCCACCAGAAGTAATTACAACATGATCTGCAACATTGTAACACCTGTAATCAAAGACTGTACCTGTGATTGTCTTATTGATGCACGTGTTGGCTACTACAGGTATATGTAGAGCCTTGAATTATGTAGTAAAGGTGATGGGATCTTCTATAGCACTTATCGTTAACACCTTGATGGCTATAGAGCTCAAGTTCCTGTGTAGTAATAGTATGACTTATTGACTACTAACCCAATCTTGTCTCTCAGTGGTAGTATTAAACTTGATTAGTGAACCCTGGCGATATTTATGGGGCAGTGTGTGTGTGTGTGTGTGTGTGTGTGTATGTGTGTGTGTGTGTGTGTGTGTGTGTGTTTGTTTTTCTGCTGTTTAACCTCTAAGAGTTTACTAAAGATAAAATTATACTGAATAGTTAAAATGTTATAGAGATTATGTAAGCCTTTGTTAATATTATCAATTATAGACAAATACACACACACACACGTATGTATGTATGTATGTATGTATAGTATTTTCTTATAACATGTATACAAACTTCATATAGAGTTGATATAGACAGTGTAAAGTGATATATAGTCGATATAGTTCATTAGTAATATATGGTGTGTGTGTGTGTAGTGTGTGTGTGTGTAGTGTGTAGTGTGTGTAGTGTGTGTAGTGTGTGTGACATCATATATATTTTAACTAATACTATAAAAATCACCAAATTAAAATTGGTTATTAAATTGTGATTTTTATTTCACTTCAGCCTGATCATGCCACTCCTAAAACACCCAATTTTGAAGAACTTGAAAAAAATAACATGAATTTTTTAAACTAGAATTTTATCAACACACTTGAACATATTGCTAAGAAACCTTGAACATATCTGAACATAATATTAGAACATTTATGAACACTTTAAAACAAGAATATAACATGTTTTTAGTTATTTTATTACAGGGTGTTACTCTGGACATACACACACACACACATACATATCAAAACATCTATATAATTGTTTTAAAGACTAATTATGTGAATATATAAAATAAACAATAATAATAATAATAATCCACACTCGAATGCCAAGTTTGTAAACAAAGCAGGTTAAATACGCTCACTGAGGGGCCCCGGTCCAGAAGACACTAATATAAGCCTCAACAAGTAAGTAACTAAGTCAGTGTCATGGTGTGAAGCTTAAGGCTCCTGCGTGGCATGATCAGGTCCTTATTTAGTTTGCTCCTTTTTCAATTTTTTTAGTTATTTTCTTTAATTTGTCATTTACGTTAAAAGGGACAAATTGACGGTTCCCTTAAGGCGAGTAATAGCATGTGAATAATTAATGAGTTATAGTGTTCATTATTTATTGCTAATTATTATTATTTAAATTGATTGTAGAATAGCCCTTGTTTTGGCGTGTTTGAACAGTTGTACTTGACTTTGTAAATATAGAATGAAAACGCGGTATGTATGTATGTATGTATGTATGTATGTAGCCTACTGTATGTAGCTTACGAATGTATTTAATAATTACTAAAAAAAGTTCGGTTCCATTTTCTTGGCCTGGGAACCATTTTATTGAAAGTTATTGATTTAATATATATTTCCTTATAAAAACTACTACTTCAAGTATGATGTAATATATTTTATCACCTACGCCTCCTCTTAAGTTATATAATAAATATTTTTTTTGTATTAGATATGTAAATGAAGCTTAAAGTCATAGCTCAACAAGGGAATCGGATGAAGGATTTTTCTGTTTATGTTAGGTGCTTCTAGCTGTCACTTCTCACCCACCACCTTTGGCTTGGCACGATATACTTATTTTTGTAAGTTTTTCCTTGCATTTCAGCTTGACACAATATCACCAATGTATGTAGTTTTTATTGATGAAACAATTTTTTTTACTAGTTATTAAATTAGTTGATCAGAATAATTGCAATGTTGAAATGGCCTGAACTGACCTGACCTCCCTTCATAGCAGATGACCACAACAAGTCTGATGACCCCGGCCGTGACCCCAGTGAACCTGATGACCATGGCCGTGACCCCAGTGAACCTGATTACCATGGCCGTGACCCCAGCGAACCTGATGACCCTAGGGAAGGTCAAAACCCCAGCGAGGTCAGCGTAGGTCTCCTCACTCGTCAAAACAGTCGGGCGTCTGTCAAGTCTGATTTCCCGGGCATGTGGACTGATGATGGGCAGTACCTTACACACGGTGAGAGAGAGAGAGAGAGAGAGAGAGAGAGAGAGAGAGAGAGATAATTGGGGGTATTAGTGAAAGAGATTTTGACTTATATTAGAGAGAAAGGAAAAAAGTAACCCCACACCTAACCTAACCCGACATGACCCAACCATTACGTGACCTTTGACCTCTCTTACAGCCCTGGGTGACGCATTAATCAGAGGACTATCAGAGGTTAATGATGCTCGCCCCCCTGACCCTATCTCTTACCTGGCCTGTTGTTTATATACCTACAGATACACCAATCACGATCAGGTCAGTTGGCACACCTCCAATTAACGAATTCTACGGTATATTGTCCGTTATATGGAGGTTTTTTTAACGGTCTCTCGATATAACGAACTACTATCACTTTCCTGGTATATATTTTTTGTGTGAATAAATTTGTTTATGAAAGAGTGTAATTAAATTGATATTATAATTATGATTATTAAGTTAATTAATTTCCTCTTTACCGTGACCTGTTCTGGGGTCAACCTCACCTGTGCCGGGGTCAACACCACGTGACCCAGCAGAATGGGGGATCAGGTGTGGGCAGCTCGGGGTCAGATAGGTCAGGTGAATTAAGTATTGCTCTGCAGACAGCTGTTGACAGTACTGGTGGTGCTGACTCTGTTCCGACCCCACAGACCAGGGTGAGTGTCTGTCTCTGTCTGTCTGTCTGTTTATGTATATATTTATTGATATTTATAAGTACAACAATCTGTACTGTACACACACACACACACACACACACACACACACACACACACACACACACACACACACACACTATAAATATCACCGTCTCTTTGGCTCACAGGATAAAAAGGGTCAAAGTGTCCTCCACTTCGCCGCTTCGAAACCCCACGGCAGGTCCGCTTTCTACAGACTTATAGCGGAATCCGGATGTTCATTAGCGGACAGGGACGAGGATTACCGGACACCAAGAGACGTGGCGACAGAACACGACCTACAGGAGAACGTAACAGCTCTTGATAAATGGGTGCTGAACTTGGCTGCCGAGGGTGAGTTGTGTGTCTGTCTGTCGCTGTGTCTGTCTATTTCTGTCTCTCTCTCTCTCTGTCTCTCTGGATCTGACAGGTGTCCTTCACTTACAGGTAGACGGGATGAACTAGAACACCTGTTAATTGATGGTTACGACCACCTGTTAGACGTAGAGGATGAACAAGGTAATAACATCCTCCAGGTGGCTGAAGAACATGGACAGAACAAGACAGTACAGTTTTTAAAAGGATCATTGAACTTTGAGGTTTGTTATTGTTCTGTTGTTGTTATTGTTTTTGCTCTCTCTCTCTCTCTCTCTCTCTCTCTCTCTCTCTCTCTCTCTCTCTCTCTCTCTCTCTCTCTCTGTCACCCCCCCCCTCCTTCCTTATCCACCCCTACCCTCACCTTCACAACCACACCTCCTCACCCCCCCTCACCCCCTCTCACACCCCTCTCACACCCCTCTCACACCCCTCTCACACCCCCTCTCACATCCCTCTCACACCCCCTCTCTCTCCACAGGAAAAACGAGACTGGCTCCACAAAGCCATACGAGTTGGCTCCCTCCCCCACGTACAGTACATCATCGACTCCCTGGCCATGGCTAGTGCTAAGGACCCCAGAAGCAGGACCTCTCTACACATAGCGACCCTGTGTGAGGAGAAGGACATTATGGAATACTTGGCCAAGACTTATCCACAACTATTGAAGATTGGTGATAATGTGAGTCGATTGGATGAAGGGGTTGTTAGTGGTGGTGACTGGAGGTCTGTGGGGTGATTGGTGATGGTGATTGGGGATTTGTGAGTAGAATTGAATGATATTTATCTTGTGATTTGATATTATTGTATATTGGACTAACCATATCTCTCTCTCTCTCTCTCTCTCTCTCTCTCTCTCTCTCTCTCTCTCTCTCTCTCTCTCTCTCTCTCTCTCAGCTGGGCCGGACACCTCTCCACTATGCCATGGCCGTAGAAGGGGTGGACCAAGTGGCCAAGATACTGGTCCAGGCTGGGGCCAAACGGGTCATCAAGGACTTGGTTAGTGGCCACACATACATACATACATACATACACTTAACATCACTTCACAACATCTTGGGACACTTTACAACACTTATTAATTAACTTAAGTAATACGTAGTCCAATAAGTTGTTAAGTAGACTTCAAGTAATAATTATAAGTATCGGTTTTGAGTTAGAAAATAGTGAAAAGTAAATCACATTACTTAATACACTGACATGACCTTGGAGTTAATAGGATTTAAGTGTTTATAAGTAGTTAAATGTTCTTCTGATGTCGTAATTAGTTACAAGTAATTTTAAGTAAAAAATTGTAATACGATAACTAATTTCTATAGATTTTTTTATAAATTTTCCAATGATTTTAATTTATTTTTTAATCGAGAATTAGATCTAATTAACTATAATTAAATACGATGTTATTTTGTTAACTCTGATGCAGCAAAAAAAAAAAATTAACAAAACTAACTAGAAATAATTAAGTTTCGTGAGATTTTATTAATTATTTTTTGCCTCAAGTTAAAAATTACTAAATAAAATTATTAAATGTCGATATTAAGTCAATGTTCTTATTTTTATTTGCTTATGTGTGTGTTTGTCACTGTAGCTATGATCGCTATATACCCCACACATAGCACTTTCTTCTTGCATGATTTACCTAGATGTAAATTAAACCACAATTATATATATTCTACTATAATTATATGTTAATGTGTTTGTGGTAATTAATTAATTATTATACACGGAAAAAATCTTCACCTGACACGTGTATGTATGCATGTGTGTATGTATGTAAGTATGTATGTATGTATGTATGTAAGTATATATGTATGTGTGTATGTATTTAGCACACATTAGTACATTCTTCTGTGTACTGTTAATCACTTGTGTTATCTATTTAATTATTGTTGTTATTACGTTTATTTATCAATTGTTTTATGTACCAATCTTATTATTGTTTTGGTGTTTTGATCTTGTGATGAAATATTTGTCTTCTCCCTCTCTCTCTCTCCCTCACTACCTCTCACACACACCCTCCTCCACCCCCCTCTCTCCCTCACTGCCTCTCACACACACAACTCTCCCTCACTCCACCTCTCACACACACCCTCCTCCACCCCCCTCTCTCCCTCACTGCCTCTCACACACACACCTCTCCCTCACTCCACCTCTCACACACACACACCTCCACCCCCCCTCTCTCCCTCACTGCCTCTCACACACACACACCTCTCCCTCACTCCACCTCTCACACACACACACCCTCCTCCACCCCCCTCTCTCCCTCACTGCCTCTCACACACACACCTCTCCCTCACTCCACCTCTTACACACACACCCTCCTCCACCCCCCTCTCTCCCTCACTGCCTCTCACACACACAACTCTCCCTCACTCCACCTCTCACACACACCCTCCTCCACCCCCCTCTCTCCCTCACTGCCTCTCACACACACACACCTCTCCCTCACTCCACCTCTCACACACACCCTCCTCCACCCCCCTCTCTCCCTCACTGCCTCTCACACACACAACTCTCCCTCACTCCACCTCTCACACACACCAACAGCGAGGAAGAACCCCGTCAGCAAGCTTCATCCACCCTGAAGGTGTACGTACATTACAAAAGCAAGAACAAGCATTACTAATTGACCGTCATCTGTCGCCCATCCCAGTGTAGAAGGAAGAAGACCCGGATAGTCACCTGTACTTAATTACCTGATGTTAAAATTAATTATATCCTGGTTAGTTGGGATTATATATGTTTTTAAGCCTTATAGAATTAATTAGGCTTTTTTGTTGCTTTGATAATTAGGCATTTTTTTTTTGCTTTGGTGATTAAGTTTGTTGAGTTAATTAGATGGTAGTTATGTTTTTTTATTAATTAGCCCTTTATTGTAGTTTAATTAGGCTTATGGTAATTAATTGAGCTTTTTTTCATATATTAATTAGGCTTTTTTGCTCTGGTAATCAGGTTTTGTTGCTGTCTGTGTTATATAAGGCTTATAGAATTAATTATTTTTATGGTAACCCAACTGAGATTAATTCGGTCGTGTTAATTGTATATTTTAGAGCTATTTAATTCATAAGGGTCTATTTTGGAGCTATTCAATCCATATTTGATCAATTTTGGGGCTAATTAATTCATATTGGTCTATTTTGGAGCTATTTAATCCATATTTGATCAATTTTGGGGCTATATAGTTCATAAGGGTCTATTTTGGAGCTATTTAATAGATATGGGTCTATTTTTTACCTAGTTATTATATTAAGTTAATTTTAACCTATTAATTTCATTTTTATTATAATGCGTAAAATAAACTAATCAATTTAACCTTGTAAAATTAATTCCAATAATTAATATAATTTGGTATACTTTTTAGAAGCTTTACCATGTGTTCAAAGTATTTAATAGTATATGTTTATTGTTTGGTATTAACTAATGTAACGTTAAGTTAATTTACTGTTATATATAATTTTCTATATTAATTATAGTTTTTAATCATCATTTAGTTAGTTCGATTATTTAACACTCAACTTCTACATTATATTTCGACTCCTAAAATTTACATTATATTTCAACTTCTAAAATCTTTGTTATATTTCAATGCTGTATATAAACGCATGGAGTTCTTTTTGTCCACTTAATTATATATATATATTTGTTATGTTTCTGTGTCTGGAACTTTGTGGAACTTTGAACATACACTAAAAATTTCACCCGCATGAAATCACAGTCTTCGAAACTTTATCTCTGTTTTAAATCAAGTTCTAAGTATATTTGGTATTGTTTGTGTATTAATTTTTGTGCTTTGAGCTTTGGAACTTTATACATACACTTATATACAGTTGAATAATTATATGAATGAGTTAATTGCTGTTGAACATCGTATTATTGTGAGTTATGGTCAAATAGTGTTTTATAGTTGAGTTACCCATTAATTTCAATTACTTTTTTATTTAACCTATTTTTTCCGCTTGTTTGTGTTTTATTTCCATAATTTGTGGTTATATTATGTTTAAATACTTTAATTTATTTAAAAAACTTGAAATTCTATCAGGATTGTGATAATTTAGGGGAATCTTATACATCTTTGGATTATCTTGGTACGTTTTCTGTGATATGAGTTTGTTTGTTTTCTTTGAATCACCTGATGGCGTACACATTATGATTCTGGTGTTTGTTTACACTGAACCATCTGATAGATTATGTAAAAAACATTGACTATGTGCTAAAGGAATATCCTTCCTTCCTTAGGCTTTAGTAAGCCCCTTTATAATATTTATACTGTATATACTTGTGACACTTGCCAGATGCTTCTGGTGTTATTGTACAGGGGTACCTAGTGACGGCACTAGGATCCCGCTTCCTCTATCAAGGAATAAACAATTGAAATTGAAAAATTTAAATCATGTGATGGGTGTAAATATTTTAATTTTGACGTAAATTAACATTAAAGAATCGATTAGAAAGTTTTAAAAAGAGTTAAATATTATTTTTCGGATTTCACGAAGATTAGGCACACCAGCATGTTACTTGGTGATTAAACGCCCCTACCCAACCCTACCCTACCCAACCCTACCCTACCCTACTCAGCACAACCCTACCCTACCCTACCCAACCCTACCCAACCCTACCCTACCCAACCCAACCCTACCCTACCCTACCCAACCCAACCCAGCCCAACCCAACCCAACCCTACCCTACCCTACCCTACCCGACCCAACCCAGCCCTACCCTACCCAACCCTACCCAACCCAACCCAACCCAAAGTAAGCTAATCTACCCTTTTTTGTTCCGTCCCACAGAAAGGAAAGTTACCGAGCAGTTATTTCATGAACCGTACCGAGATTGTTGCCATGATCAAGGAGGTGACGACTGACCCGGATTAATGGAGGACGACCTTGAGTACTACCTCTAGCACAGCCTCAAGTATGACCTCCCAGACCTAAACTACAACCTCCAAACACAGCCTCAAGTATAACCTCCCAGACCTAAACTACGACCTCCAACACAGTCTCAAGTATAACCTCCAAACACAGCCTCAAGTATGACCTCCCAGACCTAAACTACAACCTCCAAACACAGCCTCAAGTATAACCTCCAAACACAGCCTCAAGTATAACCTCCAACATAGCCTCAAGTATGACCTCCAAGACTTATATTGTCCTCCAAAACCTCGGTATAACAATCCCTCCAAACAGTGTCATTATATATATGGTGTATAAGCACATTGTTTCCCTGTACATATATAACGACAGATATATAATTTTGAGTATTTTTAAAAGAGTTATAGTTACTGTGTGAATTATAGGTCAGTGTTCGTATGGTTAATATTTTGTGTAAGTGAAGACGCAAGTAGTTAAGTGAGTCTTTAATTATCACAAGAAGATTATCAGCCTTAATTAACTATCATCATTAACACCTGTAATAGTGGTCGTTATCTTAACTATCTTATTTAACAACAATCATCTAATTCTTGTTAAGTGAAGGTATCTAGTTAAGGTAGAGTCTCAGTGTTAATTTTGTCTCCTAAGTGGTGTTAAGTGAAGGCATCTAGTTAAGGTAGAGTCTCAGTGTTAATTTTGTCTCTTTAAGTGGTGTTAAGTGAAGGCATCTAGTTAAGGTAGAGTCTCAGTGTTAATTTTGTCTCTTAAGTGATGTTAAGTGAAGAATCTCAGTGTTAATTTTGTCTCCTAAGTGGTGTTAAGTGAAGGTATCTAGTTAAGGTAGAGTCTCAGTGTTAATTTTGTCTCCTAAGTGGTGTTAAGTGAAGGTATCTAGTTAAGGTAGAGTCTCAGTGTTAATTTTGTCTCCTAACTGGTGTTAAGTGAAGGTATCTAGTTAAGGTAGAGTCTCAGTGTTAATTTTGTCTCCTACCTGGTGTTACGTGAAGGAATCTAGTTAAGGTAGAGTCTCAGTGTTAATTTTTTCTCCTAAGTGGTGTTAAGTGAAGGCATCTAGTTAAGGTAGAGTCTCAGTGTTAATTTTGTCTCCTAAGTGGTGTTAAGTGAAGGTATCTAGTTAAGGTAGAGTCTCAGTGTTAATTTTGTCTCCTAAGTGGTGTTAAGTGAAGGCATCTAGTTAAGGTAGAGTCTCAGTGTTAATTTTGTCTCCTAAGTGGTGTTAAGTGAAGGCATCTAGTTAAGGTAGAGTCTCAGTGTTAATTTTGTCTCCTAAGTGGTGTTAAGTGAAGGCATCTAGTTAAGGTAGAGTCTCAGTGTTAATTTTGTCCCCTACCTGGTGTTAAGTGAAGAATCTCAGTGTTAATTTTGTCTCCTAAGTGGTGTTAAGGTAGAGTCTCAGTGTTAATTTTCACTTACAAGAAATATCAACATTATACTGTACCATTGTGAACTATCCTATATCACGAGTGTATTTCCTGTAATTCCTCTGAGATAACATGACAACTGTACGTATGCTGAAATATTCGTGTCTAAAATCTGTGATATAAACCAAAGTAATTATAGAGGAGTTAAATGATTTTGTAGTGGAATCTTTTTGTAGATATTTGTATTTGTTCAATGGGTTTTTATTTATTTATTTGTATTTATTTTTGTTGTTTTATTTGAAGGGGCCCATTAATATGTTCCTAAAGTACCACGACCAATACAGCTTTTTATGTTTTTGTATCGGTAAGTAGAAAGTTGGGGTATTGGTGTAAAGCATCGTCTGGTATAGTGCCCTTTCCCCTTCTCTTCCCCCTTCCCCCTTCCCCACGCCTCTACCACTCCTCTTCCACCCCTATTCCTCCTCCAAATCCCCCTTCCCAACCCCCTTACCCCCTCCTAACGCCTCTACCACTCCTTCCTCCCTCCCCTTGCCCCTTCCCTACTCCCTCTTCCCCCTCCCTTTCTTCCTTCCCTTCCCCCTCCCTTTCTTCCTTCCCTTCCCCCCTTCCCTCCGTGTGTGTGTGTACAGTAAGTGGAATGACTATTTCTCCCTGTCACATGTGTCTGTCTGTCTGGCTGTAATGTCGTCTGTAGTCTTGACAAAGTTGATTAGAAATATTACACCAAAAATATCCAATCCAGTTCAGTAGTCTTAGAATTTATATATATTTCCGGAGAATTTATTTATATTTTAAAGGTGTTTGGTGAAGATAAGTGTTTATAGTGATTCAGTATAGTAATTTTCTCCCCTAAATGGTGTTAAAAGAACGTATTTAGTTCAGGTAAAGTCACAGGGGTAGTTTTGATGCCATACTTGATACGTTAGATACGTTCTCACATCACCAGTTAGGAGGAAAACTTAACGTAGGAACCTTTGAGAATCCATCTTTGTGTGGTAGCTTAAGTGAGTCAGTTAGATACGTTCTCACATCACCAGTTAGGAGGAAAACTTAACGTAGGAACCTTTGAGAATCCATCTTTGTGTGGTAGCTTAAGTGAGTCAGTTAGATACGTTCTCACATCACCAGTTAGGAGGAAAACTTAACGTAGGAACCTTTGAGAATCCATCTTTGTGTGGTAGCTTAAGTGAGTCAGTTAGATACGTTCTCACATCACCAGTTAGGAGGGAAATTTAACGTAGGAACCTCTGAGAATCCATCTTTGTGTGGTAGCTTAAGTGAGTCAGTTAGATACGTTCTCACATCACCAGTTAGGAGGGAAATTTAACGTAGGAACCTCTGAGAATCCATCTTTGTGTGGTAGCTTAAGTGAGACAGTTAGATACGTTCTCACATCACTAGTTAGGAGGAAAATTTAACGTAGGAACCTTTGAGAATCCATCTTTGTGTGGTAGCTTAAGTGAGTCAGTTAGATACCTTCTCACATCACCAGTTAGGAAGAAAACTTAACGTAGGAACCTTTGAGAATCCATCTTTGTGTTGTAGCTTAAGTGAGTCAGTTAGATACGTTCTCACATCACTAGTTAGGAGGAAAACAAGAGAGAGGATATAATTGTATCCAGTCACTGTTACTTCCGCCTTTACTGATGGAAGACGTGAGTGTCATATTTAGAGATCTTTACGTAATTAACTTCTTCTTTACTCTCCTTTTAGTTAGCACTGTAGTCCAATTATTTCCCTTCATTTGGCCTCAATTCTTGATTATTGTTTAAGTTTCCCCTCAAATAGATTGGATTTCTGTTAATATTATAGGAGGTAAACTTAAGTATTTTAATGGTGTCGAGGTTTGTGTCGTCATGTTAGTGTTAGGAGACTACGGTAGTGTAAAAGAATGTGCCAATGTAAGAGAAGGTGGTAGCTAAGACGCAGTATATCATTCTATATTAAATATCATCAGATTATATGTATTTTTTGGTTTAATTAACACTAGTACCTGAAGTATTTATACAATGAGTACCAGAGACAGTACATGCCCAGTATTTGCCAACAATGTGTAACAGAGAACGAGTACTTGCCAACAGTACATAACAGAGACGTGACTGACCGTCCAAGCGGCTACCAGACCAATCAGTGGTGAAGAGGATAAAGTGAGGAGTAGTGTCAGGCCATAAAACTGTGCTGGCATTACTTTACAAGGTTGTGTCGTGGTCCCAGTAAGTTAATAAAACAAGGATAAAACCAATACAGACCTATAAAGCTTCTTATCTCCATTTGTATTAACAATATATGTTTGTTAACGTGTAATATGGGAGGTGCGATACATTAAGATAGTTTCCCCTTCAACATGTTACGTGCCATTTTATAAAGTCTTTGGGAATATGGCTGGAAATTTGACCTCAACATTTGACAACTGATGCAGTGAACTGGTTATCAGGGACGAATTTGTACGGCGCCTATAGTAACACTTTAACTGGTGTACTGTAGCTGTGTGTGCCCCTCTCCAGGTCCTCCCGGGTTCGAGCCCCAGGTGGAGGATACATTAAGAAAGATGTTCCTTAAGGCATAAACGTTTTTAACACAGCTGTATATATATTTACATATGGCAGTATGATTAAGTTAAATAAATTCTAGATTATTGTAAATAGTCTAGCCATTAAATCAGGTCTTTAGCCTTATTAATAGAGGGTAAAGGAACGGCGCCCGCTCAGGAACAGAGTCTTAGTAAACAAACCAATTGACCAGGTGGCTCAGGTGTCACAGGTGAACACCACTACAGCACCCCGTCACCTGTGTCTGGGCAGGTGTGTGCCTATTGTAATTGTTCTAACTAATTTCCTAAAGTTAATGAAGCAGCCAAAGCCAAGTTGAGGCTCAGCACCAGCCCTGATGGCTCCCTCACCTGATGGCTCCCTCACCTGATGGCTCCCTCACCTGATGGTTCCCTCACCTGATGGCTCCCTCACCTGGTGGCTCCCTCACCTGATGGCTCCCTCACCTGGTGGCTCCCTCACCTGATGGCTCCCTCACCTGGTGGCTCCCTCACCTGATGGCTCCCTCACCTGGTGGCTCCCTCACCTGATGGCTCCCTCACCTGATGGCTCCCTCACCTGATGGCTCCCTCACCTGGTGGCTCCCTCACCTGATGGCTCCCTCACCTGATGGCTCCCTCACCTGATGGCTCCCTCACCTGATGGCCTCCGTGCCCTCACCTGATGGCTCCCTCACCTGGTGGCTCCCTCACCTGATGGCTCCCTCACCTGATGGCTCCCTCACCTGATGGCTCCCTCACCTGGTGGCTCCCTCACCTGATGGCTCCCTCACCTGGTGGCTCCCTCACCTGATGGCTCCCTCACCTGGTGGCTCCCTCACCTGATGGCTCCCTCACCTGATGGCTCCCTCACCTGATGGCTCCCTCACCTCATGGCTCCCTCACCTGGGTAATGACGATGTTTTCACCTGTAGTAATAAACGCCCTTATATACGATGACCTGACCAACCCTTTATCATTAATGGTTAGCTTCTTTTATTAACATTAAATAACATTCCTTAAAACATACACACTCATGGTTCACATTAATATTACCACAGTTACATCCCATCTCCTCTTGTGTGACATTATTATTACTATATATTGTAGAAGGTCCATCCATAAACATTATTTAAAGAATATAGTTCGCATTTTTCATTTTTTTTTAGGGGGGAAGAGGGTAAAAAGCCACACAAAAGATATGAAAAGGTCAGACATTGGAACACATCTTATTATTGCCTTATTTTGGTGGTACTGTAATTAATGATTCACTCTACACTGATTCACTTTACACTGGAGGACACATTACCACCGAGGTTTTACTCTATTGTCAATATAATTCAATCAACGTTGAGTGTATTTTGATTTTAATGTATTATAAAAGGGAAGTCTGTTCATAACATTACTAATCAAGGGAAATATGGGGTTAAAAGAACAGAAAAACCTAACCTAACCTAACCAGGTACCTCCATCCTGCCTTGACTCACCCGTCTCAGATTATATATCCATCTTGTATGTAATTGTTCTTTCTCTGTGAATTTCTGTGTTTTCATATAACAACACAGTCAAGTTGTAACACAGTACCATAAATCATTATAATTTGTTTGTAATTATATTAACAGAAGTAACTTATGATGTACTTAACACCATACAGTACAGTACCTCATTGTATCAGGCCAGGATGTTTATAAAAATATAACACAATATTGTGAAGTAACTTATGATGTACTTAACACCATACAGTACAGTACCTCATTGTATCAGGCCAGGATGTTTATAAAAATATAACACAATATTGTACTTTTATACGACTGTTCACGTTGACTTCAGAAGCATGGCCAAGTGTCTCAGGCAGTAGAGGCCTAAGGAGAGTGGCAAGAATCACTGCACTATTAAGACGGAGAAACCTAATATTTCCTTCACCACAAGATGCAGCACAGTTCAACCAAAGGTAATCCTATATTTTAATTAGTAAACTTCTTTAGGGAATAATGTGACTCTTCTGTTCAAAAACTTGCAATAAATAATTAATTTGTAAGGGGGAGCCACCTGTCCGGAAAAATGGTTGTCCGAATCTTCCGGTGATGTACTAAATGTATAAAAACGATTAATAATTATTTAAAAAACAAAACAAAAATATAGCACGTAATATCCTGACCACTGGGGTTAGTTATATGTACAAACTTTTTCCTGTGAAAAAGCCATAATTTTGAGCAACATATTACTGTACTCACATCAACCTAGAGAAGTCGACTTGTGAAAGAGACTTAGGGGTACTTGTAAGCCCGGACCTACGGCCTAGAAAACAGTGTGTTAATGTTCGAAATTAGGCAAACAGAGTACAGTATTACATTTTATATCTAGAATTGTAAGTAATAAGAGTGCAGAGGTCTTATTGCAATTATATCTTGCGATGCTAGTCAGGCCGCACCTCGATTATGCGGTTCAGTTCTGGTGCCCTTCTTATTGAATGGATATCAATTCACTGGACTCGGTGCAGCGAAGAATGACGAAAATGATTCCGGGACTTAGAAACCTTCCATATCAAGATAGGTTAAAGAAACTAAACTTGCATTCCCTAGAAAGACGAAGAGTGCGGGGGTTGATATGATAGAAGCATTTAAGTGGGTGAAAGGAATCAATAAAGGGGATATAGATAAAGTTCTTATAATATCCGAGCAGGATAGGACTCGGAGCAACGGATTTAAGTTGGATAAGTTTAGGTTTAGGAGGGAGATAGGAAGGAACTGGTTCACAAATAGGGTGGTGGACGAGTGGAACAAGCTTACCAACTTTGTAGTAAGTGCTGGAACGCTGGAAAGTTTTAAAAGGAGGCTGGATAGATTCATGGATGATAGAGAGTGGTAGTAACTCTCGACAGGAGCTGCCATCCACAGACCAACCGGCCTATTGCAGACTCCTTATGTTCTTCTGTTCTCAAATGTACTAAGCTAAGGGAATAAAAATTTTATCTCTTGTGCAACATATGAGATATTTATGTTCAAATTAATTGCTATGTTGCAAGGATTCCAGTAATGCAAGTTGTATTCTGCCAAGTCTACTCTTTTTTTATTTTTAATGGGGAATAGCTCACCCGGACACAGGTCATTGACCCACAACAGGGCTTAGGAAGCAAAAAAATGCGAGTGAAAAGAAATTAAAAATAGAAAAGAAAAATATCATATTAATCTACATCACAAAAATACCGGCAAACCAGATTGTATGAGTATGGAAACACAGAAGAAGGCAGAGCATTCCACAGTTTGGCTGTGTGAGGAAAGAAGGAGGTACTATAACGGGTTATTATAGTGTGCCAGACATCCACAGAGAAACGGTGGGCACCGCAGGCAAGATGTGTGTTACGAGCCCACGGCCTTGCCGGCGGTACACAGGATGCCAAATTCACCGAACATTGCCCATTAAAGTACCTGTAAAAGAGAGAGAGTGAAGCAACATTGTGGCGAAGAGAAAGGGAAGAAAGATTATCAACTAAAGGAGGAGAGTTAATATGACGAAATGCCTTTGATTCCACCCTATCTAACAGTTGGACAGTAGAAGAGCCACCCCAGATATGAGAGCAGTACTCCAAGTTAGGATGAATGAATCCCTTATATACTTGAAGCAACTGCTCAGGAGTGAAGTAGTTACGGCATCTGTACAGCATTGCCGCTTTTGGGAGACGGCTTTAGCAATGTATGGCTTCCATGACAGAGGAAATGGTGAGGCCTTACATATCTGTTTTAGAATTTGGCAGAACGATTGTGTCCGGAAATGTGATTGGTGGGAGATCATCTAATTTGGAAGGTGTAATTGGCAAATATTGTGTTTTATTACTATTAAATTTAACCAAGTTTCTACCTACCCATTCAGAGATGCTGCACAGATCCACATTGATATATGTAATGATATCAGCTCTAGAAACAGATTTTGGGGAGGGGGGGAATTAGAGGGAAGTGAAAAAAGTGAAGAGTAGAATCATCAGTGTAGGAATGGATAGAATTAGTTGTAGGGTGAAGTAAATCATTGATAAAAAGAAGGAAGAGAGGAGGTAAAAAACAGAACCCTGTGGGACACCACTATTGGTAGAGAAAGAGCGAGAGATCAATCCCTCGTCAACAACTGCCATGGATCGGTTTTTCAAGGAAGCTAGAAATTAGAGAACAAGGTGGGGGAGAGAAACCATAAGAGGGAAGTTTAGAAAGCAAAGACTTGTGTCATACCCTGTCAAATGCTTTGGAGATGTCGAGGGCCACGACGAAAGATTCCCCATAATCCCTAAGAGAGGATGACCAAAGATGGGTGTAGTAGAAGAACAGAACTACAGTAGATCTTGCCTGGCAAAAGCCATACTGGTGATCTGAAAATGATAGTTTAAGACAGTTTCAAAAATCTTAGAGAGGGATGAAGTTAGGGTAATGGGGTGATAGTTAGAGGGATTGGAATGGTAACCCTTCTTCTGGATGGGCTGAACCAAGTCATGCTTCAAAGAAGAAACTCAGATCCAACCTGGATAACACACCAGCAACCCTGCGAGTGGAGATTATAGGAAAGTGTATAGGTTCAGTAGGAGTAGCAGGGGTAGAGTGGGAATTGTCTAAGGTGGAGTTAGAGGAGAATAAGGTGCCCAAGAGATTGGCTTTATCAGGGGGAGAGTTGGCTATAGAGTTATCAGGTCAGAAGAGAAGAGGGAGTACAGAAGTTATTACAGATGTTTTTAGTTAAGGACCAGAAGGATTTACTAGAGGAAGAATTAGTCAGGTCAGCGGTCTTTCTTTTTATAAAATTCCACTTGGCCCTACGAAGACTAGCCTTACAACGATTCCTAGAAGTAATGAAAGAGGTGTGGGTAATAGGAGGAGATAGTTTCATAGCTTGATATGCCCTATCTCTCACCCTGCAAGCAAGAGAGCAGGAGCGATCAAACCATGATTGTAATGTGAAAGTTTTGGTAGAAGATGGGATAAATGCACTCATACCGCCCTGTATAACCCCAGCAATGCTGTCAGCACATACCAAGGCATCCCGAGTGGAAAAGTAACATTTATCCCAAGGAGAGTCAGAAAAGAATTCTCGCAAGGATTGCCAGTTTGCTCTCCGATAGTGCCATAGTTGAAGTTTAGAGAGGGCTGTGGGAGGTGGTCGTGCCAAGCTTAACTTAATAGAAATAAGTTTGTGATCAGAAGACCCTAAGGGAGCAGAAATTGAGTACGTATGAATAGTGTGAGGGGTTAGAGGTAAAACAAAGATCAAGAATGTTAGTAAGTTGATAATGTCGATCTGGGACACATGTAGTGTGTTTAATTATTTGTTCCAGATCATTAAGTAGGAAAAAAGAGAGTGCATCAGCTCCATCTGGGTCATCCCTTGTATAGCCAAGCCACTCTCTGTGATGTACATTGAAATCCCCTAGGTAGAGGATCTCGGTGTTGGGGTGTGTGGATAGCAACGACTCATGGCAAGAAGTGAGATAGTCAAAGAGTTCCAAATAGTTAGTAGAGTTGGGAGAACAGTATAGGAAACAAAGAAAAATAGTCATAGTTGGTAGAGATATTTTGACACAGATGACATCATAAAGAGAAAATTCCAGATCTGTGAGTCGAGCTACAGGTGTATGTGTGTTGCATACACCTCCCTTAGAGGCTGGGAGGAGGTGAGGTGTTGACAGCTGAGTGGGGAGATTACCAAGTGCGTATTTATCAGTCAAATTCATTTTACAGTGGGATATGCTATAACGAACTGATTCTACTATGAATATTCCTATAACGACCGGTTTTACCTATAAAATTGAGAATGCTATAACGAACGAAACTCCTACAACGAACGCGGATGAATACTGGACTATTTCGTCCTGTGCATGAATATTGTTGTACCGCTGCCCATAGCAAGAGCGTCAGGCGCCATATTGGTTCATTGTGTAGTCAGTGCACCACTGAACCACTGAACTTGTTGAAATTTCGTCTTTTGATGTGGAAATTCGTGTTATTTTTGTAACTATTTTGTTATACAAGTGTACAATTGTAACAATGAATCATCAAAAGCGAGTGAGAAAGCTAATAACCCTTGAAACTAAGAAAGAAATTATAAATAAACAGACAAAATGCCTGTAAGACAGTCACCAAAGAGGGCTAGGAAGGATGACGCCTCTCCTTCCACCTCTTCTCCATAATTCTCTCCTCCTCCCTCTGCCTCCTGTCGTGCATGCTAACAACACTAAGGTAAGATAAAGTACCGTATTTTTTTACAATTTCCACAGAAATTTTTCAGTGTAAAGTGGTTGTATTTGGGGGCCTGGAACGGATTAATCCTATAACGAACGAATGCTATAACGAGCGAGGTTCTAGAACCAATTAGATTCGTTATAACATACCCCACTGTAATTGGTGGGGAAAAAAACGAAACGCTTTTGATTGGCTGCGTGACGTGTATAGCAACGTGTGACGATTTAAGAAGGAAACACGCTGAGTGGGAGGTGAGGTAGGTGATAATGGCCGAAGATTAATGGAAGAAAATAGATAAATATCTGGCCTCCACTATCTCCGTTATTATACGTGTGCGACGGCAATGTAATAGAAGAAAATTCTTAAAATTAGACGTGTTTTTTGTATATGATAATAGATTTAGGTTGGAAAGTCGTGTGAACTAATATACCCACAACACTTCTCGAGTCGTCTGTATACATGTGTAATTTATATTCGTGTAAAATATTAACTTACAATTTGTCACTAATATCAGTGACTGTTAGTGATGACGAAACAGGTCGGTGACGATGTGGATTGGTTACAATATGGGGTCTAACCTCTGTAATACCCAGAAGAGTTAATGTAATTGTTGAAGTGTTTACAGGCTCGGTGAGAAAACTTGTCAGTCCTTACCTGCGATGTGGGAAGTATCAAGAAATGGTTCAATAAAAATTCAGTTGTATAATTCTTATTTGTGACTAAATCTTCTCTAGACATGAACAGTAATACAGTATAAACTTGTTCATATTACAGTACAGTATTTATATTTTATGGTGGTAAATTCAGTACTGTATGCCTTTTGAGAAGCCATGTAATGTATTTATAATATTCCACATTTTGTTATATGATTCTTTCAGCTGACTACAGGAGGTGGGAGAGAGACAAGGCTCCATCACAAAAATCTTTGGAGAATCCTACACTGGCAAGACACAGCTATGCCACTCACTGGCTGCTTCTTCTCTGGTGAGTGTTTCCAGTATGATGAAGACTAAAGAATCTTTCCTAGTGTTATGTGGTGAACCCAAGAGACACCTCACAGCTGTGTGAAGGATGGTAGTAATCCTCTGCCAGTAAACCAGTTCTACAAATGTTTTCACGTTTTTGTTTGTATTTCTGAGGAACGCTCGTGTACTGTACTGCCAAATAGATTCTGACTGGCTTGTTCCTAACATTGAGATGTCACAACCCAGATGCTAGTTAAGTGAGGTGTTCATGTAGAATTTAACGCTGACCTGAAATGGCGGAGGAATTGTTTGTGGAGGCTCAGAGTAATGACCACAGGTTGGTAAAGGTGCACAAGAGGGCGACCACCAGGAGGAATTGTACGAATTGGTTGTATTTTTTCTACACTGATAACATGATATTAAACACATAAATGGAAATGATATACATAGAACCTGACCTAACATACCCATAGGTTGGTATGTTAGGTCAGGTTCTATGTATTATAGTTGTCTTTTATGTGTTTAATATCATGTTATCAGTGTAGACAAAATACAACCAATTCGTACAATTCCTCCTGGTGGTCGCCCTCTTGTGCACCTTTACCAACCTGTGGTCATTACTCTGAGCCTCCACAAACAATTCCTCCTGGTGGTCACCCTCTTGTGCATCTTTACCAACCTGTGGTCATTACTCTGAGCCTCCACAAACAATTCCTCCTGGTGGTCACCCTCTTGTGCACCTTTACCCAGGTTTTTTTAAATATACAGTAATTTCAAACGATGCAATTTAAATCAAAATTCATTTCCTAATATATGAGCAACAGTTAAACAAAACGGCATAACCAGAGGATTTGCTGTACTGTACTGTAGTATATATTTTATAACATCTGCCTCTATACAACACTTTTAATGCTTGTATACAGTTAACATTAGTATAGCAAGATGGTTAATATCTAATCTTATTTACATAGCAGATCTGAGACTAGAAATGGAAAGAAGTTTGCTAAAAATACAGTATTATGGACAATGTCTTTGAACACTTAGATTAGTGCCTTCTTGTCATCCAGTATAGACGTCTAGCACAGTGCCTGAAGCTGACCCAGACTTGTTGATCATAGTTTGGTTTTTTATCTTAGTAAAAATACTTTGTTAAAAAAATTATTACAGGAAATTTTTAAATCCTTTGTTGCAATAGTTGAATCTTGACATATGTTTCAGATTCCAGAGAGAATGGGTGGTGGTGGTGGTGGTGGTGGCTGTACATTGAAACAGGAACATTTAGGTCTGAACACCTTCTGGCTGTTGCTGGCAAATATGGACCCACTGGTGATAGTGTTCTTGACAATGTATGGACGAGCTGACACTTCTGACCGACAGACACAATTGTTGAATGGTGCAGCAGCCTTAATGGCATATGAGGGGTGAGTTATTTAATACGTTGTTATCTTTATGGTGTACAGTGTTTCTAGTTTAGGCCTTAGATCCGGGCAGCTCTTGTAGTACAGACCGAGCATCAGACAACTAGGATCTACCTTCTTTTCCCCATAATGTAAGCCAGGGTTGACTTGTAACTCATTTTGGTACCCTGGTCTACCCTCCATCACATTGTAAACCTCAAATGAAACAGATTACCGGTAGTTGTAACTTTTTCTCTCTGGGAGTTGGGAGGTTTTAAGTAAAGTAATCCAGTCCAGGCAGCACCAGCACACTCCACACCAAGGCTACATTTACCTCATTTAGGACACAAGACCAATCTGTAACCCTTAAGCAGTTAGGTCAGGCTACACCAGTGGTCCCCAACCTTGTGTAGGCTCTGGGCCACATTTGTCTTTGTAAATATAGTGAAGGGAACCAAAACTTTCGATCAACATCCATTAACAAATCTCATCTACTGTACTGTTTACTCCACAGTTAATTGTAATTTTAATGCAAGTCTGACTATTACCAGTTACACACTGTTACTCCAGGATCATGCACTCCAAAAACGAACTCCATCTCATTATGACATACAGTATTTTAATGCAAGTCTGACTATTACCAGTTACACTCTCTTACTCTTTACATTTACTCCAGGATCATGCACTCCAAAAAGGAACTACATCTCGTTATTACATACAGTATTTTCATTATTTTCACTCTAACAGAATCCCCAATATTTCACAATTATCTAATAAACACCTCAGAGGCTCCACTACATGGTTCAGCAGGTGCCATGAACCACCATTACCTTTCCACACATTATCTAAATGAAACAAAGATAATATCATTAAACATAAGTGTAAATTATAAACAAATGGATATATTGAACAACATAAGTCGCAACTCTCATTATATTAACAATTATGAGTAAACATGAGTGTATGAAGTTGGCTCAACACCTCACAGAGAGTGGCCTGGCTCTGGTGGGGCTGAGGCACTCTCTATTTCCTTACTTACTGATTTGGAACAAATAATCAAACACCCTACACGCATTCCTGATCGACTAGCTAACATTCTTGTTCTTTGTTTTACCTCTAACCCCTCACACTATTGTTACTCAATTTCTGCCCCCTTAGGGTCTTCTGATCACAATCTTATTTCTAACAAATCAAACATGGGCACGACCACCTCCCCCACCCCCCTCCCCTCTCCCCTCCAAACGTCAACTATGGCACTATCGGAGGGCAACCTGGCAATTCTTGGGGTGAATGTTGATTTTCCACTCGGGACGCCTCGGTATGTGCTGACAGCATTGCTGGGGTTATACAGGGTGGTATGAGTGCATTTATCCCATCTTCTACCAAAACTTTCACATTACAATCATGGTTTGATCGCTCCTGCTCTCTTGCTTGCAGGGTGAGAGATAGGGCATATCGAGCTATGAAACTATCTCCTTCTCCTATTACCCACACCTCTTTCATTACTTCTAGGAATCGTTGTAAAGCTATTCTTCGTAGGGCCAAGTGGAATTTTATGAAAAGAAAGACCGCTGACCTGACTAATTCTTCCTCTAGTAAATCCTTCTGGTCCTTAACTAAAATCATCTGTAATAACTTCTGCACTCCCTCTTCTCTTCTGACCTGATAACTCTATAGCCAACTCTCCCCCTGATAAAGCCAATCTCTTGGGCACCTTATTCTCCTCTAACTCCACCTTAGACAATTCCCACTCTACCCCTGCTACTCCTACTGAACCTATACTTTTTCCTATAATTTCCACTTGCAGGGTTGCTGGTGTGTTATCCAGGTCGGATGTGAGTAAGGCGCATGGACCGGACGGAATACCCCCTCGTGTTCTGATGGAGTGTGCTGAAGTTCTGGCCCCTGTGCTTGCTCGCCTCTTTTGCCTCTGCCTCAAAACCCAAACTTTTCTTTCTTCTTGGAAGCATACCTTGGTCTCATCCCAGCCCAAAGAAGGGTGACCATTCCAATCCCTCTAACTATCGCCCCATTGCCCTAACTTCATCCTTCTCTTAAGATTTTCGAAACTATCTTGAACTCTCATTTTCTCCGTCACCTTGAATGCCATTCTCTTTTCTCAGATCACCAGTATGGCTTTTGCCAGGCAAGATCTACTGTAGTTCTGCTCTCCTACTGCACCCATCTTTGGTCATCCTCTCTTAGGGATTATGGGGAAACTTTCGTCGTGGCCCTCGACATCTCCAAAGCATTTGACAGGGTATGACACAGGTCTTTTTTTGCTTTCTAAACTTCCCTCTTATGGTTTCTCTCCCCCACTTTGTTTTCTAATCTTTAGCTCCCTTGAGAACCGATCCATGGCAGTTGTTGTCTAGGGATCGATCTCTCGCTCTTTCTCTACCAATAGTGGTGTCCCACAGGGTTCTGTTCTTTTATCTACTCTCTTCCTTCTTTTTATCAATGATTTACTTCACCCTACAACTAATTCTATCCATTCTTACGCTGATGATTCTACTCTTCACATTTTTCCCTTCCTCCTAATATTCAAACTAGATCTGTTTCTAGAGCTGATATCATTACATCTATCAATGTGGATCTGTGCAGCATCTCTGAATGGGGAGGTAGAAGCTTGGTTAAATTTAATAGTAATAAAACTCAGTATTTGCCAGTTACACTTTCTAAATTAGATGATCTCCCACCAATCACATTTCAGGATGCAATCGTTCTGTCAAATTTTAAAGTAGATATGCTAGGCCTCACCATTTCCTCTAATATGTCATGGAAGCTACACATCCTCAACATTGCTAAAGCTGCCTCCCAAAAGCAGCAATGCTGTACAGATGCCATAACTACTTTACTCCTGAGCAGTTGCTTCAAATATATAAGGGATTCATTCGTCCTAACTTGGAGTACTGCTCTCATATCTGGGGTGACATTTCGTCTTATTAACTCTCCTCCTTTAGTTGATAATAATCTTTCTTCCCTTTCTCTTTGCCACAATGTTGCTTCACACACTCTCTTTTACAGGTACTTAACGGGCAATGTTCGGTGGATTTGGCATCCTGTGTACCCAGTGCCAGATTTAGACCTGTGGAGGCCCATGGGCAGCCTCTTTGTGGAGGCCCCCTCATTATAACTACCCAAGAGGGTGGGGTGGCGAGTGAAGTGAGCCTAAACATCTGGGAGTTCTGGGGGGCGCTGTAAGCCCCCGGGAAAATTTTGAAATTTGAACACTTCTTTGGGGAATTTTGAAGCCATATGCAGTTATATTGAGGAAATTCGAACATTTAGAAATTTTTAATTAACTGTATATTTATTGATAGTGTACAAATTCCCAACACACACACACAAAAGTGAGACATGACTGGAGTCATTCATGTGGTTTCAAGTCGACCAGCCCTGATATGTCAAAAATTTTCAAGAGACTTCACAGAAAAGAATATATTATTAGTTATTACAGAGAGATGATTCTTTGCATTATTCATGAATTTCAAGGAGTAGCTAGCCTGATTTCTATCTCGCTTCTTGCTGAACATAGTTTTACGTGATGGAATAGATAAACATGAATTTTAAAGAATAAAAATAAAAATAATCCAAATGAATAAACAAATAAATAAAATATTGTAATATGTGGAGGCCCCTGGGCAGCTGCCCACTTTGCCCACTCCTGAATGCGGCCCTGTGTGTACCGCTGGCAAGGCCGTGGGCTTGTAACACAAGTCTTGCCCGCGGTGCCCACCGTTTCTCTGTGGATGTTAGTCACACTATAATAACCCGTTATAGTACATCCTTCTTTCCTCACACTGTGGAATGCTCTGCCTTCTTCTGTGTTTCCATACTCATACAATCTGTCTCACTTCAAAAAGCTGGTTTTCCGCCATCTTCGCAGTGTAGATTAATATAATATTTTTCTTTTCTATTTTTAATTTCTTTTTATTCTTATGTTTTCACCCCCAGGCCTCGTTGTGGGTCGATGACCTGTGCCCGGGTGGGCTATTCTCCGTTGGTTGATAACTGATGGAGGAAATACTTTATGAATGACCATAAGTTATGCTTAGAGTTACTGTTGTTGATTAAAATAAGACCAAGAAAATGGTTTAAAATAATTTGTTGTTTACAGCACAGTATTATTTTATTTTTCAGTTACGTGAGATATTTATTGAGATCCGCTACACCTTGGGATCCAACCTGACCAATGGCCAAGGGTATCCTTTAGAAATTAAGGCTCAACTGACTGCCAAGGTAGGCCTAATATTAATAATTATTCAGTAAGTTTGTTGTAGAGATTTACAATAGGATACACATACTGTATATATAAACTGTGCAGGTATCGGTGATATCTCCGTTAGCCGGAACAATTGGTGCAGAGCTCTTATGGGGATGAAAGTTTTCTGGCTGACGAAACGACTCTCTCGAACCTGGAAAAAAACATCCCCGGAATTTTCCAGAATAGTTCATTATTTCATCTCTCAAAGCTGGAAAAAATACTCACCCATCTCAGGAATTTTCTGGGTACTGGGAAAATTCTCTTGGAATTTTCCAGAAAATGTGCCCCTCAGAAGAACGTTCCCAAAGCCAGAATTTTCCAGAAAATTCCGGCTTTGAGACGATTTTCCAATAAAATTTCAATTACGGCCATCGGAGAGTTCCAGTTAAGAGGAATTCCGGCTAACGGAGATATGTATTACTTATGAAAATCATAATTAATTTAATATCATATTGGCCACTTAAGCATATGTGTGTTACGTACATACATACTGTACATACATAAATTATACATACAAGCATACGTATATAATATCCATGCAAGCATACATATGTAGTATACATACAAGCATACATATATAATATACACTCGTACATACATATTAGTCGATATACTGGAGCCTATAGAAATAGCCTGAGGTGTAGGCCCTCTGACTTATTAGCTCCAGGCCCACAAGACCCTTAATCCAGCCCTCTGGACTTATTAGCTCCAGGCCCACAAGACCCTTAATCCAGCCCTCTGGACTTATTAGCTCCAGGCCCACAAGACCCTTAGTCCAGCCCTCTGCCCTAGGACTAACTCTTGTCTTTTCTTCATCTGGAGAATTAATTGTAGTTAATATTCGGTAATAAGTAAAACAAATGTTAGGATAAATAATTTGTTTATATAAATGTTACATGTCTTAGCTGACGCCCATAGTAACCTTTGCTTGGCACTCACACAAAGTCACTACTCGTTATCAGCATTACTCTCTGCCTTAACACAGAAGCTTAAAGACAAATTATTTAAAACAAGACAGTGAGGCTAATATTAAGTGTAGCAGATAGACCAAAGCAACTGAGTTTGACTCACTCTTATAGGATATTCAACAGACTGTGGCCAGACTATTTAACACCAATATGAACCGGCAGGTCACTAGAGAGAGGGAACATATTCTTGTGGTATACAGTACTGTACTGAACCTGGTGTTGGCAGTAAAGCAAAAAACACTTTCTTCTTCACAGTTATAAAAGACTGAAACAAGTTAACAAACTACACCAAAACCAGATGAAGCTGTTTCTGTATTAACCACAAAATATTGTATTGTTGAAGTGATCTGCCAACCTCAGTACAATGTAATGACTGTTGAATTTACCAGAAAACTTTCACTATTTCTCCCGTAGACATACTATTACTGATTAGAGACCTGGCCTAAACCAAGGACTCCACTGTAAATAAGTATCTGATGGCTTTACCAAGTAGTAAGTCTGTGAATCATTTATCATTAAATCTATATAACTATTTATATCATCTAACCTTACAGAAGTGAAGAACAAGGGACAGACTGATGACAGGAGGCTACTTCACCACCACCAGATGACTGAGGCTGCACCACCACCACCAGATGACTGAGGCTGCACCACCACCACCAGATGACTGAGGCTGCACCACCACCACCAGATGACTGAGGCTGCATCACCACCACCAGATGACTGAGGCTGCATCACTACCACCAGATGACTGAGGCTGCACCACCACCACCAGATGACTGAGGCTGCACCACCACCACCAGATGACTGAGGCTGCACCACCACCACCAGATGACTGAGGCTGCATCACCACCACCAGATGACTGAGGCTGCATCACTACCACCAGATAACTGAGGCTGCATCACCACCACCAGATGACTGAGGCTGCATCACCACCACCAGATGACTGAGGCTGCATCACCACCACCAGACGACTCAGGCTGCATCACCACCACCAGATGACTGAGGCTGCATCACCACCACCAGATGACTAAGGCTGCATCACCACCACCAGATGACTGAGGCTGCATCACCACCACCAGATGACTGAGGCTGCATCACCACCACCAGATGACTGAGGCTGCATCACCACCACCAGATGACTAAGGCTGCATCACCACCTCGAGACAAGTATTTGTATATATTAAAATTTCAGTGAATATGTAAACAAAAATACTTACTCTCTTCTTACCACATATTGTTATTACTAGGAGAACATTGTCAGATAAACACAGTCAACCACATTCTTATACAGTACAATCACCTGAAGATCAGCCCCCAACTTAAGTCATGTAAAGATCAGCCCCAACTTAAGTCATGTACAGATCAGCCCCCAACTTAAGTCATGTACAGATCAGTCCCCAACTTAAGTCATGTACAGATCAGCCCCCAACTTAAGTCATGTAAAGATCAGCCCCCAACTTAAGTCATGTAAAGATCAGCCCCCAACTTAAGTCATGTAAAGATCAGCCCCCAACTTAAGTCATGTAAAGATCAGCCCCCAACTTAAGTCATGTAAAGATCAGCCCCCAACTTAAGTCATGTACAGATCAGCCCCCAACTTAAGTCATGTACAGATCAGCCTCCAACTTAAGTCATGTACAGATTAGCCCCCAACTTAAGTCATGTAAAGATCAGCCCCCAACTTAAGTCATGTACAGATCAGCCCCCAACCTAAGGCATGTACAGATCAGCCCCCAACTTAAGTCATGTACAGATCAGCCCCCAACTTAAGTCATGTACAGATCAGCCCCCAACGTATATCACCTGAAGATTAATCACCAAACCTAACCCTCTGTACACACTCTTACCTATAGAAGTAAACTGGTCTCTAAGAATATCCCAAAACTGTCATTAGGTATTTTTCTTTTCTTGTTGAATAGAGTAAATATGTTCCCGGCACAGAGAAATGTGAAGAAAATGGCTGGTTACTGGTATTTGGTGGTGTGGTAGTCATTGTGGCAGTGTGGTAACGGTGGTGGTGGTTGAGTGGTAGTGGTGGGGGTGGCAGTGTGGTCGTGGTGGTGGTAGGGTGTGTGGGGTGGAAGTGACAGTGTGGGGTACGGGATATTTGGTTCTCACTCAGGATGGATGGAGAAAGGAAACTCACAATGTGCTCTCTGTATACATGTTGTATTGGATGTACAATGCAGCTTGGTGCTGGGAAGGCAGCGTGGTTACAAGCGTGATGTAGAGAGAGCTGGTTGGTGAGGATGCTCACAGGAGGACCAGCTTGTGGGTCGCCATGCTCGCCGGCGGGAGCGAGGACCACCTGGCAGGCGGAGGAGGAGGAGGTGGTGGTGGTGGTGGTGTTGCTTGCTGGTGGCTGTGGGTAGAAAGAGAGGCAGGTCACTACGAGGTCAGATCATATATAGCGGAGGTAGGCGAGGCTTAATAGTTGACCTCCGTCATGTAAGGCGGCGATGGTTGACCCAGACCACGAGGCATACACTGGGGAATTCGCGGGGTCGGCTACTCAGCGACAAGTGTTTGTAGGGGAGGAATCCACTACAGCAGTATGGTAGTGGTGGCAATGTGGTAGTGATGGTGGGGGTGGGTGGTGGCTGTGTGGTGGTGTAACAAAGTCTCAGTAAATGGCTGGTAAGAGACAGAGTCCTAGCGTATTACCTGTACATACTAAGACAACTGTAAACTTGTATAACGTTATTAATAAATATCTACCTAACTGCACTACCTACAAGTGCTATACTTATATTTACGGTACATATACACAACTACTTTACCCAGTTAGTCACACATTTAAACTGAGGACCACAACACATATCTTCTTGTGTATTATGTACTGTATATTAAACTTGTATCTCAACTAATAGGTCTATTGTATTATGTAGTATATAATAAACTTGTATATAAACTCGTAATAGGTCTATTGTATTATGTAGTATATAATAAACTTGTATATAAACTCGTAATAGGTCTATTGTATTATGTAGTCTATAATAAACTTGTATATAAACTCGTAATAGGTCTATTGTATTATGTAGTCTATAATAAACTTGTATATAAACTCGTAATAGGTCTATTGTATTATGTAGTGTATAATAAAGTTGTATTTAAACTCGTAATAGGTCTATTGTATTATGTAGTGTATAATAAACTTGTATATAAACTCGTAATAGGTCTATTGTATTATGTAGTATATAATAAACTTGTATATAAACTCGTAATAGGTCTATTGTATTATGTAGTATATAATAAACTTGTATATAAACTCGTAATAGGTCTATTGTATTATGTAGTATATAATAAACTTGTATATAAACTCGTAATAGGTCTATTGTATTATGTAGTATATAATAAACTTGTATATAAACTCGTAATAGGTCTATTGTATTATGTAGTATATAATAAACTTGTATTTTAACTCGTAATAGGTCTATTGTATTATGTAGTGTATAATAAAGTTGTATCTGTAGTTTATACCGTGATGTGTAGGCTACTTTACTGTACGGTATTGGACTACAAATATTGTTTCTCTTGTTCCAAGTTTAATGTATTAATAAAGCCTCCAAGTGGTCAACTGTAGTATCCATAATGTATTTTTATTGTACATGTGATTAATTGGCAATACAAATGACTAAGTCCGTGTAAATTGTGTATTTTTAAACCTTGGTGGGACGTGACAGCAGAAAGTATTGATGTTGTTGAATACTAGATTATAATAATGATATTGTTAATAATAATAATAGGGTCGTTTTGAATATTGTAAGACTACTAAAAGGTGTTAATAAATAAAAGACGGGCTCGTGAACGTGGTCCAGTGTGGTCTTGACACTCGGTGCCGTGACAAGACTCTGTGGTAGAGTGTTCCAAGAGTTGACAACTGTGACGGTGAAAAAGTTTGCCTGGAGAGTTTTGTGGGAGGGAGCTGTGGTAAGAGAGACGAGTTGACTACTGGCCACACTGTACACTGGGTGTTTGTAGCGCCCGTGTACTGCACCCTGAGAGGTACTGCTCTCTTCTCTCTATATGAGTAAACAACGCAACTACTTGAATTGTGTTGTGGACAGACCAAGACTGTGAATATATAATGAAACTTAATCTAAAACTGAAACCCTGTATTCACTAATGAAATATAATAGTTACTGGTGCTCAGTTTTCTATGATGAAATATAATAGTTAGGCCTCATCCGACTTCTGTGACGAAATATAAGAGTTAATTCCCAAAATGAATGAATTAATTAGTTTTGCGTGAAAGTTTAATGTGTGTGATACTGCTATTAATTAGTAAATATATAGTAGATTATTGTATTAAAAGCTTCTTTGATTATTCCCGTAATTAATGAAGTAATTACATAAATTCCTGTAACTCGTCCAAATTGATGGCATGTAAAAGTACTTAAGAAAAGTAGGCTCCAGGGGCTCCAATTATGATTCAATCCCTTGTGCGTCTTTCTATTTTCTTCTTTATGTTCGTTTCATTATTCCCTAAAAGTGACTTAAATTGAATCTGGATGAGAAATATAATGTCTTACTGTACACGTGAACTGCCTCAGTCCCTCACCTCAGAGTCAACAGGGAAGCTCACCACTCACCGGGGCTCAGTGGGCAAGACTCTGGCCTTCTGTTCCCGGCGCCTCCCCCTGTTTCTTTTCTTCTTTATGTTCGTTTCATTATTCCCTAAAAGTGACTTAACTTGAATCTGGATGAGAAATATAATGTCTTACTGTACACGTGAACTGCCTCAGTCCCTCACCAATTTAAACATTGGTTCACCTTCACCGACCACCGAGGCCCAGTGGCCAGAGTGGGCCCAGTTCAGTCCCCGGCACCGCTTCCTTATTGTTCCTTTTTAATCTTCTTTATTTCGCTTTATTGTTGCCTAAAAGTGACTTATAACTTAAATTGGATGAGAAATATGATGTTTTAATGTATTTTAACCCATACCCGTGTTTCGGAGCTTCAATGAAGCATCGAAATGATTCACTGAAGCATCAGTGACGTCACTGTGAACCCTGGTATATAAGGCCTCGACTCGCGTATTTCTGCCATTTTTCAGTCATCGTTCACCGCCGACTGGTTCAAGGCAGGTAAGTCCCACACCTCTTTATATACGCCTAATTTATTTTCCCGGACGTGTATTATATGCACAGTGACCAATAGAAATAGTTATTTCTTGGATATAGTTTAATAATAATGCTTATTATGACGTTAAGATAATAGTTGCTGGCCGGTAGTTTGAGCAGTTGTTACCTCGGGGCTCCAAGGCCTATGGTATCAACCTTGCACTTTAAACAAATAATAGTCTTATATTAAGTGTTATTCTCGCGTCATTTCTTAGTTTTTTCAAAAATTCCGCCAAACTCGACATGACAAACGAGCCTAAACTATAAGCCGGCAGCGGGTAACGAGCGTAAACCTAACGTAATTATTGACGCAATAATCACCCATTAATAGAGTACAATGACCAGATAGTTATATTATACTTTATTTAACATTTTCCCACTTTTGGGGGAGCCGGGTGGCCATTACTACACATTTTCCCACAACTTCTTTGCCCTGGCCACTTTTGGGGGAGCCGGGTGGCCATTACTACACATTTTCCCACTACTTCTTACCCCTGGCCACTTTTGGGGGAGCCGGGTGGCCATTACTACACATTTTCCCACTACTTCTTACCCCTGGCCACTTTTGGGGGAGCCGGGTGGCCATTACTACACATTTTCCCACAACTTCTTAGCCCTGGCCACTTTTGGGGGAGCCGGGTGGCCATTACTACACATTTTCCCACTACTTCTTGCCCCTGGCCACTTTTAGGGGAGCCGGGTGGCCATAATTACACATTTTCCCACAACTTCTTAGCCCTGGCCACTTTTGGGGGAGCCGGGTGGCCATAATTACACATTTTCCCAATACATCTTAGACCTGGCCACTTTTGGGGAGCCGGGTGGCCATTACTACACATTTTCCCACAACTTCTTAGCCCTGGTCACTTTTGGGGGAGCCGGGTGGCCATTACTACACATTTTCCCACTACTTCTTACCCCTGGCCACTTTTCGGGGAGCCGGGTGGCCATTACTACACATTTTCCCACTACATCTTAGCCCTGGCCACTTTTGGGGGAGCCGGGTGGCCATAATTACACATTTTCCCACTACGTCTTAGCCCTGGCCACTTTTGGGGGAGCCGGGTGGCCATAATTACACATTTTCCCACTACGTCTTAGCCCTGGCCACTTTTAGGGGAGCCGGGTGGCCATAATTACACATTTTCCCACAACTTCTTAGCCCTGGCCACTTTTGGGGGAGCCGGGTGGCCATAATTACACATTTTCCCACTACGTCTTAGCCCTTGCCACTTTTGGGGGAGCCGGGTGGCCATAATTACACATTTTCCCACTACGTCTTAGCCCTGGCCACTTTTCGGGGAGCCGGGTGGCCATAATTACACATTTTCCCACTACGTCTTAGCCATGGCCACTTTTAGGGGAGCCGGGTGGCCATAATTACACATTTTCCCACAACTTCTTAGCCCTGGCCACTTTTGGGGGAGCCGGGTGGCCATAATTACACATTTTCCCACTACGTCTTAGCCCTTGCCACTTTTGGGGGAGCCGGGTGGCCATAATTACACATTTTCCCACTACGTCTTAGCCCTTGCCACTTTTGGGGGAGCCGGGTGGCCATAATTACACATTTTCCCACTACGTCTTAGCCCTGGCCACTTTTCGGGGAGCCGGGTGGCCAAACTTTCATCACTCTTAAAACTAAACATAAATATAACAGTTTGAGACATACAAATATTATTGGTTATTTCTTGACTGAATCTTGGACAAATATTTTGGTTTAATAGTTCGTGTGTGTGTGGGGGGGGGGGCTGTGTTGGAGGCGTCTGGGGGCTGGAGTGTGTGTGTGTGTGGGGTGGGGGGGTCTGTTGGAGGGGTCTGGGAGGTGGAGAGAGAGAGTGTGTGTGTGGGGGAGGACTGTTGGAGGGGGCTGGGAGGTGTAGTGTGGGGGGGCGGCGGGCTGTGTTGGCGGGGTCTGAGAGGTGGAGAGTGTGTGTGTGTGTGGAGGAGGACTGTTGGAGGGGTCTGGGAGGTGGAGTGTGTGTGGGGGGGGGGGAGACTGTTGGAGGGGTCTGGGAGGTGGAGAGTGTGTGTGGGGGGACTGTTGGAGGGGGCTGGGAGATGGAGTGTGTGTGTGGGGGGGGGGACTGTTGGAGGGGTCTGGGAGGTGGAGTGTGTGTGGGGGGGGGGAGACTGTTGGAGGGGTCTGGGAGGTGGAGTGTGTGTGTGGGGGGGGGGGGACTGTTGGAGGGGGCTGAGGACTTGGTGAAGGTCAATAGTGGTATACAAGTGTACAGGACTAACTGTCAATTACTTACAGTATTATAGTGATCATTGGTCGTAGTTAATACAACTAAACTGGTCGGTTGTAGTTGGGTTTAAACTAATAACTTAACTTAGACTAAATGTAACTAACCTAGACTGACCCAAATTAATAAATTACCTGTGATACAGTATATATATTGTATAACAAATACGTACGGTATAATAGAGAACGTAACTTATGTGCATCTTAACATTTGCCACAAGTTAATGGATCATGAATTGAAAGTTAGTTTTGAGGTTAACAATAATTGACTAGTTGAAATTATTAAAAATCAATAGCTTGTGTACTACTCAGTTTCCTTTTCAAAATCTAATACTGTACCGACTTGATCCTCAGGTGAAGTTGGCCCCAGTAACATCGTAAGGAGATGCAACTTGAAATGTCTGAACAGGTAAAGTTGACATACTGAGTTTGATTAATGCTTGTGTATTGGCATACAGGGAGAGCAGGTTTATACTAGGGGAACACTTAAAGGGGCCTGAGTAAGGGTTCATTAAGTGGTAAACCTTGTGTGTGAACCACTGTGGAGAGGTTTAGTAGTGCAGCAGTATTAGTGATGAAGGCTTGTAATGATTGGCTATACCGTTGTTGTGGTAATGTTAGTTGTTGAGGTATTAACTACAACACTAATGCGTCTTAAAATTATACCTTTTGTAGATAAGTTATTTCAGTAAACAGTTGGGGACAGTATAAGTACATGTAGTCTGGTGGTAGATGTTAATTGTAGGTTTAATATTGTACATAAATTACAACTTTAAACATGTTGCAGATGACAGCTGATGTACGTGATGACCAATGGAGAGGAAGCGAGAGAACCCTGAGCAAGATGTATCCCCCAGCATGTTACTTCAGCCTCATCAGTTAAGTTACTAATGTATCTTAGTATGGCCAGCCCCCAGAAGTACTGGAGGTAAAACTAAAGAGGAGGGCGGTGGGAGGGCGCTCGTGCCGTGGGAGGGCGCTCGTGCCGTGGGAGGGCGCTCGTGCCGTGGGAGGGCGCTCGTGCCGTGGGAGGGCGCTCGTGCGGTGGGAGGGCGCTCGTATGGTGGGAGGGCATGGCTGGTGGTGTGCTCACACAATGGTGAATGGAGTGCATGTTACAAATGTGATGCCAAAAATAGCATGTACTGTGAAGGCATGTGTGGGATGATGCCTATGAGAAAACTGCTGCAGCCATAAGTGAGGAGGAAGGAAGATGCTCCTGTAAGGTGGTACAGGAGGGTGTATGGATATAAGTAAGAATGCAAGTTTAGGTTCAAATAATTTCTGGAGTAAATGTTGTGTATTGGGAGAGATACAGTGAGGTTAAGATTGATCTAAATTAAATAATATTACTACAGGTGGTTGGTGAACAAGATGGACCAGATACAACCAGGCAGCAGGGTGACCACTACTGTACAGCGCCCCACACCTTGATGACTACTGTACCACCTTACTAAGAGAGAACAAAAGGTGTTCTGTACACTACTAAGATTAGTGATAAAGTTAAGTATTACTGGATCTTCTGTTTAACTTAACAATACTTAAGAAAATATTTAGAGTAATGCAGTGAAGAACATACAGTATAAGTAGACCTCAATATTGTGTATTGGTAGTGATATAAAATGGTTTAAATAATTCAATGTACAATATCTGAATTCAAACTCATGTTGCAGGTGTTTAGTGTACAAGATGGACCAGACACAACCAGGCAGCAGGGTGACCACTACTGTACAGCGCCCCACACCTTGATGACTACTGTACCACCTTACTAAGAGAGAACAAAAGGTGTTCTGTACACTAAGATTAGTGTTAAAGTTAAGTATTACTGGATCTTCTGTATAACTTAACAATACTTGAGAAAATATTTAAAGTAATGCAGTGAAGAACATACAGTATGAGTGGACCTCAATATTGTGTATTGGTAGTGATATAAAATAGCTTAATTAATTATAATATACAGGTGTTTGGTGTACAAGATGGACCAGACACAACATCCAGGCAGTAAGGTGACTACTACTGTGCAGGGTCCCACACCTTGACTATTGAACCACCTTACTAAGAACAATTGGTGTTCTGTACACTAAAGTTAAGTATTACTGGACCCTCTTCTATATAATTTAACAAAACTTGAGAATATACCTAAAGTAATTGAAGAATGTACAAGTAAACCTCTATTACAGCCACACAAACATTAATAATAACTATATACATTATGTAAGGCATTACCTATCATGGTAGCCAAAGTATTGTGGTTACCAAAATTGTTAATTTTATAAATTTTTTGTCCACAGGTGAAGTATCAACAAGAGGGACATCAACCAAATGGATCCATTTATCTGTGGTTTGTAAAACTAAGTGTAATAAGTAATGGTTGTTGGTAATGGGGCGGAGCTCGTACTGGAGGGGGACGCTCGTACTGGAGGGGGGGGGCTCGTACTGGAGGAGGGGCGCTCGTACTTGGGGGGGGGGGGGGGGCGGCGCGGCATTCGTACTGGAGGCGGCGTTTATAATGGTTTGATCTTCAACAATATCTGTATGCTGTATAATCCAATAAATAAATATATAACAAACTTTACCTTTCATATTCCCAAGTTGAATAATAATAATATAAACCATAAGTACAATGTGTGTATATATATATATATATACACAGTACAGTACATGGAAGAAAAATACGGTAGGAATTATACTTACTAATTGTTGACAATCTGGACACCAATTGTTGAATGGCCGTCCGTTTTACCTGTAAATAGACACAATAAATCGCGTAAGATTGTAACATACAATATGTACCCACCCACTAAAGACTGGTCAAATTTATAAAAACATCTGTACTGTTAAGCCAAAATTATTCACAAAGTAAAAACTTCCATTATCATCTAAAGCTAAATTTTGTGTAGGACCAAAACCTGACAGATTCATTCTAAAACATTGAGGTCTAGTGAAATAAACTTACCTTGTGGAGTCCACAATATAAAGGGTAGAGAAATCCAAGACCTGTGACGATGCCTCAGTCACTATCATCCAAGACCTGTGAAGATGCCTCAGTATCTGCCGAGAAACAATAGTATAGCTGTGCTGCTCTGTACAAGATGTTATCTTCTATGATAACTTAAAAGTTCTCTCATTATCTTGTGTTAATATTATATAGTGTCGGTTTAAGTGCAAGTATAACATGATGCTATATGACCAAGATATATTATATTATTCATGTATCTTTAACTCTACGACTGTTATTGTAATAAACGTGTAGTGTATATAATAAAAAATATACTGTATATTCAATTCTTTATTTTTTATCACCTATCTACAACCAAGCTAAAATATCATTGTACACTATGTATTTTTCTCTGTTGCTGACAACAAATCTTCATTATAAAGCTGTGTGAATAAGGTAAGTGTCTGGTGATGATACTGCAGTAGCCCTCCTCCTTTACCCGGGCTGGGGACCGGCATGTTCGGCTGAACAAGGCGGAGTTACTACTGTGTATTCTACGTCTAACTACGGTGCTGTTAGTACCAATATAAACTTAACCTTTATTACCTCCTCCTGGCAGCACTTGTTGTAGGTCCACAGTCAGTCATTCAAACCTGGAATACAAAAAGTTTAAGACAACATTCAGAAATACTTGTATATAAACATTATATATTGTCATAAGTACTTTACCTGTTTGGTAGAGTTCTCGACCAGCCGGACGTTCACCTCGGCCACACAATCTGAAACAGAAACAAACCATCAGTCTCATCCACACACACTAAGGGTGTGTTGGGTGGGAGGAAAGGTGAGGGAGAGAGTATGGGTGAGGGTGTGTGTATGGGAGGACCTCCCACACACACACCCTCACCCATACTCTCTCCCTCACCTTTACCTCCTACAGAACACACCCTCCCACCTCCCTTCCAGCCCATCCCACCCCTCCTCCTACACCACCCAACCCTCCTCCTACACCACCTCCCCTCCCACCCAACTCACCTCCCTTCCCACCCACCAAACCCTCCCTCCCTGGATGGGAAGAAGGGTGTGTGGATGGAAGGAAAGGTGTGTGGATAGGAGGAAAAGGGTGTGGATGGGAAGAAGGGTGTGGTGTGGCCATCCCCTCCGCCATGTAAACACAGCAGCTTCGTATTCTGAAGAAAATTGGTTTGTGTTGCTGTAATATTGTGTTGTGAGGATTAATTAATATGAAGGAGATTTATGGTGGGAGGGAGAGAGCCTTATAATAGTTGTGAGGGAGAGAGCCTTATAATAGTTGTGAGGGAGAGAGCCTTATAATAGTTGAGGGAGAGAGCCTTATAATAGTTGTGAGGGAGAGAGCCTTAAATGTGGGGGAGAGCCTTATAATAGTTGTGAGGGAGAGAGCCTGATAATAGTTGAGGGAGAGAGCCTTATAGTTGTGAGGGAGAGAGCCTTATAATAGTTGAGGGAGAGAGCCTTATAATAGTTGTGAGGGAGAGAGCCTTAAGACAAGGTAAGACACTTGGGGTCTCCTGGCAGAGGTTAGATTTTACCCTCAATTATATAATGTATAATAATTATTATATTTATGTATGATTTTGCTGTATAAATGTGTTTCAATTATTAACTAACATATAATAAAATAAACTGTGGCCACAGAAAATACTTTAAACTATTGTAACAAAATCGACCAAGTTGAGATGTAAAATTACTGATAAAAGGAAGATAAAAGTTGATTAAATTCTAAATGCATTTGTTAATACTACAGCTGAAGGTATAGACTGACCTAACCCTCAGATGGAACAGTGAGTGTAATGCATCCTGTCATAGTTAAACCAACCCTTTGGTGGCCAGCACTGAGCCACACAGTATTAATGCTCAAATATCACTTGTTACCATTTGGAACTTTAATTGATGGCTCTAAAATGTGATATACATTCAATTTTATTGTTTACATTTTTTGGTACAAATTGATAATTAAAAAGTTTTGATTTGGGGGAAAAAATTGGACATTTTCAATAACCTTATGGGAAAACTGTGTACAGTGTAGGTAATTAATTTGTATTATTATACTGTATGCACTAGTATAAAATATATAACCTAACCTACTCCAACCTAACCCAACCATGCACTATACCAAGAGCTGATTGGTTAACAAACCACCTAATAAAATGCAAACTATCTTTCTTATACAGTACTTAATTTGTGACATAAATGCCAAAGAAGAAAAGTGTTTTAGAATGGTCAAAACTACTGATTACAGCCATAAAATGGTTAACAATCTTTGGGTGGCCACAAATGGCTTAATATTATATTAATTAATAAAATTGACACAAGTTTTTATTTTAATTATAAATACTGTACCAGTATTTTTTGTTCTTCTCTAACTCTGAACATAAATCACCTGTAGTGGACAGAGCATGAGGCAAATTATGTGGTAAAACGCGGTCAAGAACTGATCGCGCGACACTAAACTGACGTCTCTACGTGTTCTGTATGCCAAAAAATTAACCGTTTACCGTAGACCATCTGCCAAAAGACACGACGTGGCAGCCAGTGTTGTCGTGCGCTCTTAAGACAATAAACACTGAATCCGGCCTTACTTAACTTGTCAATAAATGACAGAGCCTCATATTGGGGGTTTTATTGCCATAAATATTGTCTTTTTTCTTATAGGCTTTACTATCCAGATTCATGAGTCTATTATCTGCACAAATACCTTATTTATTTAGACATTTGGCTCAATAGGTTCTTAAACCTATTCTATACACAGTATAAATAATGAGAATCATATTGTTGGAATCAAATCCCATAATACTGTTTGAGTTTTGATGCATTTACAATTATTTTGAGTAGTATTGGTTAATGAGTGAACCTTACTGTATGTTCTTATACTTGACTCCCTAGTTATGACGGCTTGTGGGAGTTGCCTGTTTATCAAATAGTAAATTATCTGCAAGACCCATCGTCACATTGATAGCCTGACCTGGGGGACAAGATGTTTATTAATGGCTCTACCATATATGACATTATTACTTGTAATGAAACCATTTGGAAATATAACCAATTATACAAGAGAACTTTATTTATGACAACTAATAAATCAACATTTTATGAATTATTATAGTAGTAATGATAATATAAGATAGGAAAGAATTATATAAAGTGAAGTACTGTACTGTACACCAACCAACAACTGAAAGAAAAGTATTTGTTCTCAAATAAGACAATAATGATAATGTTTTATAGTAACATAGAGAGAAAATACTACTGTACAGTACTGTACTCTACTGCCTTGTGACTCAATACATTATAATTTTCCTGCTTTTTTAAAGCCAAAGTGTGAAGAATTTGTTCAAGCAAGACCAGGTTACTTTTTCTACGAGGAGTCGTTGAACGCCTGTATGGTGTAAGCAGGTGGCAGTTGAGAAGGTCTGTTCACATATTGCAGTGCTTGTACCAAATATCAGGGCAGCTGCATAAAGCTTGTGTATATGAGGCAGTCCATTTGAGAAACGACACGCGACATTCACTTACCGGAAGAGACGACTCGGTGTCGACACCTACGAGTTTAGCTGATGGGGCAAGATTTTCACCAAGTAATACACAATCCCTGGATTCTGGCCAAGGACTATAAATTACTGTAAGTAGTCTAATATTATGCTCACCAAACCCATCATTGAGTTGACCAATTCAGTTATGTAAAATATTGTAGTACAGTTGATGATGTAAAGCAGCTTCACTATCATGACCATAAGAATGTCTTACAGTTGTTTTAGTCACCGCTAAGTATTGTGTTTATGCCTACACACCCGAAGGCATTCCCGGTGGATCAAGTTTCCAATCTGGATCAATGGAACAATTCATCGGCAGAGGAACACACCCTAGAGCAGTTCCCACGAACACAAAAACATTTTCACCGTCAATAACTGTCAGTTCTGACCACGAGCCAACACCAAGACTGGAGTACAACAAACAGTGTTGTAGAGAAGAAACAACATCAAGAGCCTCTACAAGCAGATGGCCCCACAGAGTGAGAAGTTTACTCTGTAGTGTTCCTTCACTTTGATGGACACAAACTGGGTCATGATAAAGAAGGAGGCGACTTAGTTACCAGCTGGTCACGTGAGAGGGTTATGCCTCCCAGCTGGGTGCCTCTGACACAGTCACATAGGGTCAAGTCTTGTTACTGGAGACTCTCTAGCCCTCCTGAGCCACATGGTGCTGACACCAATTGAGAGGATGACTTTCATCTACAACTGTCCAGAAGCAATAGGAAGGCAGAGGCCCTTACCGACTGACAACTACAACCTGAAGACAACGAGAGTAAAATAAACTGCCAGTAGTACACCACCTGAGGCCTAATATAACAGACAACCAGACTAACTCCCAGTAGTACACCACCTGAGGCCTAATATAACAGACAACCAGACTAACTCCCAGTAGTACACCACCTGAGGCCTAATATAACAGACAACCAGACTAACTCCCAGTAGTACACCACCTGAGGCCTAATATAACAGACAACCAGACTAACTCCCAGTAGTACACCACCTGAGGCCTAATATAACAGACAACCAGACTAACTCCCAGTAGTACACCACCTGAAGCCTAATATAACAGAGACAACCAGACTAACTCCCAGTAGTACACCACCTGAAGCCTAATATAACAGACAACCAGACTAACTCCCAGTAGTACACCACCTGAAGCCTAATATAACAGAGACAACCAGACTAACTCCCAGTAGTACACCACCTGAGGCCTAATATAACAGATACAACCAGACTAACTCCCAGTAGTACACCACCTGAAGCCTAATATAACAGAGACAACCAGACTAACTCCCAGTAGTACACCACCTGAGGCCTAATATAACAGAGACAACCAGACTAACTCCCAGTAGTACACCACCTGAGGCCTAATATAACAGAGACAACCAGACTAACTCCCAGTAGTACACCACCTGAAGCCTAATATAACAGAGACAACCAGACTAACTCCCAGTAGTACACCACCTGAGGCCTAATATAACAGAGACAACCAGACTAACTCCCAGTAGTACACCACATGAGGCCTAATATAACAGACAACCAGACTAACTCCCAGTAGTACACCACCTGAAGCCTAATATAACAGACAACCAGACTAACTCCCAGTAGTACACCACCTGAAGCCTAATATAACAGAGACAACCAGACTAACTCCCAGTAGTACACCACCTGAAGCCTAATATAACAGAGACAACCAGACTAACTCCCAGTAGTACACCACCTGAGGCCTAATATAACAGACAACCAGACTAACTCCCAGTAGTACACCACCTGAAGCCTAATATAACAGAGACAACCAGACTAACTCCCAGTAGTACACCACCTGAGGCCTAATATAACAGACAACCAGACTAACTCCCAGTAGTACACCACCTGAAGCCTAATATAACAGACAACCAGACTAACTCCCAGTAGTACACCACCTGAAGCCTAATATAACAGACAACCAGACTAACTCCCAGTAGTACACCACCTGAAGCCTAATATAACAGACAACCAAACTCTGGCTTTCAGTTCAGAGTTAATACACAAGATCACGTTCTGCTGAAAAACGACCCAGAAATTAAACAAGATCTCCTCGCCAATAGCATAGAGGAATAACCATGGAACGACCATCTCAACCACAGAGCAAGAAAAGAATCCCAATAATAGAAGGATGAAGCAACTAGGGGGCAAGAACGCAGTCATTGGTGACAGGATTGGCTCAGGGGCCTACCGGAGACAGTGGTGCCTGTAGGACTGTGAAGGCAACTCTATCAGGTGTTAGAAGGGTCAACGCCGGTGCCACGTGACGCCACCCCACCAAGCCATGGTGTGGTCTCTGCTCACAACGCAGGTTTGTAGAGATAAAGTTCATCAAGGGGAACCATTCAACAGAGGTGTATAAACTGAAAAACAGATGTGGTCCTTGTGTAGCACTCTGGCTGTCCTAAGGCTCCCACACAGGCCTCAAGAAACACTACTGCTACAGGGCAACACCCTACAGCCAACACCCTGCAGGCAGGCCTCAAGAAACACTACTGCTACAGGGCAACACCCTACAGCCAACACCCTGCAGGCAGGCCTCAAGAAACACTACTGCTACAGGGCAACACCCTACAGCCAACACCCTGCAGGCAGGCCTCAAGAAACACAACTGCTACAGGGCAACACCCTGGCCACAGGATCATCACCATCATCATGGGGTAACACGCATGTACTGTACTGCACCAGATGTGGATAATCAACAACCATCATGATCAAGCACTGGGAGCAGTGTTACTGTGGTCATACACAGTAAAGATATCTGTGAGGATGACCAGAGTGTGTGTGATGAAATACCCTGTACAGTACTGCTGACTAGTACAGTACTGTATAAGAACTGTTTCCAAGAACCTAGGGCTCCATATGGCCGGTGTTGACACAGAGGTGATGGTGGAACATCTCATCACTGACCTACACCACAAAGTTGTGACTGAGGACATCAATATTGTGTGTCTCACACCTAATGGTAAGCCAATTATGTGTATAGTTCAACTTACACATGTTAACAAATAACTGTTGTATCACAAAAGACAACCTTCAGCACCACCTGGGTAACTCCACACTCAATGCCTATGATCTATCAGATCACCTTAAGTTGACAGATCTCCCACACTTTGTACACACTGAACCTACTGTTCTGATTGGTGACCCCAACACTAGACCCAGGGTTACACCACCACATTCAGAGACAAGATCTGAGTGAGACCAACCATGTTACTTGTTGGTGACCTCAACACTAGACCCAGGGTTACACCACCACATTCAGAGACAAGATCTGAGTGAGACCAACCATGTTACTTATTGGTGACCTCAACACTGAGGCAACTGTATTATTGAAACAGATAACATGAGTGTGATGCACCAACTGTATTATTGAAACAGATAACATGAGTGTGATGCACCAACTGTATTATTGAAACAGATAACATGAGTGTGATGCACCAACTGTATTATTGAAACAGATAACATGAGTGTGATGCACCAACTGTATTATTGAAACAGATAACATGAGTGTGATGCACCAACTGTTTTATTGAAACAGGTAACATGAGTGTGATGCACCAACTGTATTATTGAAACAGATAACATGAGTGTGATGCACCAACTGTATTATTGAAACAGATAACATGAGTGTGATGCACCAACTGTATTACTGAAACAGATAACATGAGTGTGATGCACCAACTGTATTATTGAAACAGATAACATGAGTGTGATGCAGCAACTGTATTATTGAAACAGATAACATGAGTGTGATGCACCAACTGTATTATTGAAACAGATAACATGAGTGTGATGCACCAACTGTATTATTGAAACAGATAACATGAGTGTGATGCAGCAACTGTATTATTGAAACAGATAACATGAGTGTGATGCACCAACTGTATTATTGAAACAGGTAACATGAGTGTGATGCACCAACTGTATTATTGAAACAGATAACATGAGTGTGATGCACCAACTGTATTATTGAAACAGATAACATGAGTGTGATGCAGCAACTGTATTATTGAAACAGATAACATACAGAAAACTTATGTTCACTGTCTGAAGGAAATACTTGGACCTGCAGATCACCTTTTACAATAACATGACTGACAAGAATTAACCTTACTGAATCTCTTGTGTTAAAGACATCTGGAACAACACTGACAATATCTCACCAACACTTGATCATCAAGACCTTATCACCAGGAAAAACAACGGCATAACACAAACTGCCCCAATACTTACCAGTGACTAAAACAACTGTAAGACATTCTTATGGTCATGATAGTGAAGCTGCTTTACATCATCAACTGTACTACAATATTTTACATAACTGCCTTGGTCAACTCAATGATGGGTTTGGTGAGCATAATATTAGACTACTTACAGTAATTTGTAGTCCTTGGCCAGAATCCAGGGATTGTGTATTACTGGGTGAAAAATCTTGCCCCATCAGCTAAACTCGTAGATGTCCACACCGAGTCGTCTCTTCCGGTAAGTGAATGTCGCGTGTCGTTTCTCAAATGGACTGCCTCATATACACAAGCTTTATGCAGCTGCCCTGATATTTGGTACAAGCACTGCAATATGTGAACAGACCTTCTCAACTGCCACCTGCTTACACCATACAGGCGTTCAACGACTCCTCGTAGAAAAAGTAACCTGGTCTTGCTTGAACAAGTTCTTCACACTTTGGCTTTAAAAAAGCAGGAAAATTATAATGTATTGAGTCACAAGGCAGTAGAGTACAGTACTGTACAGTAGTATTTTCTCTCTATGTTACTATAAAACATTATCATTATTGTCTTATTTGAGAACAAATACTTTTCTTTCAGTTGTTGGTTGGTGTACAGTACAGTACAGTACTTCACTTTATATAATTCTTTCCTATCTTATATTATCATTACTGCTATAATAATTCATAAAATGTTGATTTATTAGTTGTCATAAATAAAGTTCTCTTGTATAATTGGTTATATTTCCAAATGGTTTCATTACAAGTAATAATGTCATATATGGTAGAGCCATTAATAAACATCTTGTCCCCCAGGTCAGGCTATCAATGTGACGATGGGTCTTGCAGATAATTTACTCTTTGATAAACAGGCAACTCCCACAAGCCGTCATAACTAGGGAGTCAAGTATAAGAACATACAGTAAGGTTCACTCATTAACCAATACTACTCAAAATAATTGTAAATGCATCAAAACTCAAACAGTATTATGGGATTTGATTCCAACAATATGATTCTCATTATTTATACTGTGTATAGAATAGGTTTAAGAACCTATTGAGCCAAATGTCAAAATAAATAAGGTATTTGTGCAGATAATAGACTCAGGAATCTGGATAGTAAAGCCTATAAGAAAAAAGACAATATTTATGGTAATAAAACCCCCAATATGAGGCTCTGTCATTTATTGACAAGTTAAGTAAGGCCGGATTCAGTGTTTATTGTCTTAAGAGCACACGACAACACTGGCTGCCACGTCGTGTCTTTTGGCAGATGGTCTACGGTAAACGGTTAATTTTTTGGCATACAGAACACGTAGAGACGTCAGTTTAGTGTCGCGCGATCAGTTCTTGACCGCGTTTTACCACATAATTTGCCTCATGCTCTGTCCACTACAGGTGATTTATGTTCAGAGTTAGAGAAGAACAAAAAATACTGGTACAGTATTTATAATTAAAATAAAAACTTGTATCAATTTTATTAATTAATATAATATTAAGCCATTTGTTGCCACCCAAAGATTGTTAACCATTTTATGGCTGTAATCAGTAGTTTTGACCATTCTAAAACACTTTTCTTCTTTGGCATTTATGTCACAAATTAAGTACTGTATACAAAAGATAGTTTGCATTTTATTAATTTTTGTGTTAACCAATCAGATCTCGGTATAGTGCATGGTTAGGTTAAGTTGAAGTAGGTTAGGTTAGGTTTCCCTAAATTAATTATATAATCAATACTAATACTATAATAATACAAATTAATTACCTACACTGTACACAGTTTTCCCATAAGGTTATTGACAATGTCCAATTTTTCCCCCAAATCAAAACTTTTTAATTATCAATTTGTACCAAAAAATGTAAACAATAAAATTGAATGTATATCACATTTTAGAGCCATCAATTAAAGTTCCAAATGGTAACAAGTGATATTTGAGCATTAATACTGTGTGGCTCAGTGGTGGCCACCAAAGGGTTGGTTTAACTATGACAGGATGCATTACACTCACTGTTAGGTCAGTCTATACCTTCAGCTGTAGTATTAACAAATGGATTTAGAATTTAATCAACTTTTATCTTCCTTTTATCAGTAATTTTACATCTCAACTTGGTCGATTTTGTTACAATAGTTTAAAGTATTTTCTGTGGCCACAGTTTATTTTATTATATGTTAGTTAATAATTGAAACCCATTTATACAGTAAAATCATACATAAATATAATAATTATTACACATTATATAATTGAGGGTAAAATCTAACCTGTGCCAGGAGACCCCAAGTGTCTTACCTTGTCTTAAGGCTCTCTCCCTCACAACTATTATAAGGCTCTCTCCCTCAACTATTATAAGGCTCTCTCCCTCACAACTATTATAAGGCTCTCTCCCTCAACTATTATAAGGCTCTCTCCCTCAACTATTATAAGGCTCTCTCCCTCACAACTATTATAAGGCTCTCTCCCTCACAACTATTATAAGGCTCTCTCCCTCAACTATTATAAGGCTCTCTCCCTCAACTATTATAAGGCTCTCTCCCTCAACTATTATAAGGCTCTCTCCCTCAACTATTATAAGGCTCTCTCCCTCAACTATTATAAGGCTCTCTCCCTCAACTATTATAAGGCTCTCTCCCTCAACTATTATAAGGCTCTCTCCCTCAACTATTATAAGGCTCTCTCCCTCAACTATTATAAGGCTCTCTCCCTCAACTATTATAAGGCTCTCTCCCTCAACTATTATAAGGCTCTCCCTCAACTATTATAAGGCTCACACACATTCATTAATCCTCACAACACAATATTACAGCAACACAAACCAATTTTCTTCACCACCCGGAGCAGCTGTGTTTGGGGACGGCCGAGGCTGACGCTCCCTGTCACGGCCAACACAATGGAACAGTTTTACCTTAACTTTAATAATTAAATGATCTAAAAATTATAAACTTACTAGATAATATTATTAATTACCGTTAATGCGTCTGTGTGTTCTTGACCACTAATGTTTTATATGAGGCCTCCCTCAAGGGCCGCAGGATACTCCTCACAGATAAATAATGACAACTTAATTATTTTCTTGACCTTAATCACTTTATCAATACTTTTGGCTGTGTGTATTGAGCTTTATTTAACTCATATCTCACCCTCATTATTTTCTTGACCTTAATCACTTTATCAATACTTTTGGCTGTGTGTATTGAGCTTTATTTAACTCATATCTCACCCTCATTATTTTCTTGACCTTAATCACTTTATCAATACTTTTGGCTGTGTGTATTGAGCTTTATTTAACTCATATCTCACCCTCATTATTTTCTTGACCTTAATCACTTTATCAATACTTTTGGCTGTGTGTATTGAGCTTTATTTAACTCATATCTCACCCTCATTATTTTCTTGACCTTAATCACTTTATCAATACTTTTGGCTGTGTGTATTGAGCTTTATTTAACTCATATCTCACCCTCATTATTTTCTTGACCTTAATCACTTTATCAATACTTTTGGCTGTGTGTATTGAGCTTTATTTAACTCATATCTCACCCTCATTATTTTCTTGACCTTAATCACTTTATCAATACTTTTGGCTGTGTGTATTGAGCTTTATTTAACTCATATCTCACCCTCATTATTTTCTTGACCTTAATCACTTTATCAATACTTTTGGCTGTGTGTATTGAGCTTTATTTAACTCATATCTCACCCTCATTATTTTCTTGACCTTAATCACTTTATCAATACTTTTGGCTGTGTGTATTGAGCTTTATTTAACTCATATCTCACCCTCATTATTTTCTTGACCTTAATCACTTTATCAATACTTTTGGCTGTGTGTATTGAGCTTTATTTAACTCATATCTCACCCTCATTATTTTCTTGACCTTAATCACTTTATCAATACTTTTGGCTGTGTGTATTGAGCTTTATTTAACTCATATCTCACCCTCATTATTTTCTTGACCTTAATCACTTTATCAATACTTTTGGCTGTGTGTATTGAGCTTTATTTAACTCATATCTCACCCTCATTATTTTCTTGACCTTAATCACTTTATCAATACTTTTGGCTGTGTGTATTGAGCTTTATTTAACTCATATCTCACCCTCATTATTTTCTTGACCTTAATCACTTTATCAATACTTTTGGCTGTGTGTATTGAGCTTTATTTAACTCATATCTCACCCTCATTATTTTCTTGACCTTAATCACTTTATCAATACTTTTGGCTGTGTGTATTGAGCTTTATTTAACTCATATCTCACCCTCATTATTTTCTTGACCTTAATCACTTTATCAATACTTTTGGCTGTGTGTATTGAGGTTTATTTAACTCATATCTCACCCTCATTATTTTCTTGACCTTAATCACTTTATCAATACTTTTGGCTGTGTGTATTGAGCTTTATTTAACTCATATCTCACCCTCATTATTTTCTTGACCTTAATCACTTTATCAATACTTTTGGCTGTGTATATTGAGCTTTATTTAACTCATATCTCACCCTCATTATTTTCTTGACCTTAATCACTTTATCAATACTTTTGGCTGTGTGTATTGAGCTTTATTTAACTCATATCTCACCCTCATTATTTTCTTGACCTTAATCACTTTATCAATACTTTTGGCTGTGTGTATTGAGCTTTATTTTACTCATATCTCACCCTCATTTTTTGGGGTAAATGGGCGAATTTTGTAAAAAATATATATATTTTTGTGTAAAAGATTCAGCCATTTGTACAGTAAATTAAGGTCAGTTTTGAATAAAGCAAATCTAAATATATAAGAACCTAACCTCACCAAACTGCTGATCCCCTTCACAGCTCCTAAGACAAAAGTTCTAACACAATAAATATTTCCTTAATGCACAAATTATGCCATTATATACAATAAACAATAATAGAGGTGGTTTTTACTATCAACTGGAACACCTAACATTACAAGCCATTTCTTCCACCCACTGACTTACCATCATAAAGAACTTTACTGTACATCACTGAATTACTTAATTTATCAGCACTGGTGTGACTATTGTTCATTATAATCAATATTATGTTGCCATCAGCCGAGTGTTTGATGCAGCAGCACCAATGAATCTGTTTCAGTTGCACAAGTTGGGTTTGTTGAGGAGTTACATAAGAAACTAAGGAGTCTGCAATAGGCCGGTTGGTCTGTGCATGGCAGCTCCTGTTGAGAGTTACTACCACTCTCTATCATCCATGAATCTATCTAGCCTCCTTGTAAAACTTTCCAGCGTTCCAGCACTTACTACAAAGTTGGTGAGCTTGTTACACTCGTCCACCACCAGTTCCTTCCTAAACCTCAACTTATGTGTTTATTTTTCTGGTCCCCGAGGTTATCCTAGAGACAGTCGGTTGATTGAACACGTCCAAAGGAGGACCACCAGTCTGCTCTACAGAACCTCAGTTACCCAGAGAGATTGGAGCGCCTGCAACTACCCAGCTTACACTACACACGGGCGACCTAATCAAAGAGTATAGGGGACACTACTGGGTTGAGTGTACATACCTGGAGCTGGCGGACGTCTGCCCCACAAGGGGTCACAGCTCAACCTTGAAGAAGCCACAAGTCCAGAAAACTGTGAGGGCAAACTTTTCTGGCGTGAGAGTTGTGAACTCTTGGAATACTCTGGGCAAACTTTTCTGGCGTGAGAGTTGTGAACTCTTGGAATACTCTGTATGAGAGTGTGTGATTATTCTCTTAATACTTATATAAGTTAGGTTGTCTCCCATATTTACCCTGGGAACAGGTCACATTTACGAGGAACATCATAAATTGGCAACTTGCTGCCAGTTATTTCCTATATTATAATAAACAAGGTTAAAAGAGCACTGGGCTTTATTAGTACTTTATTTTATTACATTTATAACAGGATGGTGCCGCATCATACAGTGTGTGAGGTAATAATGAGTGAGGTACTGTAAGCAATGGTCCACAGATGATGAAACAAGCCTGTGGGTGGTGCAGCATCATACAGTGTGTGAGGTACTGTAAGCAATGGTCCACAGATGATGAAACAAGCCTGTGGGTGGTGCAGCATCATACAGTGTGTGAGGTACTGTAAGCAATGGTCCACAGATGATGAAACAAGCCTGTGGGTGGTGCAGCATCATACAGTGTGTGAGGTACTGTAAGCAATGGTCCACAGATGATGAAACAAGCCTGTGGGTGGTGCAGCATCATACAGTGTGTGAGGTACTGTAAGCAATGGTCCACAGATGATGAAACAAGCCTGTGGGTGGTGCAGCATCATACAGTGTGTGAGGTACTGTAAGCAATGGTCCACAGATGATGAAACAAGCCTGTGGGTGGTGCAGCATCATACAGTGTGTGAGGTACTGTAAGCAATGGTCCACAGATGATGAAACAAGCCTGTGGGTGGTGCAGCATCATACAGTGTGTGAGGTACTGTAAGCAATGGTCCACAGATGATGAAACAAGCCTGTGGGTGGTGCAGCATCATACAGTGTGAGGTAATAATGAGTGAGGTACTGTAAACAATGGTCCACAGATGATGAAACAAGCCTGTGGGTGGTGCAGCATCATACAGTGTGTGAGGTACTGTAAACAATGGTCCACAGATGATGAAACAAGCCTGTGGGTGGTGCAGCATCATACAGTGTGTGAGGTACTGTAAACAATGGTCCACAGATGATGAAACAAGCCTGTGGGTGGTGCAGCATCATACAGTGTGTGAGGTACTGTAAGCAATGGTCCACAGATGATGAAACAAGCCTGTGGGTGGTGCAGCTTTACTCTCTATGTTGGCTGCTTCTGTACTGTATATAATTTTATATTGTTTACTGTAGTACTGTACTGTATCTATATATAAAAGTACACATTTTATATTGTTTACTGTAGTACTGTACTGTATCTATCTATAAAAGTTTACATTTTATATTGTTTACTGTAGTACTGTACTGTATCTATCTAGAAAAGTACACATTTTATATTGTTTACTGTAGTACTGTACTGTATCTATCTAGAAAAGTTTACATTTTATATTTTGGTTTAAAATCTACTACAGTTCTGTAAGGACAGTCATACACACTCCCAATGCACCAGAGCCGGCCAGTGTACATCATGTCAGCCTGCAGCCTCCATGGCCAAAGGCAGTGTACATCATGTCAGCCTGCAGCCTCCATGGCCAAAGGCAGTGTACATTATGTCAGCCTGCAGCCTCCATGGCCAAAGGCAGTGTACATCATGACAGCCTGCAGCCTCCATGGCCAAAGGCAGTGTACATTATGTCAGCCTGCAGCCTCCATGGCCAAAGGCAGTGTACATCATGTCAGCCTGCAGCCTCCATGGCCAAAGGCAGTGCACATTATGTCAGCCTGCAGCCTCCATGGCCAAAGGCAGTGCACATTATGTCAGCCTGCAGCCTCCATGGCCAAAGGCAGTGCATATTATGTCAGCCTGCTGCAGCAGCAGTAGGCCTATCAGCAGCAGTAGCACCTGCCAGCAGCAGCATCAGACACCAACTGAGGCAGGCTGGTATTATACAGACGTTTCACTGTACAGTATACTCTTAATACATGTGGTTAATAACATACAGATAATCTATTAATACTGTACTGTACTGTATTAATGGAAGAAATATGATGGTCAAGTCTCCATTACAACAGGGTGCTTATGGAGATGGGTTCTTGCTAACAACAAAATCCGTCAAATTGATAAGTAATTCCTCTCATATTCTACTGAACTATTTTCTTAGATAATAACAAAATAATTATTAAATGTTCTAAATGGGTCATAAACTTCAGAGATACTTTCCTTATCCGACACAATTGTAATCATCACTGCTGCAGTAGTATTGGCAGAGCTACTCATATATTTTTTCCAGTGTTGCCTAAAAGTTTTGAATGATAGAACACTGCGACCTCACAACACACACACACACCGTCCCATTTGTCCAGTGTATTTTTTAAAGAAATAAATGGTGTTGTCACAGCACACTCCCTGTACTACACATAGCATTTACAGAGTTCAGTAATTTTTGAAGCAATAATAAATATGTGCGATATTAATGCCACACCCTGTCTAGATCTTTGTCCCTCTTAACTGCTGTGTTTGGTAGTGCCACACCCTGTCTAGATCTTTGTCCCTCTTAACTGCTGTTTGGTAGTGCCACACCCTGTCTAGATCTTTGTCCCTCTTAACTGCTGTGTTTGGTAGTGTCACACCCTTCTGACACGTGTCCCGGGCAGGGGATTAAACCCAGGCCACAGTATTGAGGCATACTATACATACATTCCTTGGTGATCATGAAACATAGCATCAATATCATAATCTTTTATTTCCAGGTTTCAATCCCTATAAACAACCTTCACAAGTGAACAAGGAAGTTGCTACAATTTCCATTATTATTCACACTATAAATTAACCCATCCAAACAAGTACTGTACTACTCTATTTAATTACTGTATTTATTCTGTACACAAATTTCCAAGATTTCAAAGGGCTATGTTAGTCTGTAAAATGGTCAGTGTTAAATAAGTACCAGAAACAACACTGCCGATCTATTTATATTCTTAGCCAATGTAAACGAACCTGACCTAACCAACCACAGGCTTGTTATGTCAGTGTCGCCATCTACTGTCAAAAAATATAATCACATTAAGATTAGCCAACCTAGATTATTTCACTTATAATTAAACACCCTAACAGTATCTGGGGGGGGGGGGGGGGGTTGGCTTAGGTTAGGTTTGGTTAGGGCGAGGTGGGTTAGGGTAGGGTGAGGTGGTGTTGGGTCAGGGTGAGTTAAGATGAGGTTAGGGTGGGTTAGGTTAAGGTGAGGTGAGCTTAAGATAAGTTGAGTTAGGATGCTCAATATTAAGGTTAAACAAGCTGAGAGGAGACAATCTTTCAGCAACCTCTTAAAACACATCAATGGCAGTGTTCCCAGTACTATACACTGATCACCTGACACACCCTGTGCTGCTGGGCGAACAATAAGAGAACTGCTACAACACTGAGACGACACCAACAGGTGACCCACACTTACATTAAGCCTCCGTCCACCATAACAGAGCCTCGCCGGAAGGTTCAACTTATATATAATAGGGAGAGGACTTTAACCCCTACCATGAAGACAGTAATTACAAAGTATTAGTTCACTATTTACATAACTTAATCACAAGAGAGGAATGTTTAGACTTGGCTTAAGGTTCTATTAGTAACTTCATCTGGGTGCCTTAAGTCTCAACCAAAAGGGTACCTAAGTAATTCATTCCTTTACATCCAATTGTAATGTATTAATTTTAAGCCAATTATTTTATCAATTCTCTTTTAATAACTCAGAGGGAATTTTACAATGATGATCACACAACTATCATAAGTCTAAAAGCTGCCACAAATAAGTCCACTAGTTTTATGCCGTCTGAAGAGAGATGACAGGAACTAAACCAAACTGACCAATCGTATGGTGGTTTAGGTTTGGGTTGGTCGGTGTTACCCGAGGAATCAAAATTCAGCACAGTGGCCAAACTTGTGGCATCTTTTAAACATTCAATATTTCCCATAATAATCTCAGTTGTGCTGCCATCAGTAGTTGTGTCCACCTGAACTCACAGGCATAACACCTATGTATTATAACACTTGACTGCATCATCTGAAGTGTCCACGCCCCTCTGTAATGTTGTGCTTCTAACCTCCAGTCGTACGGAGCGTCTTACTTACGTCACCCAGACGACGGCCGTAAACCGTCTTAGTTATCGAATTTGCGGTTGGGGTTTGCGCCAAAGAGCATAGCACGGATCTCTGGAAGCATCTGCTCGGACAACATCTCCAGACGGGCCTCCAGGGTGTTGGAGATCTTGATGCGATTACCGTTGGTCACCAGTTCAATGCCTCCACAACTGTTGAAGGAATATAATAATTATCCTTAACCATCACAAGTACAAATGTTGTGTCTTAACTAATGTTTATAAGTTAGATATGATGAGTCGTGATGTTTAGGAACCCCAGATTATGATTCAACACCTTAATGCTAAATGATGGGTAAGGTTAGGTAAGGCTAGGTTAGCATTAGGGTGTTTAATCAACAGGTGAAACAAGATGGGGTTCCTAATCTTCATGAGATCTCATATAACTTTCAACTGGTCACTGGATCTAGTTCACCTCCTGGCAATCTCAGGTTCAATCCAAACGGAGGGCAAGTTTTTGTCGAGTTAAACGTACTAAATTACATTCTCCCGGAAGTGTTATGCCGGTACACAACTCACCGAGAGATATATTTACAGTTTGTGTTGAATAATTTACTCACATATCAGCAGGAAGCCAATTATTGGTGTCTATCTCCAGTTTGCTGTCCCTGCCGGAGATATTTTTGTAAACTGTCAGAGCTCTGACGATGGCCTGCTCCACCACGGTCTGATCCACTCGTCGGCACCTTACCGTGAGGTGTGGCTCCAACATCTGAGGATCATTTACAACATTATAATGGTAGAAGGTCACAACGCGCCAACCACGAGAGACAATGTGATGGGATTTGTCTGCACGATTAGCCGGGGTGTATTGTCAGTATTACAGTTAAGGTGAGGCAGTACTAATAAAAAAAAATGCCCAGTTATGAGGCACCACACATACCAAGATATGAGGCACCACACATACCAAGATATGAGGCAACACACATAGCAGGATATGAGGCGACACACGTACCAGGATATGAGGCGACACACGTACCTGACACAATCCCTGGCACAAGAGGTCCTCCAGCAGCTTGCTGTAGGCCGCATGATCCTGAGAGATGGGGTTCAATTTATGCTGAGCCTCGTACAAGACGTTCTTGATGTGTGACTCTTGAGCCTTGAGCACCTCCAGCCTCGACTTGTTCAACAGGTTACTTGCACCACTGAGAGTCACATACAATACATCAACACCTTCTTGGTATAAAGTATATTGGGTGTGCTAATGGTAAATAATTCCAATCAATTCGGGAAAACTGTCAAGTACTCTAAAGCTTCTTTTATACATCATGACCTACAGTGACTGTGTGTAGGTAATGTACCATGACCATATGACCTCATATAATGTACTGTAAAGGTCAGTCATCTTGCACACACACACACCACGACCTCATCTGCAAATTTGGTGAGAAGCTTCTGCACCATCCTCGACACCGGCTCCTACTTCCACCCAAGATCCCTCGCCCGAGAATTGCTGTTCAATACCACAACCGCCCTACGAGCACGAACTGATCGCTATATGAACAGCCCAGTCCCAAACATTGTAAAAATTATCAATAACTTGTAATCAACCAGTGTATTCACTCCCAGTCACTATGTTGAACTGCCCTGTAGTATGACCTAGTTATCATATTTGTATCACTTATGTTACTTGTATATTATTTGTAAATCAAGTGACCCATTCACCAATTATCTAACTGTATATGTTCAACCTTGCTTCAATGAACCATAAACTATTATTATTACTATTATTATGATTACACACACACACATTCAACTCTGCATACAAAATTAATACTGTACATATATTTGTTCAATTTATGGATGTGGGATTTTATGTCCAATTCCTACATTTGTTTTTAATTGTAAGTCCCAAAGTCCTGCTTCTGATCTACACCATGTACAGTACAGGTCAGCTGGAGGTCACGGCTTTGTCATGTTTGTAGAGTCTGTCAATGACACTTAGGTTATGTTACTTTATATTGGACAAATATAAATAAATCCCACATTGGCTTATCCTAGACACGGTCCACTCTTCACAATGTCCCAGTGTGTTATAATAACCTTCATGGCATCCTGGGAAATCCACTACCAATATAGTGAGCAATAACCAACCCACCAGAGTCCAGCATCACTACTACTGTATACCAACTGTATTTACCAGTGGCCAATCCTCTGAGCATGCTCACTGCTCAGACCTTTTTGTTTGTTTATTCATCTTAAATCATAAATTTACATTTATACTCTAAAGTGCAGCTTAGAGCTTAGTAACAGCACTGTGTAAGGGAGCGAGGCCGGGGCTAGCTCCTCTCCCAAGTGCATCGGTAGTTGCCGTTTCGCCTCGATGAAAGCCTACGCGCACAGCTCGCTGACGTCACAGTCATACCACGGTGAAATGGCAGATATGATGTGCCAGGCCGTGGAGCATCAGTGTCGCTCCACCCACGAGTCTGTGTGGGTCGTGCGTGTTGTTTACATTCTTCCGCTGGTTTGTGTTGTGGTGCTTCTGCTACCCGAGTGGTATAGACTTATAGTGTTATAAATATTCTACTTGCGATGGAAACTGTGGTAGAAGAGGACACTTGTTTAGTTAAGGAACTGCTGGAAAAGACTTTTAGAGAAGAAACATTTCTGAGAAAATTGAAATCGTAGGAAAACGCAGACCATGTCCGGGACTTACAAAGATGCATACAGATAAAATCAAAGAATATGTTAGGCATTTTCATATCACGCAGTACGAAAGCACGCATTGGTTGACTGGCTAAGTTAATAATACAATGGCATGCACAGGCCTACTTGAAAGCATTTATTATCATATTATCTCAAAATAGTATTTAATGTCAAACCACCTAAGTACAGCACCCCCCCCCCCCTCCCCGCTCTAAAAAATAGAGAGCATGATCAAGATCTTAGGTCAGGATTCGCCACTGGTATTAACCATCACACACTGTAGACCTTGTGTCACACTCACTGCAGCTACACCACACCACCACTGACTCACATCTTCTTCTGCAGCTCTACTTGCTTCTCCTTGCGTTCATAATACTCAATAATCTTGAGGCGGTTCTGCTGCACCAGTCGACCTTTCTCAATGGTAAACTCTTCTTCTGCCCGAGCATCTATTTCTTCTGCTTTCTCATTGGCCTCCTGTTCAATGAAGGCCATCATATGGTGGATCTGTAACAACAAACAACATTAAAGGTAACACAGCATCTGGCAGGCATTGTTGTGCTCAAGTGAACTAACCAGGTCCCAGGTTAACAGGCCATCTAACAAAAGCATTCGGCTAATTTGCTTTTAATTGCCCCGCTCCACTGGGACATCGACCTGACCTAACCAAACAGACACGACCTCCATCCTCTTAACTCACAGGTGAAGTATCCTCAGCTGCCAGATTCTCAACAAGAAAAAATAACAAAATAAAGTGGGCGACAGTCTCACAGTTCAGTGCCGCTGAACAGACAGATGACTGCAGACTTACGTTAATATCCATTTGTGACGGAAGTGATATTAGAAAAAGTTGTTCCTATCAACAAGATATAACCAAGTTGTGGCTGATACTGTAATAACACCTAGGTTGGGTTATGTTAGGTCAGATGACTCGTTTTTGTTTTCTCCCCCACCCAAAACCCCGATTTCCCAGACTCCCCTCATTATTATTGGGGGGGGGGGGGGCGCGATCGATTTCCGCCCAAAATAAAGGTCAGATTCGTTTAAAACTCACCAAAATACACTGGATAAACATACCTTGTTAACCCATAGGGACTCATCTAAAGTAAAATTTTACCCTAACTTTATCTAACCTAAGCCCTAGACGGGGGCTCCGCTCCCGGACCCCCAGCAGCCAAGCTTAAATTAACCTAAATGTTTCAGTAGTTTAAAACTTTGGGGCGCACCATGTCCTAAAGTACAATACCTTAGTCAGAAGTGGAAGGACCAGGGATACGTAAGACTGGACGAGTTAACGGTTCAGGGTAAACACAAGAAATACACTGTGCTGCGTTCCAAGAGTGATACGGGACATATAATTTGTTTAAAGTCCTGCTATAGTAGTTGAGATAAATAAATTTCTCTGGAAACGGCTGCCATTTGCAGTGACGTCACCAACTACCCTGCAGGCGACGTACAGGTGGAGATGCATGTTAATTGACAAGTAATGACATTGTCTGGACATTGTTTTGATGATTCACTCATGAACCACTGGGACATATCATCATTAATACTAATTAATGGGTGAAATTTGACTTTAACTACCAAAAGTATATTGATGTTTAGATTCGAGATAGGCAATATTGGGAGAGTTTTAAGTTTTGGTCGTCCTTGTACTTAGATATACAGAGTAGTCAGACTATATTTTTTTTTCTGATGGTTTGCGATGTGTTATGAATGATTTGGACTTTCATTTCTATCGGAAATCACCAGTTTTGAGTTACTGCCCCTCCTTACCGATGACCTGTATTTCCTTATGCAATCAAAAAATGTTTTGAGAACACAAAACCTGTAGAGACAATGTGTCTCACTGTCTAAAGTACTTAATCCCATAGTTAGAAACTTAAGGATCCCCCAGATGACCAAAACCAAAGTAATACCAATAATGTTTGAAATATCTATACTATGAAATTTGTAGTAAGGGCAGCAAATATCCATTGAATTAGTTTATGTGCTTAGTAATATTTATATATTCAAAATAGTATTACTGTGTTGCACAGAAAAGCACAATTAATAATCTAATAATATTTATTTGCAGAGCCGATCAGCCGAGAAGGTTGGACAACTACCTCCAGGGTTCATCAAGGCAGAGGAAAGAAAAATTACCAAAAGTAGACGTCTTTATGACTGTAGAGTATTATCAAGAACTCCGCCATCCAGCCATGAAGCACGTTAAATTACAGCTGTCATCTGACCATTCCCTGGCCATGATCGTCCCTAGTCCTCCCACAACAGTAAAGAAAGCTTCTCTGTTGGAGTTGCCTGTCTTGTGCATCATTGCAGCAGCCAGCAAGTAAATACACACCATGATACTTGAGCAGTAATTTATGTTAACCTAACAATAATGTATGACAGCGTACTGTATATGGCCACAAGTCCTGTATCTCTGCTGGTAACAACACACACACCACAGCTGGCCGGGCGGCTCGAGCTAGTCAGTGACGTCACGACCAATCAGAACTTTTCACAGTCACGTGACTTTTTACCAACTTTATCCCTTATTTGGCCCAACTTATTTAAAGAATCATCACCATAGTGAACGTAAGCTCGTTCTTTACCCGCTGACCTGCCATCTTACCAAACAAGTCCGACCGTCAACTCGCCCATTGGATAGAATGATCGTCTTTCTTGTAAAATTTAAAATAATCGTACGAGCGCAGATGACAGTCAACCTCCACCACGGCCATTGTCAGACTGGTCAATGAAATTACCCCGGGCCCCAGGCTGCTTCCTTTGAAAAAAATCAAATGTAATTGGTTGAAAAAAATTTAGGTGATGATATCAATAAATCATTGGTCACGACTGGATGACGTCGGTCAACTTTGCCCGTGTGTGATGCACCGATAACAAAGACTGAGAACTATGTAAAATCAATTAAAATTCAATTGTGTCGCCATTATCCATTTCCGCCAGGTATATATGGGGTTCAAAATGTTCAGAATAGTGAGATGTAAATGTTTCAGTAACCATAGGGGGCGCTGTGTGACACCCCAGGAATAACCCCTAACATAATCCTAACCTAGCCTGGTCAGATAGCGTCAGGGTGACTAATCATCAGGTGAAATAAACTATGGTGTATAATCTTCAGGTAATTAACAAAAACTAAAAACAAATATTAAATAAGACAACTCAAGTCAGTCTTAGCCCCGACTCTAACCACCAAATACTCTTAACACACTCATATCATCACAACTACTACTAAAACAACTTAAATAACAATTACCAAGCAATAAATAAACTACTGACACAATATAATAAATAGAAGTAGAATATATTAAAGATAAAAGTGGTTGGTGTTAGACTACTCTCCCCGAGGCCTCATCACTCCTTATACCCACATTAACCACCACCAAGAGCTATATCAACAGTTGTATATCACCATAACTCACCTGTTTCTGTACGTCTGCATCACTTAGCGCCATTTTAGCGAGATATTCTCTTAATAACAGAGAGGAAGAAGACCAACCAGGGGTGACAGGTCGAGGCTCAGCAGACAACAATCATATGATGAGGACGGAGTCACATCAACACCTTATAGTCAGATAAAACTAATAAATAAATACAAATAATAATATATTAACTTAATACTATAAAATTATATATATATAATACGTATTTTATTATATAGTTTTAATTTTTTGTTTATATTAAGTTGATATAATTTGTTAAGGACAATAGTGTCTCGCATCACGGGACCAGACCAGTAGTATCAAACACCTTATGGTAGTGTTCAACCCCTTCATCATACTCTGGTCAGGTGCTATTAAATACTTCTTTATTCAACACATATTAATAGTGTTAAAACTTCTACGAACTTCAGTTAATAAGAACCAATATTAATATATTTTATCGCTGTTAGACATTAAACCTGGTGAAGAGATATAGTATTAAGGAAGAAATGAACCAAAACCTTTATAGTATTAAGGAAGAAATGAACCAAAACCTTTACATTTGTATTAATATTAATGTTCATTTTACCTGAACTAAACATAAATATATTGTTAGTTTTAAAAATTATCAGCCAATAAAAAAAATAATTCATATAAAATTAACTCAAAATTGATCTAATATTTACATTTTTATAAAGAAAATTACCGAAAAGTTCTGAGGAATTTTTGAGTTTTTTATTCTTCAGAAATTTAATGAACACAGTGGCCGAGGGAGCTGTTGATAGACTCATTAAACAATAGTTAATTCCTCCACCAGTAGACCTCTATGAACCATTAACACAGAGATCAAGGGTGAGTTAAGCCTTATATTAACCTTCGTGAGTCTTAATGGTGGTGTTAATTAACGTTAGGTGGTGATAAGAGGAGACATAGGACTTGAAGCCTCGTCTTGAGTCAATAATCCTCCTTTATTATCTATTAAACACAGAACAAACTATATGGGAAGAGTACAGTCCTTTATATCGAGGTCCAATAGACTATTGTTCATTAAAATGAGGGTTTCACTTCTAACAGACCCTCGATATAACGGACTTTCCTCCATATAGTCCGTTAAAAAGAGGTTTCACTGTACACTAATTAGTATATTTGTGTTTTATTGTAGACTTGGGTAGGGTACAGTAGGGTACAGTAGGGCACAGTAGGGTAGGGTACAGTAGGGTAGGGTACAGTAGGATACAGTAGGGTAGGGTACAGTAGGATACAGTAGGGTAGGGTACAGTAGGGTAGGGTACAGTAGGGCAGCAGCAACATTAAAGGAAGGTCTTAATATTTCTGAACACTGTACTGCACTGTACTGTACTGTTTCAGTTCATCGTGGTGACTCATATCTGATGTTGACAGTCTGGTAATGTCGGCAGGTGATGGCAGGGAAGGCAGGGTCGACGATGGCCAAGCAGGTAGCCGCCGCGTGCCTCAGGCTCCCTCCGCTGCCGTCCACGAGCGACCTGGTCAAGCTGTACAACCTCCGGGCGGTGAAGCAGCTTAGCCAGAACTTTCTGATGGATCATAAACTGAGCAGCAAAATAGTTCGTAAGAGCGGCCGCATCCGAGACTGTCATGTGTGCGAGGTCGGGCCGGGGCCGGGCGGCATCACGCGCAGCATCCTGGAGCAGGGAGCTGCCCGCGTCACGGTCGTAGAGAAGGATCCCAGATTCTTGCCGGTGTTGGAGCTGCTGAGGGACGCCTCCCACGGTAAACTCCACATAGAGCTCGGCGACGCCTTGACTTATAATATGGAGAAGTTGTTCCCGCCGGACCTGGCTCTGCCGTGGGAAGACCGGCCGCCCCGGATTCACCTGATAGGAAACTTGCCCTTTAACGTGGCGACGCCGCTCATTATACGATGGTTAAGAGACATCAGCCTGAGACGTAACGCCTGGGTGAACGGTCGAGTGCGCATGACGCTCACCTTCCAGGAGGAGGTGGTGGAGCGCATGGTGGCCCCGACGGGACACGCCCAGAGGTGTCGTCTGTCTATCATGTGTCAAAACTGGTGTCAGGCGACGCACAAGTTCACCATCCCGGGCCGCGCTTTTGTGCCTAAACCCGACGTCGACGTTGCCATCGCTCACTTTGTCCCTCGCGTTGAGCCCCAGATACCGTTAGAGTTCTGGCTGGTGGAGAAAGTGGTCCGCTGCGTCTTCTCCTTCAGGCAGAAGTACTGCAAGAGGGGCGCCGGCCTTCTCTTCCCCGAGGATCAGCGAGACGAGCAAATTAAAAAGATGTTCGCGGTGGCGGACGTAAACCCCGCCCTCAGACCGTTCCAACTGACAATGTCCGAGTTTAACCGCCTGTGTCACGCCTACGCCGCCATTCTGGAGCAACAACCATCCCTGGCAAAGTTCAACGTCAGGGAAAGAATCGTTATTGTCGATGGTGCCGACTATGATGACGACAACGGTGGTGTGATAGAGAACATTATGTAACCAATAAAGACGTTGTGTCCTGACTCATGTAGATGTGTCCCTCCCTCACCCCTCTGTGTACTGACTCATATAGATGTGTCCCCCCTCACCCCTCTGTGTACTGACTCATAGATGTGTCCCTCCCTCACCCCTCTGTGTACTGACTCATAGATGTGTCCCCCTCCCCCTGGATTGAATGGTGGACAGAGGTGTAGTACAGTCTACCAGTTTTTAATCAAATTTCATAGAAAGATACAACTACTTTACATACTGCACTCTACTGTATATATCTAGTATGTATTAATGTATATTCTCTTCATAACGGTTTTAGAATTAGATGAATAAAGTTATTTTTTTACATCTTTTGTTTTTCTTCGTCTTATTAAACAATTTATGTCCATTTAGATAATTTCTTTGGTCTTTGGCAGGTAGATAGGTAGAGAAAGATACAGAGGTGGGTGGGTAGAGTGAGGGAGAGAGATTGATAGGTAGGTAGATAGGTAGTAGTTATAGAGATAGGTAGATACACTGGAGGTATGTAGATAGTTAAAGACAGATAGGTTTGACTAATACAATAAATACTTCTGTAGAATGAGTAATACAGGATAGAATAAATTATAAATAAAGTTAAACAATACAATAGGTCTTACTACAGCACTAGTGGCGTGTGTGATCTATGACACACCCTGTACAGTATGGTGTGTGTAACCTATGAGACACCCTGTACAGTATGGTGTGTGTACCCTATGAGACACCCTGTATAACACAACCCTATGAGACACCCTGTATAACACAACCCTATGAGACACCCTGTATAACACAACCCTATGAGACACCCTGTATAATAAAGTACTGTATTATTTCAGCACTACAACAACCAGCCATTATGGACACCACAACAGAAGATAAATGGGACCTTATCGAGGCGCTGTATCAATACGGAACTGATGTCGAAACCCTCAAAAAGGCCTTACCTGGTTGGTCCAAGTCTCATTTACTGGCTACAGTTAACCGCTATCGCATACGTGCCCGGAAGGTATGGTTTAGTAATTGATGTTCTTCAGAATCTTTACACAAATAGATTAATCTTTATATAAGGCAGATTAATCTTTGTATGAGGCAGATTAATCTTTATATGAGGCAGATTAATCTTTATATGAGGCAGATTAATCTTTATATGAGGCAGATTAATCTTTATATGAGGCAGATTAATCTTTATATGAGGCAGATTAATCTTTATATGAGGCAGATTAATCTTTATACAAGGGATCTCGTGCAACAAGGGTGAAGTCTTCAATCTGGCTTTTTCCCGTTTTCAGTCAACTCAGTCGCTTGGGTTGATGGTCTACCTGCCATGGTCAAGTGGATGGGTAAAATAGATCATCTCCCACTACTGACCTTACACACAGTTCACTCTCTCACCTTGAACTTAACTCATTCTCTTATCCTCTGCAGGTCGTAACAGATGTGGAGGAGGAGGAGCCTGGTGAGGAACCGCCACTCAAGCGCTGGATCAACATGACCGCAAAACTCCACCAATTGCAAGGTTCTACAAATCAGATCAAGAAGCGTCGGGGTCGTAAACCTCGGAATCGAGTGCACGGTGACCACATGTCACTGATGAGCAAGGTGAGACTGTGTTTTAGGGTCGTTTCTGCAACAAATTCTTCATTTATCTGTTCTTAGAGAGTGTTTATTAACATTATATTACTTTTATTGTATTTATAATTTCACCAGATAACTGTACATACCTTTTGGGTGGTTGGTCTGTTGATCAGTTCTTTGCTACTGTGTTATGACCTTCAGTGTTAGACAGGAGGAGACAACCTGCCATGTCTGGTACTGAGGGTCAATCCTCCGTGTTACAGGTAGTGATGATGATCTTGGTGTTACAGGTAATGATGTATGCTGCTTGTTTCGAGGAACACTATCAGGGGTCAGGGCCAGAGGATCCTAACTACAGTGAAATTTACAGGTGAGTTAGGAGACATCAGGTCATTAACTTAATCCTGTAAAATATCCACAGGTATTTAACCCAGCTGTTGGATATTGTGTACAGGTATTTAACTCAGCTGTTGGATGTCATTTACAGGTATTTAGCTCAACTGTTGGAAGGCAAGGAACCAACACAGATAAGTCCGGGAAGTGCCGCCAAGATGCTACAGATGATAGACCGGCTAAAGCAGGTCGTGACAGATAACAACTCACAATCACATCTCTATCACCTACACTTTTTTCCTCTACCATCTAGTGCCTCCAAGGTGAGTCTAGTCCCTCCAAGGTGAGTATAGTGCCTCCAAGGTGAGTATAGTGCCTCCAAGGTGAGTCTAGTCCCTCCAAGGTGAGTCTAGTGCCTCCAGGGTGAGTCTAGTGCCTCCAGGGTGTCTAGAGCCGAGGTGTACTGGACTGGTTCGCGGCAGCTAAAGATTCCCGACTTCTTGTTCCGTAAATTTTAGCGATTATTAATTAAAATATAAATATTAATACTGTGTTTACTATTGAATTTGATTGACAACTCTTTTTGGTAGAGATTGAGAGGAGGGGATATATACAAATTGATTCCATTGTGTGTATCTGTCTGTGTACCTCCGATGCTATTTTGTTTCTCAAGTAGAAGATATTTTGAACGCTGTACGGAAATTTACGCATCGGTGTTGTAGTGGAGAGAATCCCTAATAGTGTTTCAAAGGGTCATAAGACAACATTATTTCCCCGTTATTCTCCGTTTTCTTCTTTCCCTACATTTATATTAATATTATTCTTTCCACTTTTCAGAAATATATGGCCAATGCATCAGCTGGTGAACCAGTAGCCACTAGCAGGTATGGATTAAATTTGTCCGTCTCTTTAGGTAATATCTGAACATGTGAATACTACACACCTTGGCTTATTCACCTGATTAAACATCCTAATCCAAGCCTAACATAGCCAAACATAATCTAACCCAAGCATCACATAGCCAAACCTATCCTAACAAACCCAAACATACCCAAGCGTAACATAGCCAAACACAGCCCTACCTAACCTAACCCCAAACCTAAATTATTGGACCATACATTTACAGAGGCACAACGTATATTATTATTTGATGCCTTGTTGGTGGGTCATTCATGCCTATATCTGGTTCTTAGTCGGTCATTCGTCACATTATTATTACACACACACAGTTATACTCACGAATTACATGAAAGCTCTTGGGAACTTCGTGTTTTCGTTTCATATGTGATTATCAGCATATACGTGTAATCCTTGTATATTATACAAGGATTACACGCACAGTGATTTATTTGCATATACAGTCACACACACACATATATATATATATATATATACACACAGTCACACACACACATATATATATATAGTCACACAGACATATATAGTGTCACACGTATATACATAGTCACACACACTACCTTCATTTACTTTGATTCGTTCATACAGGTGTAACATAAAAGCTTTTCTCTGGTGATACTTCTAACAGTAACACCGTAAGTCTTCATTTATTCCTCTAACTTCACACCGTCCACCATCATCATACCTTTGCAACACACCAGTAACATTGAGCATATTTTCGTCTTTGTCAATAAATTATTTACATTTCGGGGACCACAGAATGCTCGGATTGTTCACTGTTCGAGGACCCTCTTTATTGATAAGTCATTTGTTTACAGTTCGGATAATGCAGAGGTCTCAGTCTGTCCGCTGTTCGAGGATACCGAGGAAGAGGTGGATGATGCTGACCTGATGCCCGGGGACCCTTACTATGAGGTCAAGCGCGAGAAGGTCATGAAAAAGGTGAGGGTCGTCGTCGTTACTCTACACCTGGTTTGAGTCATGTTGTTTTTGGTCTCATGATTGGTGTTGCATCCACCACTAAATTCCCACATGACACCACTAAGTCTGACACCATTACCCTCTTCCCAAAACACCACTCAGTCCTCTTCCCAAAACACCACTCAGTCTGACACCATTACCCTCTTCCCAAAACACCACTCAGTCTGACACCATTACCCTCTTCCCAAAACACCACTCAGTCTGACACCATTACCCTCTTCCCAAAACACCGCTCACAAGGTATAATTACATGTTAAGTTTTCATAATAAATAAAAGAAAATTTACCATCAAGATAAATTATTGTATACAGTCAACAGGTTATTATTTCTCCCAACAGTTGGAATCTACACAGCTGGAGTCAGCGGCCAAACTGGCGTGTATACCCGGGGCAAACCCTCTAGAGTTCCAAACTAGACACATGGTGAAGCCAGCCATCTATACTGTCAACACAACACATACTGGAGTTATTGAAGAGAGTAATTAAGATATACTCAAGAAGATTAGGTTAGCCTGAAATAGGTTAGGTTGTTAAAGACATCATATTCACACCGAGATACCAAATCAACAATGTGGTCAAAATAGAATAACTATGTTTTTTGCTTGCTATTGAAATTTTAACTAGCTGTGTAATTACAACTACCAATGAGGCCATTTGATATTTTAACTTTTATGTATCACCTGAAGATTACACCCCCCACCTCAAGTGCTTACTATCTGGGGAAGGTAATCATCAAGGGATTCAGTAAGGCTTAAATTATGAATGTTATTACAGCATTTAAAGTTTCTGGTAGGGAAGTTTTAAGTGGCCTAAGAGAAGTGTTAAGTGATTCTAGTTAAGTGATCCTATATAAGTGTTAAGTGATCCTCGTAAAGTGTTAAGTAAGTCTATTCCTGTATTTTCTCTCGAGACATTTAATTCATGAACTTTTGAGAATCCATTCTTGTTGTGTGTTTAACCTCTCCGCCAGACTTCAGAGCTGACCTGGTACTGTGTATCCATGAGCAACAAACACTATCATACACCCTCTACTACACCCACAAAGGCTTAACACACAATAATACACTGGAGTAATGGAAAACTTTATTACCATAATAATATGAAGGATAAGAATAATAATGCCCAAAGTGTGTAAAAAAAAAAAGAGGAAAGATCTTAAACGTGGAGCATTATAGTACAATTAACAAACCTTTGGTCATAAACAATACTTGTGCTAAACGATCAGGAGGTGTTGGGCAAGGTTCAGAGGACGAACAGCTGTGGTGGTGTTCTTAGTTCAGGGGATCACACAGCTCACACCACCGTACAGAGTATTGTAACTCGTGCCGTTCATCTGGGAGTGTGGTAGAGAAGGAAACAGCCACTTGTGTTAACCTTTCCTACCACACACACCTGTTATTAAATTATTGACACTAACACAATTACTACCACACCAATAATTAACTTTGTAATTTTGGTTTTAATTAAGTTGGTGTGTCGTGTCTTAAGTGTCATAACTGTGTCGAGTGCCATAGGAACCTTGTGTTATAACTGTGTCAAGTGTCATGAGCACCTCTAAGCTAAGAACACCATTATAGTGGAAAGACAAACAGGACCACAAAATCCCTTTAATTTATCGCAAGAAGAAAATCATAATAAAAGCTACAAACTTAACTATGAAAGACCAACAAAAAAAAAAGGTATATTTATTAAAGCAGCCGACTAATTAATACTTCAATGTGGGACTGCTAAACCTGACTAGACTACACTGTTGCAAAAATTCTGTATTACAAAGATTATCTTGAGTGAAAAAAGCCTGGCAAAGCTACACAAATAATATATACATCAGCAATTAGTTTATATCTTATTATTCACATCCTTTTGTTGGTTTTATTTGTAGAATTTTGTCGGCGAGACGTTCCCATCATCTCATCTGCCGTCATCCACAGTACAGTATAGTTCATCTCCTCGTCACCAAGGTTTGTCTGTGAGAAGAGAAGGTGGCGGTTATATTATATGCTGAGGACGACATGTGTGGGGAGGGTGTGTGGGGTGAGGGGGTGTTTGTGGGGTGAGGGGGTGTTTGTGGGGTATGTGTGTTTAATTTAGCTTTGAACAAAGTTTTATGTACGTGTGTTGATTTTGAGGTAGATTAAGATAGAACAAGAATACGATTGGTAAATATGGGTATGTGTGTGTGTGTGTGTGTGTAAGAACAAGTTGTTGATGGGTGCTGCCGTGTGTCAAAGTTATCTAAAACCTTGATGAACTCCAGAGAAAACTGAGGTAGGAATAACACAGCGACTCTATCTTCAAGAGGACGTCAAGCATAATGATCCCTGTGCTAAATCTTGTATTTATCTATTATTGAAGTATTACTAACAAAATAATTTAACTTACAAATCTATCATCATTCACTAACTCACCAAATTTAACAACTCACAAATCTATCATCATTCACTAACTCACCAAATTTAACAACTCACAAATCTATCATCATTCACTAACTCACCAAACTTAACTCACAAATCTATCATCATTCACTAACTCACCAAATTTAATAACTTACAAAGCTCTATCATTATTCATTAACTCAGACACTTTAAAAACACCAAAAATTTTCATCAGTAAATACCAAACAACTTCAAAATCTTTCATCAAGAGTTAAGCAGCGAAGAATTTAACATATAAATCTACCATCACTCATAATTACAGTAACCCAATCAATTTAACATCATCTCCATCTCCCCTCAGGCAAAGTTCAGTAACTCACATCACCACATTTACGGAGAGTCACGAGAGAGGTTATATGGCCACCACATTCAGCAGGACGTGCTTGTGTGCCCCAATGGAGGATGGCGATCTGCTTAGCCCTAAATCCTGACCTCACCTAACCTGACTTCACTTCAACAGACCAGACCTGACCTAACCAGACCAGACCTAACCTAATCCTTATTACTCTTGCCACACGTAAGCTGGAGGTGTTTAAGTTCAAGTCATCATACTCTTGGGTGGCTGAGCACTGGCTGGTAGTGTTGCCTCTGTTTTAATACAATGTCTTATAAACAGAACCACTCTTAAGAAAACCTCAGTAATTTTATTGTTTTCCATCTTAAAGTAAAAACTGTGAGAGTTTATTGTTCGTAAATAAGAAAAAAAAAAATTGAAATCTGGTTTAAAATGATGTTAAAGGACACAGTGCGGGCAGTTCTCCGAGACCATTTGCTTATCCCTGAGCTACTATTACACTACCATTAAAATTGTCACTACTACTACAACTACTATTGCTAACTACAACTATTATTACTACAGTACTACTATTACAAGTTATGGATCACTAGACCTCACACCAGCCAACACAGATGTCCCCTCATACAGTGTGGCTCCATCTACAGTGAGGCCCCAGTACTACACTGTACATCACCTGAGCATAATATCCCACACCAGGCAGGCACACACATACACACGTCTCTTGACACACACACACACTCCCTAGGGGCGCACACACACGTCCCTTAACACATACACACACTGGAAATATGTCGACGACTCCACCATTGGGATCAGCATAAACAATTCTGCTCCCGACTATACCGCCCTTCTGGATTTATTGAACAGTCTCCAAAACTGGGCCACCAACAACCATGTCACCATCAACCATACCAAGACCATGGTTATGCACATCAACCTCTCCTCCGACATTGTCCCACCTCCTTCCATTATTTTAGGTCCGAACACACTCCAGGTTGTAGATTCCACGAAGCTCCTCGACGTCACCATAGACAACAAACTAAATTGGAAACCACACGTCAGTGAAGTTGTCAAATCCTCCAGTTTCCGTCTCCACCTCCTCCGCCGACTCAAGTCCCTCGGAGTTCCTGCATCCGAGCTCCTCAGTGTTTACACAACATTCATACTTCCCAAGCTCACCTATGCCTCCCCTACCTGGTCTTCCTCCCTAAATGCCACACAACGTAAACACCTAGAAAAAGTGCAAAAGAGGGCACGCAAGATTAGTCTCTCCCCTTCCTACTCCACATATCAAGACTCTCACTGACCATCACCACGACCTCATCTGCAAATTTGGTAAGAAGATTCTACACCATCCTCGACACCGGCTCCTACTACCACCTGAGATCCCTCGCCCGAGAATTGCTGTTCGACACCACAACCGCATCCAGCCCATACGTGTATGAACTGATCGCTATAAGAACAGCCCAGTCCTTACCATTGTAAAAATTATCAATAACTTGTAATAAACCAGTGTATTCACTCCCAGTAAATACTACTTCTTGCACTGTCACTATGTTGAAATGAACTGTAGTTTGAGCTTTTCCCCATCTAGTTATTATATATCTTATTTGTATCACTTATGTTACTTGTATATTATTTGTAATTCGAAACCCATTCCCCAAATATGTAACTGTATATTTACATCAGCCTTCTGGCTGCCAAGCTCTTTCAATAAACCATTAATTATTATTATTATTATTATTATTTTTATTATTATTATTACAGTCTTCGAAGCAACTTGACTTAATCCTAAAGCTGCTGTGTACAATTTCAAAGACAGTCACTTCATTACACAAAGAAGAGTTATGCCAAATTTAAGCTCACAGTCAACATCCAGGTTTTATGTAAGGTTTATCTTGAAGCAACGTTAAAATTTCATAGGAATTCTCAAATAAGTGACTGATTAAATGTGTAAATGCAAGAAAAAGGAAATCACTAGGTATTTTGGTGGCCTTCACACACCTCTATGGCTGCCCACTGTGTGAACTGAGGAGATGGTCAGAGAATATGTCTATAAAAAATAATTTTTGTGTGAAATTTGAATATTTAAATGTAATATTTGGAATCTGAAAGTGTCAGACCTGTTCTCCACGACTGTTAACCTTTAATCTGTAGCCAAGACTTCCCTGTTCTTCTCCAGGTGCGTATAAACGGAACCCAGACAAACGTGAAACTTCCACATATAATGGCTGTCGTCGGCGTATAGAACGGCCGCCATTTCAGGGTTCAAAATCAACCCAACCTAACGTTCCCTCTTTGAGACAGTAAATGTACGAACCTTAATCATTCTTGGCAGCGTCGAAGGCAGCTTTGGTGGCAGCGTCGGCCACTTCGTTGATCTTGTCCGTCACCTTGGACATGGCAGTGTCGATCTCCTTCTCGTGCTTGATGAAGGCCGGACGAATCACACGGTTGTAGATCACATCTGAACCATTCCAGGACACAGGCAGGAAACACCAGACCAAGAACATGCACTGTAAGACAACACAGAGATATACCTTCAGCTATATAATTGACACACACACACACGCAAGCACACACACAAGCACACACGCACACACACACAAGCACACACATTTGTACACACACACACTTGCACAACACAGATTAATGGTAAAATCCTAATTACAATTTCGAAATGAAAGAAGATAAGTGACTGATAAATTAATGATTAAAACAACAAGCCTTAACATAAAGATTAATATTAATAAGTTACTGAATGGTGGAAGAGTTAATATAGGTAGAGAAGGGGAGGGGGGAGGGGGGAGAGAAGAGGAGGAAGAGTAGAGAGAGATTACCCACCTTGGCCAGCCAGTAGAAGGGGAACCAGGAGAGGAGGAGGTCCGAGAAGAACTCACACACGGAGAAGAGAGCAAACACGACCCAGTAAGTCAGCCAGCGTGTGTCATCCTCCTTCTTGAGCGACTCCAGAGCCTGCAATACCACAACAGGTTAAACTAAAACACACAAGACCGCCTCATCGCCCAAACCATCGTACTGAGCTTCAAATTCCTCTCTACTCGGATCCAATGATTTATAAAAAAAAAACAATTCACCGTCTGTGTTATCAATTACATGTGGAATTTTTCTGTGCTTAGGTTCAATACAAGTAATCTGCAGGAAGAACGCGTTAGATTGAAGGGTTTCTTGTTACAATGTGAGGGGAGGATTGTGTGGGTCTTCACTGTGGTACAATTTGGATGCAGGTGAAGAGGAATGTCATCTGTGGTTGAGTTAGGTGGGTGGGTGGGTGGGTGTGTGTGTGTGTCTCTTTTACTGATCATTTTCCCCTATAATTATATTGTCCTTTTAGTTATATGGGTAATTGAGGGAAATATGGTGTTTATTGTGACTGGGATGGTGAAGATGGTGGCAAAACACACTAGCAAGGCAATCAAAATAAATGAAAGTGACGGATAATAATGAACGTAAGAGTCCGGTCACCCCAAGACTATATCGAGAAATTCCTTATGCGTGAAAATATAATATAATAAGTACAATATAATGGAGACAGATAAGAGATAAAATAGGTAAATAAATTCTAAGTATAATGTAACATTGTTGCACAAGGCTGGACACCAAGGCTTCTCTGGTCCCAACTTAAACAGAATCTCTCTACCTTCTATAACCAGATAAATCATTAACAAAATTCATCTTTAATTAAAAATACTCAAAGATTTACCAATTTCTCAAGTGATTTTAAAAATAGGAAATGTTTCACAGGTGTAATATGCATGAACACTGAGCACATGTTATTTATGCAGATGTGTACTACTAATTACTGTACTGTACCACCATATGCGGTACCTCGTGGAGTTATTGATCGAGTTACCAGGTGAAATAAATCAACATTAGTATTAGTGGTCGAGTAGTCCTGTACATGAACCAACCAGCCACCACCTAACAGTAACTATAGATACTGCAATCACACTATCACATAATTAATCACAATCAATCACACTATCACATAATTAATCACACTATCACATAATTAATCACAATCAGAAAATACTTCAGCATAGGAAAGTCCATTAATTTTTTGTTTACCTCGTACAGTATTTTATTAGATTTATTTTAGGTCCCGGCATCCTTAGTCTTTCACGGAGGTTCTATGTATCGTACCGAGTGTTAGTCTGGCTGCCAGTGTGAGCATGAGAGTGGAAAACAGCCGTAAAGCATTGGTGGTGATAGTGATGATGATAGTGAGAGAGAATGATGGTGATAATGATAGAGAATGATGGTGGTAATGATGATGCTATAAATGTGCTTTCAAACGTCGACAAATATTTCCAAAAACAAACACAGACTGACCTTGATGCTGCAGTAGGCTGGGTAGATGAAGCCAATCACATTACAGATGAGCTGGGCACCATACCCGAACACCAGGTACAAGCTGAGGAGCACGATGCCACCTGTGGAGAGATACATTACTGTTTTGGGTGCTCTCTCTCTCTCTCCCTCAACATCATATACAGGCTGCCTCAAAACATCTTTATCATCGTCTTATATGTTGTTAACTCTTCATTTCAGTGTTTAGGAAGTGTTTGATAATATACAGACCCTCCCAGAAATAATTATACAAACTACATTACCGATTGTTGTGGTGATTGTAGGCTGTTTATACTCCTCAGATGATCACCAAAACAATCTGCAGTGTGTATATATATTTCTGAGAGGCTTTGTAAATCATTAAACACTGAAATAATGATGTAACAACATATGAATATCCTGTTAGGGGGAATATCTTGTTTTATATCCTGTAGTGATAAGAACTCTAAAGATCTTTGTATCAACACTGTAAAAGCACACACTGATCTACTCTGTGGGACAATATATTATCTAAGACACATCCTAATGAAATACAAAAACGACATTGAGCCTCAGGCATCCAGATTTAAGTCTCTAAATACTGTTACACTTCTTTGACGGGGTAATGACTTTCACCGCCATCTATAAATTCCTCCCCACTGTGAGATCACCAAGAAGAAATACTGGTCTAGTGCACGCAGCCACACCCTACCATCTTGTCGATCACATGTTGCCGACAAATGAACACTACAGTGGCCACACCCTTAGAGTACGAAAAGGCTCCGATCGAGTGGAATAAAGGCAATCGAGGAACATCAACAAATACTACGCAAAATTCTACATCCTCACACATCCCAAAGTCCACACACAGTAGTCGAACAATGGCTCGGATGATCTCCACACAAGCAGCTCCAACACTCTGGTCTCGTCTACCCCAACACACACCGTGGTAATATACGACAAACACGACAAACTAATATTTACATTATATCTGTGTACAGTAGATAATAAAACATCGCATGGTATTTGACAAGGTTGAGAAAGACACACGGGTAATGTGGTTGGTCGACGCTGATACAGACACACCAACGTACCGTACACCTTGGCCTGTGACACGAAGGACTACAGTGGACGATGCCTTACACACTGCCTCTCTCTTACTCTACATCTACCCTGTTATCTCTCTCTCTCTCTAGTTATCTTTCATCTCTTTCTCACCTATCCTTCACTTTTTTTTTACTCTTTCTCTCTCACTCTCTCTTTCTCAGTGTGTTTATCTCTCATCTGTCTCCTCACCACAGACATATCAACACAAAGACGTCAAACTCCTACCATACTTAACGTAAGGCCAATTCTTCTCTTTCTTGAGCTCGGATAACCTGGCGTCACTTAAAATATCCTTCAACATCCACTCCACAATATCCAGAATCTTAAACTCCTCTTGCTGATCTTTCGTCACCGCGGTCGGCATTTTCGCCAGTTAACCGGAGGCCGAGTTACCAGAGAGTTAAGGATCCGTATACAGACACACACACACTCCCCGGCAACTGACGGACTAAATACCAACAGTCCAACGTTTCACCCCAATACAGTGATAATGAAAAGATAAGTAATAGATACCCGTGCTCTTCAATTCCTCGGTATGTATCTGATACAGAAGAACATATTACGCAAGTTAATATATTGGAGAACGGTTATGAAGACCTCCACACAATACACAGCTACTGCACTATATCACTATGGTTCAGTCTACCTCTAATTGATCATACATATATACAGTACTGCCACAGAATCAGACAATGTATACCACTAACCCAACACGCGATGCAATACACCCACAATAGTACTCGTATTTCAGTTTACGGACAAAAACAATAACACAGTATCGGTACGGTACTAAACAATGCAGATAATTGACCCCAACACCAATATTTACGTTACGTTATATCTGCACCGTAGATAAAAAAAATTAAAACCTAACCTAATCACAATGAATAGAAGTGATGCAGGCTTCCCACACACCAAGTATTGTATCAAATTAATCTAGGCCTTTTGACATCGGTAAAATGTGTATATAGTATAGTATAAACAAAGACAAATGTATTCATAAATCCTCTATATGGTCTTTTCTTTAATAAATGTATATAACTAATAATTTATATAACCTTCACTTGATATCTGCGACTAGTGGGGTACACGTATACATAAATTATCAAAATTGGTTTCTTTAATATACCAGCACAGCGTAAAACCAATAATTTATGTGACTTTGGTACGTGTGAGTGTATGGGTAAATATGAATCACTCGATACAACACGACAACTCTTTGATAAACTCGTAAAAAACATTCAGATTAAACTAACGAGTGGGGAAGAAACACAATATCTTTAGATTTTAGTGGTGACTGTGTGAATATCAACATTGTCCTCACTTATGGCAAACCTCACACAATAATAAGGACAATGTTGATAATTATACAAGCCTTCAGATAATCCCTATAATAATCAGTAAGGCAGTGTACAATACCAACATTGTCTATATTTAGTGCTGTACATGCAGAATGAATTTTAAACTTGTACGATAATTTTGCCGTATAAATATCTATCTACATAACCATCAAGCACGTAATACAGTAACCTAACTTAACCTCATTAACCTAACCTTCACCTTATACACTAACCTAACCGTCACCATTCACCTAATACACTAACGTAACCTTCACCTCCCTTACATAATAGCCGGTCAGTACATCACAAACACTTCCACACCAAAAGTGGTTCTCGGCCCCCAGCACAAGATAACCTTTTATAATCTCGTCCACCAAACGCCCTCACCTCTTACCAATCCCTGATCTTTATGTTATCCTAGACTGGGGCCTCTTAATGTTATCTTAGACTTATTCTTATCATTGCTTTGAGAATTAAATGCCTAGGTGTTCTTTATGTATACAAAACAGCACTGACTAACAAATTTCTATACATATGAATGATCAAAAATACTGTATTGTGTTGTATGTATTCTTGACGGAAGCTATACAAACTTTTCTGTGAATGGAAAACTTTTATTTCTCATGGAACTGTACGGTATTAAATGTTGGACAAATTTAACTAAACGTGTGCAAATTTATACACTATACGCAACATGTACGTATATAAACTATAACGATGATAAATTCTTAAAACATACACATACCCCACCAGTAATTCTAACCTAACACCATCTCTCTTACATGCTTGTCCCCTCAGTATATGACAGATACTAATTAAGTGTACAGTATTAATGACAGAGGTAGACAAAGGTAAGAGTCACCACACTACACAAGCTTTCAGTTTCATAAGTAAAACAGAACGACAAAGTAATTATGAACATCGTATGTAATTTTAGCTTTAATGGATCACTTGAAGATTAATCCCTCGCAAGTGCTCACCTGAAGATTAGCCCCTCCCTCAAGTGCTCACATGAAGATTAGCCCCCTCCCTCAAGTGCTCACCTGAAGATTAGCCCCCTCCCTCAAGTGCTCACCTGAAGATTAGTCCCCTCCCTCAAGTGCTTACCCGAGTAACCCCCCCCCCACCCAAAGCCTAACCACCTCAAAACTATCTGGTGAACGGTGGGAAGGAACAGGAGGAGCTTATCTTGAGGTGATCTATAGGGTTAAAATTATGACCAGTCTCTGATAAAGAAAGAAAGAATATCACTGAACTTTTAATGCTCCTCCTCGTGACTATCTCAACACAGGAAGACCTTGTGACCTTTACTAGATTAAATTATCACAGCAGCTCTGGCAATGTTGTGCTTCGACCGCATCCTGGCCAGCTTGCCTGTCTACCTCCCTCACAACCAATCTACCTCCTTGTTTCCCTCCCTGTTTGCCTGTCTACCTCCCTCATAACCAACCTACCTCCTTGTTTCCCTCCCTGCTTGCCTGTCTACCTCCCTCACAACCAACCTACCTCCCTAACTAGTACATACTATTTTATACTATCACTATCTGCTGCCACTGTCCACTATACTTAAGGCTTAATATGCCCCGATATACCTGAATATTTCTCATGCTGATAACACAATGACGACAGATGTGTTTTGTTACTAACTGCGAGACGAGACACTGGACCGGCAACAAGTACTGAAGCATATATCGTATACAGTAACATACAGCAGTCAACACCAACGGAAAATTATGGAGTCTTGATTCTTACCATCCTGGACTGTAGTGTGAAAAGATCTTATAACTAACAAATGTATATAAATATTTGTACAATCTATATAAACACAGTACTATACTATATAAATATATATATATAAATTAAAGAAAACATACATTGTACAAGTGAATATAATTATGAATAAACTATCAAAATGTTTAATGGTATATATAAATAAAATTGAATAAAAATACTATAAATATAAATAAATATCCTACAATACCCAGAATCGATTACCACAACAGTTAAGTATCAAGAAAGGTTAAAAAAAATACTTGTATGAGTAAGGGATTGCAGCACACATTACAATGCCACCTAGAGATAACGCATGTATTCTTCCACCTCCCTATCTTACTATCAGCTACGTGAGGGGGGGGGGGGGGGGAGAGGGCAAAGTTTACAGCTCGATCCCCTGAACCTCTGACATCTAAACCCCACCAATGGTAAATTACGTAACACAGGAATGTTACATAAAAAATACAGAGACTAATACAAGTTGTCAAGGATGTTCCGCTACACGACATATTCTGTTAATTATTTCCCGTGTTACAGGTAAAGATCCAGACTGTGGAGCGGTGAGGAGACAACACAGATTAATATTGTAGGGCTGTTAGATACATCTCTCTTGTTGAACGTCCGAGAGAGAATTTTAAAGCAGAAATGTTCCGAGCTGTAACGCCTATCTCTCCACCACAAGGAAACCCATCGCCCCAACACACCTCCTTCCTCCTCCACCACAATAAATGACTCTCCACCAATACCTTCACTTCACAACAAAACACCAATGAATTTTGTTTTTTTCTTAATACAGTACGCGATAATTCTCACAATATTTGTCGCCCTGGAGCCAGTCGACGGGGAACATTGCTTGACGTTTAGCTCCCCCCAACCTTGTGGTGATCCCTGGCAGCGGTCCACAGTCTGGCTAACTTGGTAGAGATAGTTATAAAATGCTAAACACTATTCCTGCTAGGTAACATGATGCTACTTATGGATACTGGTACAATATTGTACTGTGTTTAACCTAGTCTCCTGTAGGTGACCTGTAGTGTATTTAACCCAGTTTTATGTGACCTGTAGAGCATTTAACCCAAACTAACTCCTCCAGGTAAAATCATTTAATCAAGTGAAATAAACTGGAGTTAACATACAGGAGATATTTTAACACCCCTTAATTAACCTGAGTGACAAGACAGGGTACGTTAATTAAACCCTTTACATTATATACCTGACAGGTGGCATATGACCCTAACAGCCCTATTAACATTTCCCTCCATGTCAGGTCAGAGGTAATGTCCCTAGGATCTCGTAGGTCACAAGGTGGCTGGTGCTGGGATGTGGCTGCTCGAATACGCAACGGGGGATTGTTTTTGTTTTTTCATTGGGGTGTTGACTTGAGCGATTCAAGGAATTAATGTGGTTTATGAGGTGTGTGTGTGTGTGAGAGAGAGAGAGGACAGTGGCAGGTGATAAAAGATAAGAGAGGAGAATGAAAAAAAAAGAGAATAAATACAGAAGAGAGAGACAGACAAGAGAAAGAAAGACAGAGATAGGACAGAGAAGAGACAGGAGAGAGAAATCCACCCTTTGCTCTACAATGGTCTTGACTCACTTAATGAAAGCTGGAATTACTGTCACAAAAAGATGGCATGACTGTGTGTGTGCATGTGTGTGTGTGTGCATATATGTGTGTGTGTGTGCATGCTTTTATGTATGTATGTATGTATGTATGTATGTATGCATGTGTGTGTGTGTGTGTTACATACAACAGTTTAACTATACTGTATATGCATTGTACTAACCCCTTGAGTATGATGATTTAACCCCTTGAGTGCTGAAAGAGTTGAATCATCATACTCAAGGGGTTAAATCATCATACTTTCTACAAAATATTACAATAAAACCCTATAATGTGTATGTCTGTATTTGTAATGTACTAAAGTCAATACAAAATAACCAACACTATACAACACAACAGTATAACCAAACCCAACCACATCCCACAGTGAATCATAAGACCCATACACCTAGCTGCTCCCAAAACTCCCCCTTCATGACACGACACCCACACTGCATGACACTTGAGGCTAATGACACTCTCCCATTAATATGTTAAGACCACCACACAACCAGTACCCAAGGTCATGGCAAGGAGGAGGGGGGAGGGGGGTGTTGCCATGTGTGTGTGTGTGTTGCCTTGATACCATTCTCGACAGTGTTTGTATCTGGGAAATGTACCTAAAGATGCCAAAAGCTACTACCTACTGTGTATCTTGGTCAATTATCATTTTTACCATGTTAACCTACCATAATTCTACCATAATCTAATCTACCAGTATTCTTGTTATAGCAGTACACACCTCCACTAATTCATCTACCACCACTATCCTATCTACCAGTACCCACACACCACTAATAATTCATCTACCACCACTACCACAACTACCATTAACCAACATCATATACCACTACCAACTACTAATAACTTTATCTACAACCACTACCACAACTACCACTAACAAGGCAGGAAGAGATAATCACATGTTATCAAGAATTTATCCACCAATGAGAGATCAGCCACACCGGTATGCCACACTATCCTCTGTTAACTCACTGTGCCCACATTAACTCTGATGAGGCTAAACAAAATTAAGAAAATCCTCGACGTGCGGAGTCACAGACAGCCGAATATCTTTATCTCGGGGGCAACACTTAACGTCGCAGGGTCGGTCATGTAGCGCGGCGCCTACTTACGATTTACTCACTTATCAAACGAGTTAAGTATTATCTAAAATTACGTCTACTTAATAATCACTTTGTTACCATGTGATTTAACTTGACTCAGAGCTCATATCAAACCTGGATATGTGGGAGGGGACTAATTTTCTGGTGGTGCCAAGACTGTAATCCACCAAACCCAACCTATCCCTTAACTAACCCTACCCTATCCTACCTTAACCTAACCTTACCCTAACCTCACATTACTAAGATAAGAAAAATGATTTGAGAGATAGATGCTGATAATAAGATAAAAGCTATCAACCCAAGATGATACGAGCAGGAAATAATGAAATGTGTGTGACAACTGCATGGTTAACACTACACCACTACCACCACACTACACCACAACCTCCACTACACCCCCACTACCACACCACCACATTACCAGTCACCACTCTGCCAAACCACCATTAGCAATTAAACAAGTAAAAATGTAAGTGAAAAATAAATAAAAATAGAAGTACAGATCGAATCTATAAACCGTATACATTATAATAATAATAATAAAACGGACTGAAAATATACAATGGTATAGGGGATTGGGGGATTGAATTAACCAGTATTTACCAAAAGAATCAAATACTCTTCGGTACAACCAGTACATCTGGGGTGAAAATACAGGTCATCTATAAATAACTGACAATATGGTGTAGTAGAAGATCTCTGTGGGGGGAGGGGGGGTGATGTAGTGCTGGTACTTCCTTCTTTGGGGGGTGATATAGAGGGTCTCATGTAGTGTGTGTGTTAGTGTACCATACCAGTGGTGTTTCAATGTACCAGTGATCAGGATGAATAAAAGTAGAGTAGCACCTCTCTTATGACCACTACCATCACCACCTTGGCAGTACCCACTTGGGGTTGGGCCAACATTCCCAACCTTCACTCTTACAAGCATTGCTATATTTTACCTCAGTCTCTACCCCTCTTATATATATACCAATCCAGATCTTCACTACTGGGTACATAGATCTATCATCTCTTTGTGTTGATGGCTAATAGGCCCTCAGGTGTGTTACAGGTGGACAGTATGGTATTAATTAACTCTTTCTCGGGATAAGCAGGAAGTAAGGTCTTGTGTAGCTGCCAAACACACTTGAACCATTCTGCACTGCATGTTTTCACCATTACAGTACTCCTCTCTTTGTTTCTGATAACCTTACCTGGTCAAATATGCTGACAATCTGACAACTTTACCTACCCATAATATGCTGACAACCTTACCTGGCCAAATATGCTGACAACCTTACCTGACACCAGATCTACCTAGACTATTTCCGATGGCTGAGAACCAAATCCGTTGACAACCATACCTGACCAGATCACCCAACGCCAGATCTACCTAGACTATTTCTAATGGTTGACAAACAAATTAAATTAACATTACAAAGTTGTACCATGAAAAAAAAAAAACTCACGACAACCAACACACATAAACGTGGCTCCGGGTACAGAAATACACAGTTCTTTCATCAAGGTGAAATAGATACAAAAAAAAAATCAAATTCAATTACATTTTTCTCATTGTGCACATTACCAGAACCTGTGTGCGACTGCAAAAATGAAAAAAATTAAAACAACCAAACCACAACTTCAACCATAACGGGTTCGTGTACGCACTAGGTATAATGCTATTTACTATTATGTTATGTTAGAAAATTATAAGTTAGGTTAAGCCATGTTAAGATATATCAGTTAGGATACATTATGTCATATTAGATCACCTTATGTCATTTTAGGTTAGTGCTACCATTGGGGTGGCTAATCTTCAGGTGATCCCAATAATGTGCACACTATGTCTAAACAAAGATCTCACGGCTTTAGTAAATCATCAAAAATTAAAAAAAAATTAATTTCTTACACTTCCCCCGTGAGAACAACACTACCACACACTTGAGTCCTCGACGGTGTGGAGTTCTGTACCTCGGAGCCACGTTAAAACCATTATACTTACAACGTCTATCAGTTAACTGTAACTTCCGGGTTAACGGCTTCACTCGACGCCACAACGGGAGGACAACGTGTTTTATTAACCCCATAGTTCCGTCACACTCGCTCGTACATCGTCAAGAAATATCATCTGCATTCATTATTGACTTGTTTCACTATTATGGACACAAACACCGATGTAGACCCGACCACAAAAAGGACCATTCGCAATTTTAGCCATTTTGAGTCACCTGATCATTAACCCCTTCCCCTCAAGTGCTCACCTGAAGAGTTACCCCTCAACTTATGTCACCTGGAGGGGTCAGTTTAGGATACATTAGGTTAGGTTATCTTAGGTGAGGTCAGGTTAAGTTAAGCTGGGTTAGGTTAAGATATATTAGGTTAAGTTCAATCAGGTTAAATTAGGTTGGGTTAGCATCAAGGAAGTTAATCTGAAGGTGAAATAAACTGAAGGACTAATCTTCAAGTGCTCCTAACAATGACTCACCTCAATATATTAATTTTAATAAATAAAATGAAAACAAAACTTTAAATTACACACACAAGTAATAAATGTTTCCCCACTATATTAAGGTTGATGTTTATTGAAGATCTTACTGTTGTTTTAGCTTGAAGGCATTGTGTTGTAAAGCCTCACTGGTTAGGTGAAGGTGGTTCATTTGAGCTGTTGGTGTTAACAATATGACCAGATATTACTGCCTTACAATATCTTAATTGACTGAAAATTGATATATAATTGTATTTTAATCCAGTTTCGAATTCCCTTTAATAATCCTATGTTCTCTAATACATTATAATACAAAATCATGAGTCACATAATTCACATAACAAAACTATTATCATTACAGTATATATCTAGTGAAGTCAGAGTTAAAATATATATAGTGAAGTCAGAGTTAAAATATATATAGTGAAGTCAGAGTTAAAATATATCTAGTGAAGTCAGAGTTAAAATATATCTAGTCAAGTCAGAGTTAAAATATATCTAGTCAAGTCAGTTAAAACTATTTGTACTTTACTACGAGTTAATTTATATAACTAGCAACAAAAGAACACAAGCAATATATATGTTACTCTACAGTAATTGGTAAAATATGGGTTACGTTACTGTAAAAATTATAAGCATCGTAACCTTATGACCTGACCACATAATTACTACACGACACACTAGCTTCAGGCATCACCAAAACTTTCCCATCAATGGCCTATATTACTTCTACCAAACACTAAGCTGCCTGTTGTCTGCTTAGTGTAAGATATGATCACCTGATAAATCTACACCCCTAGCTTATTTCACTTACAGATTAATCACCCCAACCTAACCGAACCTATCCTAACCTAACCTAACTTAAACCATCCTAACCTAACTGAACCTAACCTATCCGAACCTAACCGAACCTATCCCATCCTAACCTAACCTAACCTAAACCATCCTAACCTAACAACCTATCCCAACCTAACGGAACCTATCCCATCCTAACCTAACCATTGATCCAAGAAAACACCTGTCATCACTAAAGAGAACAACATACATTAGTTCTAAACGACACTACTTAACCATCATAACTTAACGGCAATTTTTAACGTTCAGGATTCTAGATTTCACATCACATGGGTTCAACCACAGACTAGAACACAACCCGTAGCACCAGAAACGAGGAATGTACACGTTCCCATCAATATAAGAATTAGCTTATATTAGTTCTATATAACACTTGACTTTTTGATTAAGAGGAAATCCTTTTAAAGTTTCTACATTTCAAGTCACTTTGTTTAACCACAGGCAACTAGGAAGTAAACGCACATCTGCCATCGATAAACAATGCACATTATTTCTCGATGATGTCACCGGTAATCTAAATAAATTAAAAAAATCCACATCAGGTTTCTAGCTGTCACAAAGAGCTTCCAACACAGACAACCACAACAGATAGCTAGAAGAGAACTAGTAGAGCCACAATAACAAGATGCGGGGTGTCCACTTGGCCTCCCGGAGATGGCCTTGGTGGTGGTACAGTACTTGGGGATCAGGGACAAAAATACCAAAGGCCAGGTAGGTAATCACAGCTCAAAGCCAACATTCCATAAGTTTTTGTAATACCACAAGTGTACAGTTTGACTTGTGCTGAGTACTATAGATGTAGTACTTGAGAAAAAAGTACTGTATTGTGAGAGAGAGAGAGAATAAAGAGAATAAGAGAGAGAAATAATAAAACAATGAATAGGAGAGAAAAATAAGAAAAAAAATTGAAATACAAAAACTATGAAAACTACAGTATAGAAAGATAACTTTACTCAACATCTATTTCCCAATTTAGAGATTTCATTAGCCACAAAATACATATAGGAGTTATAATATATATATACCGTATAGACAAAATTATCAACAATATAATAAATTCTTGTTGATTTAGTTGGTTTTGGCATTATAGATGTATATTTTTGTACAGGTATAATTTTTTTTCCTAGCAATTCTTAAGTACAAAATTATAAATTATTCTTTTAATTTCCCTTATTTCTTTCATTATAACCTTAATAAATAATAAATACTTATACTTATACATGAGAAGAGGTGTTCTAAAAATACTGTACTAATTTAATTCCATGACTGAGCAAAATAAGAGACTTAAGAGTGAACTTCCATTACTTAACAATATAAATTTAATCAGAATATATCACCATTACTCATATATATCACCAATTATACATTTTCTTTTAGTTGTAGTTATGAATATTTATTTTATGGTATATTAGAGGTTGTAGGTGATAAAAATATGTTTAAAGTGACGATAATAATTGAAAGATTGAAATATGGAATGAATAAATAGTGAAATATTTACGTCTTTTCGATTTAATTCTTTTCCATCGGGGTTCAAATGATAGCTAATATATATAATAGTACTTTAAATATCGTGTTTTAAAGAGTAATAACGTTAAATATGTCCTAAACGAGGCAGGAAGTCGAGAAAGACCTCTACTACCCTCCACCATGACGGCTCACACCCACCCAATGACAAACACATTCTCTAATTAACCCACCTAAATCAATACCTTACATAATTAAATATACCTAATTACACCCCAATCATTACCCTACAATAATAATATAGTTAATTAAAACCAAAATAAGGGAACGGGGGAGAAATTAGTGATGATTATAACTTTACCGAGAGCTATGTATTCCCGTTTAACCTGAGTCTTGCTTTCAAGTTTTGTTAAGAAATCCGTAAGTTTATTCTTCTGGTAGAGGATCTTAACAGCTTGTTCCTTGTAATACTCGAGATTGGCAGCCATCTTGAAGGGCAGGAGGAGGAAGGAAGGCAGGAACACACACACCTCAACACAAGACCAACTCGCTTCAGAAAGACCCACCACTTCCTTCACCTGATATAACCCACAGAGGACACAGAAAACGGTGAATTCTTCCCACTATACACCATTACAACCCCCCACCCCCCCTGATATAACCCACAGGACACAGAAAACGGTGATTCTTCCCACTATACACCATTACAACCCCCCCCCTGCCATATTTAACTTCCCTCTTTCCCCTGCAACACCAATATCTAACACCTTTAAACACCTCTTAACAAGCTTATTCCTCCCATTAACTATTACATAGATAAATAGTTTAGTAAAGAACTTATTAACACACACGACATAGCCATATTTAATTTATTTCCCAGACCAGAAGGCTTATTTGACCTCTATAATGTAACCAATAACATGTTAATATTTTAGTAACTACTTCATTATTTTCCCATCATCAAAATATTAACACAAAAATCAATAAACATTATATAACAAGCAGACACAGTATCTAATTGCCTGATGAGTAATTAGTACGCCACCACTGCTTGAAGGTCATCTGTAATTACTGTACCCTGTTGACCTATTTTAGTGACTTATGACCTTCTGAGTACATTTTTTTGTTAATTATGCCTGGAAATTAAGCACACATGCCGAGTACAATCTACCCTGAGTACACCTGCCTTAATTACCCGAGTACACCTGCCCTGAGTACACCTCCCTTAAATACCCACTACATCTACCTAGAGTACATCTACCCTGAGCACATCTACCTTAATTACCCAAGTACACCTGCCCCGAGTGCACCTGCCCTGAGTACACCTGCCCTGAGTACAATAATAACCCAAGATGGAGGAAGGTCAACCTCACCTGTCAGTCGGGCCATGGCGTAGCGGTCATCATTAGCGACACCCTCAAATGACCTCCTCATCGTGGTGACCTTTGACCTAATATTGATGACCTGTGACTTTATTCTAATGACATTTGAACTCCACCTCTCCATCAAGGTAAGGTTAACCGGGTCATCAGCAGCACTGGAGAGCCATTCCTTCACTACCTCCTCTTCCTGCAGACTATTTTGGGTGTTTTCCGGTATTTCCTCCTGTGTTATAACTTCGTCCTCCATTATAGATCTAAATTAATTACCTAGAATTAATTATAAGACCAGATAATTGGGTTTGTTAGGAGAGAAGTTGTCGCCTTGACGTGTGGTGTCCTAATGAGGTGTTCTTCAGCGAGTCAAAGTATAATATTTCCTCCTAATAATGGTTAATTTTTACTATAATTAACTAATAAAATAGATTATTAATTAAATACATTTCATTGAGGTTAATTATTGAATATACGGAGTTAATATTAATAAACACAAGAAGAATGCAAAATAATTCCCATACATATTTTCTACCTAAATTAATTAATTATATCTAAAGTTTATCAATAAATATAAAAAAGTAATTTCTAATATTATATTATATTAAACTAAATAATATACACAATTAAAACTGTAATAGACAGAATGTATAAATATTTTCTCTCTATCAAAACAACAATCGAATACAACCATCAAATTTATTCTTATAATAATAATAATAATAATAATAATAATAATAATAATAATATCCAAGATGAAGTAAAAGAATTAAAATAAAAATAATAATAATAAATTAGATAAAGTTCGCGGTAGTTCCTTAACATTAAAGTATTTGGGCCCGTAGTCATGTTCGCGGTAGATCCTGTAACATCGTCATCTGTCACATTGATGTAAACAACGTTGCCATAGTCAGTTGCAAGACATAATTAACCTTATTTACTGTTGCTGTTTACAAGAAGAGACGGTGGTAATTAGGTGATCATGCCGGTAAGTAACGACCATTAAGATGTAATGAGTGAGATATAGTTACACGTTATTAATTAATAGAGAAATAAGCAGATATATAGTATAAGGGAGTTGAGTGGAAGAAAGGTATAAGTACACGTTATTAAGAAATTAACTTGTATTACGATTTCTTTGAATATCTATCCATCCATCCATCTATCTATCCATCTGTCCATCTATCTATCCATCTATCCATCTAAAGTACAAAGCCGCCACGACAGACGGTGCTGACTATAATGACTTGATCTTTTTGTCTTGTAACTCTTGGATCACCTGAACACTCCACCACAGGGAGTCTAACCTAACCTAACCTAACCTAACCTAACCTGACTTAATCTAATACTATCCTAACCTGACTTAATCTAATACTATCCTAACCTAACCTGACTTAATCTATCCTAACCTAACCTGACTTAATCTAATACTATCCTAACCTAACCTAACCTTACACTAACCTTACTTAACCTAATACTAACCTTACCTATTGTAGCAGTTATCCTAGCCCTTGTATCGTTAGGGTAATTAGTAATCATTAGATAAAATAAACTGGGGTGACTAATCTTCACATGACCCTTCCCACCCCCCCCCCCCCCCCCATTTCTCCACACGACTGAAATAACGATAAAATATTCTATAATTTTAGTGATTTTAATCTAATTGTTATTTTATTATTTATTTTATTTATACTTTCAGGTGTATAAGGTAACTATTCGCGCTCAGTTCGAAAATGTGACGAATCTGGAGGCTCCGGGAGAAGACTTCAGGTATTGCATCAAGGTAACGTCGAGTTTTTCCCCGAGTGATACAATTGAGCTTTTATTTATGAACTGTCAGAGCTGCGACCAAACCTTTCCCCGTGTCCAGTTGACTGCTTGAGTTTCATTATATCTTATTATCTGTTAAAGTCCGGTAAGGTATGCAGTAATGTGTTATATTCAGTATCGTGGTTTACCTGTACTGGGAGAGGGTTGTCCATTATATCGAGGGTCCGTTAGATGTGAAACCCCAATGTAAGGAACTATATAGAGAGGGTAGTCCATTATATCGAGGGTCCGTTAGATGTGAAACCCCCATGTAAGGAACTATATAGAGAGGGTAGTCCATTATATCGAGGGTCCGTTAGATGTGAAACCCCAATGTAAGGAACTATATAGAGAGGGTAGTCCATTATATCGAGGGTCCGTTAGATGTGAAACCCCCATGTAAGGAACTATATAGAGAGGATAGTCCATTATATCGAGGGTCCGTTAGATGTGAAACCCCCATGTAAGGAACTATATAGAGAGGGTAGTCCATTATATCGAGGGTCCGTTAAGTCTGAAACTCACATCCAACAGATTAATACGGAGAAAGATGTACATTATATGGAGGTTTCACTTCACTGTACAACTTTCATTTATTATATTTGTTACAATATGTCTGGCAGCCCCAAGGATAAAGCTGGACTCACGAATATGTCCCCTGACCTTAACCCTACACACCAGAACTAATTGTTATTGTTAGTTTTATGGTCAATGTTGAGGTGACTGTGTTGAGGTGACTGTTGAGGTGACTGTGTTGAGGTGACTGTGTTGAGGTGACTGTGTTGTGTTGGTGTAAAAACTGCGGCCAAGTTTTGATCACCTCAAGATTAACCACGAGTTTATTTCTCCTTAGAGGTTAACAACGTATAACTAACGTAATCTAAACCTTACAAGATAGTGTTAGGGGGTCTTAATCTTCAGGTGAAATAAGCAGGGGGTTTAATCTTTAGTAAAATAAGCAGGGGGTTTAACCTTTAGTAAAATAAGCAGGAGGTTTAATCTTTAGTAAAATAAGCAGGGGGTTTAATCTTTAGTAAAATAAGCAGGGGGTTTAATCTTTAGTAAAATAAGCAGGGGGTTTAATCTTTAGTAAAATAAGCAGGGGGTTTAACCTTTAGTAAAATAAGCAGGGGGTTTAACCTTTAGTAAAATAAGCAGGGGGTTTAATCTTCAGGTGATGTAATAATTCTCTTCTACACTACAGACTAAATGTAACTCATGCAATGAAGTGAGCGAGAAGTGGCAGTACGTCTCCGCCGATGAGCAGGTGGACACGCCTAAATCCCGGAGCACCTGCAACATGGCCGTCAAGTGCAAGCTCTGCAACCGTCACAGTACACTGGGTGAGGTGACCATGTTGCTGTAGGCTGCTAGGGACGCACTACACTTGTTAGGTTAAGTGAGATGAGGTGAGGTTAGTTTGTGTTAGATTAGCTTGAGTACTTTTGAGTAGGCTGCTAGGGACACACTTCACATGTTAGGTTAAGTGAGATGAGGTGAGGTTAGTTTGTGTTAGATTAGCTTGAGTACTTTTGTGTAGGCTGTTAGGGACACACTTCACATGTTAGGTTAAGTGAGATGAGGTTAGTTTGTGTTAGATTAGCTTGAGTACTTTTGTGTAGGCTGCTAGGGACACACTACACATGTACTATATACACCATAAGCTCTTGGCGTGTCTTCATTCAACAGCAGTCACTCGGCAAGTTACCCGATTGTCCAGTTTCTCCTTATAATTTACTGTCCTGTGATGTGTGGCAGTGAAGAAATGTCTGTAGGTGTGGGAGAGTCAGGGCTCGCAGGTGTGGGAGTCAGGGCTTGCAGGTGTGAGTCAGGGCTCGCAGGTGTGGGATTCAGGGCTCGCAGGTGTGGGAGTCAGGGTTCGCAGGTGTGGGAGTCAGGGCTCGCAGGTGTGGGAGTCAGGGTTCGCAGGTGTGGGAGTCAGGGCTAGCAGGTGTGGGATTATATAATGGGGGTCGATATATTAAGGTGCTGTTGTTTTTAAAAATGTTAGTTTCGTTTTGTTTAATATATTGTCTAGTTTGTCATGAGTACAGGTATTATTTCATGACTATACTGTATTTATTAGTGTATTAGTCATTCAGTACACCACAGATGATCATAAATACTGTACTTGTTCTATAGTTTCTTATAGTCATTTAGGGGAATTATTTTTTTATTGGAACATCTCAGCTTTTATACTGGCAGTCTATGGGAAGTTGTTCAGTTTATAAATCAGATACTGTTGTTATACTTCTGGCAGAACAAACTTATTGAAATGTAATTCTTTAACTAATTTAATTAATAAGGTAATGTACTGTTATATTGTATTGATGGTTTTCAGATGTGCTCAGAAGCAGGCAGCAGAGGTACACAGCAGAGGACATCCCCAACTTTAAGGAAATCATCGCATTTGAGTGTCGAGGAATTAGTGTTGTTAACTTCAAGTTTGGTGTAAGTCCTCAGTGTGTTGGGAACATTATACCTCATGAGAAATACTTTTAATTTAGTATAATAATGAATAGAAACTGCACTGAAAATTGGGATCACCTGAAGATTAGACATCCCAGCTTATTTCACCTGATGAGTAACCACCCTAATGCCTCCTGGGGGTTAGGTTAGGTTAATGGTCTGGTGACATAAGCTGGGGTGGCAAATATTCAGGCGATCCTAAACTTTTTACCAAATGGGAATTATATCAAACAGTTAAATAAGAAACGTGCATTTGTTTGTGTGTTCTGTCAGTGGTATGGCAATAATACGTTTGTTTGTTTGTTGTGTAGGACGGGTGGCAGTGTCAGGGGACGGATAGCAAGACCCCCTTCACCAACCTCAGCCTAGACGAAGAATGGTGCGAGTATGACGAGAATGCAAACTGTCCCGTGGGAATCTCTGAGCTGGAGTATAAAATTGACTAGTGGTGGTACAGCGAGAATGTAAACGGCCTCGTCAGAATATAAAATACGTGGAGACAAAATTAAGGAGTTTTAGTGACATCTGACCGAGCGATGAGGTTTGTGTGGCAATAATTTTTTTTAATTTTAGAATTATGTGAATTTCTTATTTTTGTTAATTGAAGAAGAATTACTTGTGTGTTCATAATAATACTAAAGTGATGTGGCTTTGTTTCTTAAATCATTTGGGTGTTGAAATAATAAGACTTACAATCCATTTGATACTATGAATTATTAATAAAGATTTTAAAGAATGGTAAAAAAATACTTGTCTTATCCTTCTTAGTCAAGTTAGGATTTAAGGATGAACATTTTTAGCTGGGAGTTAAACTTATATCATGAGGGAGGAGGGATTGTGTTGAAAATTTACAAGCAAGAACAGATCATTTATTAATTTGGATTCCCATTTCTTGTAATTACCGACCTTTTTCTGTGTTTGACGGCCCGAGTTGTTGACGTGTAGAGATAATATTGTAATATTTTCCTGTGGGGTGCTGGCCGTTTTTCTCAGGCAGGTGTGTTGTTCAATAAGTTATCTTACTGTACCTGATGACCACCACACATTTGTTTCATCTTAACTATATAATCCAGTATAGTCAGTTGTTTCACCACCTTATATAAAGTTGGATATAAAACAATAAGTTGACAATGTATGAGTTTATTTTATAGTCCATGTTATTTTATAATTGGTCGACACACAAGAGTAATTTACCAACAAGGAAGAGACGACTTACCTGTGTTTTGTTTTGGACATCAATAATACACACACATTGTTCAGTCTTTTTTATCTACCTATATAAAATGTGGATATAATAGACTTCATTCGGTATATAGCGGTGAACATATCACATGAGATGACTCCAGCTCCCGTCTCTCTGGTAGTACGGAGAGACGGAAGCTTTCGTTCCGTACAAAATACACCGAGCATTCTGAATTTGACGCCTCGACCGAATATAAAAAATACGTCGTCTAATGCATACTGCACGGGGCCCCGCTCTGACCGTCTGCCGGTGTCGATTCGTCGCTCCGTCCGGCGAATAAACTCATGGAAAGGCGAATAAATTGACGGCGATAAATTACCGACGCGGAGCAACACAATAACTACGCCATCTTCGTGGTGACCGCCAGCGGGAAAACTCCCCCAACACCGCCGTTAACGGTGTGAGGTATAAAGCGAACTACGAGAAGACCTTAAGACTGTCAAGTGAATTTTCTCAGCGATTCATCAACTGACACACGATGGAAGGTGTGGCCCCGCTACAGTTCTTTGCACCAATACTGTATTTCATAAATTCAAAATACTTGATAGTTTTTATCATCCTTTAACTAAAACTGCTCCTTAAAGCTATGAGGAGAGATATATGGAGAACTTTTATATAATATATATATATACAGTAAAAACTAATTTTCAGTACCTGACTGAATGCTACATCAACCTAGAGCCAATTTTACATACAGGAAAAATTCTCCAATATCCAACAAATATTGTGTTAGACCGCTTGACCTCACGTTACTGCCCTCAAGGTTAACTTAAATAAGTATTACATCAATAACCTCTTAAGTGGTGACAATCAAGCATCTCAAACCATTATATAAACTAATAAATTTATCTTCTTAAACTTGTGATATATGGCCAGTTAGTGTTTTGTGCTGTTTATAGTAGTTTAAAAAATAACTGATGATGTTAGAGGTATAATTAGTCACAGGTAGAAACTGTCTATGAGCTACCTGGCACACATCCTCGGCCACCACCACTGTACAGTACTGAGACCCTCGGAGCAGAGCGAGGCTGTGTGTTACATCCCAGTGACTCACACTTATGATGTATTGTGCAGGTTATAATGTTGTGTTGCCTCGGGGTAATTAGGAAGATATAAGGTGAAGAGGGTTAGGTTAGGTTTGGGAATGTTAAGACAAATTTAAGGTGTTGTTGTTGTAGCCTTAAACAAGAGTGGTTGACCGTGTAGGAAAAAGTTTAACAGCACCGCCTCCAGTTCTGATAAAGAGGACGACTGGATTTATTTTATCGATGGATTTGTGAATATTCTCCAGTCCTTAATTTACCAGGAAAGAAGTACGACTGACTGGCTACAGTAGGTTAACTTTGAAGTTAAGTTAGGTTGTGATGAATATGACTGAGTGTGATGGTATTTGGGACTCGCAAGGTTGACAGAATTGACTGAAGCTCCATCATAACTCTCCTCACTTCCAATCTACTGTTGAAGGTTCCTCTTAACTGGCCATATGGTAGTTGATGACTTAGTTACCCACGGGCAGCATCACGACGTCAGCGATCTATATCCTGGGAAGAAGAAGCTCGCTGGAGGGGAACTCTACCAAGATCCGTCAAGTTTATTGAACTTTAACTGGCCGCATTTGACGTTTCTCTCGTGTATAATATCGACCGACACTTTCGGCTCAAAATTTACAGTTTGTCTTAATTCACTCAGGCCTTATGACCACATTGTGCCAAATAATCTGCAAATATTAGTACGCATCGTAACACTTGACGAATCTCCATTGAAAAGGACATACACGTAAAGCAGTTTAGGGCCTCCAGCCGGTTAACACGACTGTCTGATACAAACAACAAGAGCCGTCGGTAACTCAAATGGCTGGTTCAGTAGAGCAAATGTTCCTCCTCTACACTGCGCACGCGCACACACATCAGTAAAATATTATACCTCACCTCTGACTTTACAATGCAGGTACTGTACAGGTAGACCCCGGTTTGCCAGGTTCAATTTACGGAAACTATCTCGGGAAAAGGAACACTCACGTAAACAGCGGTCTACCTGTAATGCAAAAACCCGAAGGCATGGGATTATAGATACGGTATATTCTTTCCTAATTCATTTTTTAAGAAGTAATGAAAAACTTATAATGTAAACCATAATATTGCTTATATGTGATAACTTCCACATATGTACTGTAACATAAACAGTCTCAACAGGCCGATACAGAACGACAACCTCAACGACCCTCCAAGGGATGACAAGGCCGCTATAACATCGGGCGAGAGAGTATTAACGGTTCCCAGTTTCACGTACATCGTTATAAATCGTTCCGACACGCCGAGCCAGTTCACAACGCCCACACAACCTACGCCACTCGTAAGCAACGGTCGAGTCGTACGAGTCGACATCCCGACATCACAACCCAAATAACCGGCGAAATAAACAAGCAAACATTAACCCGGTGCTCTCGTCCACTGAATTTGGTAATGCCCGTTGAGAATGAGTCTACACGGAGTAAAGTTTGGCAGCGTTAAATATTTCCGGTGGAGCGCGATTATAACAATGACCGGTATTCGGAGGATAAAAAGATTGTCTTTATTCTTTGATATGCATTAAGTAAAACACAACGGAAATCAACGAGAGATACTAACACACCCTAAATTAACCTGGACACTGAAATTGGCGAAAGCAAAGCGATCGGAATTCATTTAAGCGAAAGCCTTGGGTGAAAAAAACTCTTCGCACTTTTTTTTTAATTGTATAGCGTTTGCATGTTGGGAGGAGGAGGAGTCACCGTATCTTTCCTCTCAGTACACGCGTTCATTATTCCTGCATCAACGGCGTTTTAACAATTTATTACAGTTTTCCTCCGACGCTGAACGGGCCGTGATTTAACGCATCTCCTCACTCGTAAATTTAAATGGGAATTATGTTTTAAATAATATAAAATTGATCCTCCCACGAAAAATGAACCAAACGACAAATAAAACAGCCCAGGGATCAGAGCCACGAGAGGATCACACAATAAATGTTCGTCGTTCCTCAAGATAAAGAACATCACCGTAACTGCTTAACCTGACCTAAATCACGAGAATAATTTCTAGTGTTGACGATAATCACACCAAGACTCAACCTCAGGGCATAACCAATACTGTGAGAAAAAAAAACAAACATCCTCTTCCATAATTTCACCTCCAAGTAGTAGGCTCAAGTGATCTAGTTAAGGTGATATTTGTTAATTCTAGATGACATTTTTCTGCTGTACATTAGACCTGAAGAGAGTAGGTTTGATTAGATTAGGTTGAATGAAGTCAAGTGAGGTGAGATGAGGTAATAAGGACAACATTACATCTTGAGTTATGACAAACATTGACCATTGTACCCCTGATCCATGTAAGGTAACTACACCATACTGTACCCTGAGGGCTGGGTATAGAGAAACCTTAACAGGTGTATATATATCTATGTCTATATATATATATATATATATATTTAATCCAAATTCTTAAAAATAAATAAACATTTATATTCAATACAACAAGAAAGGTACTACACTGAATTACACAAACTCTTGACACCCTAAATCAGTCTTAATTAACTGTGTTGCAGAATTCAGGTACCATACAGTGTACCCAAAAGAACCTTGTCCAGTGTCTTACAGGGAAAATAATACTGTCTCGTCTCCAGTAGTACTTCGTGTCTGTCTGTCATTTTAATTACCGACAGATAATATTTTCCATTTTTATGATTACTTAATCCTCTTCGTCACTGATGGGTCCGTTTAGTCGTTCGGTCACGTCTGTTCTTCTCGGCCTCCGGTGAGTGCAAACAAGACTTTAAATTACCTCACTATAGTTTCTCTCCTCGCAATATGTCTACCTGATAAAACCCATTAATTATACAGGTGACCCATCAGTTATACAGGTGAGTCATGCCCCCTAACGTGCTCCACCATCATTAACACAATTAACTATATATAGGAACTTTATTATTTGTTTTTATTGGCACAAAAAGAAAAAAATAATTAAGGTCATCGCTCCAACATTCCCGCAGGAGTTTGAAAGCAATGGCATCTGTGGCGGTCGATGTGCGGGCGGTGACGTCAATGGGTACACTGTGAGGCGACTAATGATGCGACAAACTACCCAAATAAATCTGGAAATTATTATCTTGACTCTGGTGAAAGTTTTAGATGGAGTAAAAGTGATGCGTTATTAGAGTATATTCCCGGTAATAATGTCACCTCGTCATGTTCCAAATTCTTCAACCAGTTTTGATAACAGTTAACATCAGTCAAGCTGAGAAATGCATACAGAAAACCCACACAAGTGCACTCAACCAGCGAGCCGAGAGTCAAGCAGCAACCCAAGAGTCAGCTACTGAATGTAATCATACAAACATTATACAGTTTTAAGGAGAGACAAATCTTCAATAAGCAGTTCCATTAATACATGTACTTGTGTTGGCCCGTCCTCTTAAAATTAACCTCCGAGTAAAAAAAAACTAAACATCAACCCCAAAAATGGAAATAAACCAAAGAGAACGTCATCATCAACGGCCAAAGGATGTAAACTGCTGTACGTACACTTCTGGTTCCTGTACTGAAGAGGCTCCACTCACTCCCTGATGAAAAATTAACTCTTCAGAAAGTTTGTTGTACCTCTAAAGTTTCTCGATGTTACTACGATACTTTTATAAGGATCTGAATTACCAAGTGGCCCATGCTCCCCCTTGTCTAAATAATATCTCTGTCAAGGTCCCAGACACACGCATGCATGCATCTTATAAATGACCGTATTACTCCGAGTACCTCTAACACCGGGCCAACGTTAACCCGACGACGCGACGATTCGAGCGTTAACCGACCCACCCGACCATATGGCGATCTCCCCTACATACGTACCCTTCATCTCCGGGGAAAACAAAACATAATTATTTCCACAAGTCTCAATAATTAATTCTTTCCACACACTTGATCTTAATTAACTTGTGTATAGTACTGTACTCTAAGTTAGTGAAGGTTATAGTTTTCACAGAGTTATTCTTACAACCTCGGGGATCCTTCCACCTCCTTGTTGTGAGCTCGTCCGTTGTCGTATTAACCAGACGTCGAGGATGCAGCGAGGGCACGAAACGCTCGACTCGGTACTGTACAAACTCTAAACATTCGTGTGTGAACTATTTTTTTTTTTTTTTTAGTGGACTCGACGGCCGCCGTTCCTTCACTCACTCGCCACCACTATCATCAGTCTGAGCAAAGCTTATGTGTTTGGGTTTCATTTTTGTTATTTCTTGCGGAGGATTTTCTTCTTTTTTTTTTCTTTTTTTTTTTCTCCCTAATTATTTCACGCTGGTCTTCCTCACTGTTCACTGTCACTCCTGTCGTCAATGATGGTCAACTTGATGATCTTGTTGCCGGCAAACTCCACGAAGTCGATTTTGTTGCTCTCTTCCAGATTGTCTACGCTGCGTTTCTTCAAGTCTGCAAGAAGGGCGTATTTATATTACTCCTGTATGTTACCACAGTGTGTGTGTGTGTGTGTGTGGTGAGGTACAATATTTGAGAGAATAGTTATCAGATTCTTGTTATTACTGAGAAAATATTAAATTACCTGAATATTAGCCACCAAGTTTATTTCGCCCAAGGATTGAACACCCTAATACTGGCTGGGAGATTTGGGGGGGGGGGAGGGGGAGTTAGGGTAGATTAAGTTAAGTTTAGAGTAATTAAACCTAAGGTAAAATAAGCTGGGGGGGGGGGGGGTAGTTGAGCTTAAGTTAGGGTAGCTGGTTAGGTTATTGTATGTTATGTTAGCTTAGCATTTGGGTGGTTAATCTGAGTGTGAAATAAGCTTGGGTTTTTAGTGGTTAATCTGAGTGTGAAATAAGCTTGGGTTTTTAGTGGTTAATCTGAGTGTCAAATAAGCTTGGGTTATTAGTGGTTAATCTGAGTGTCAAATAAGCTTGGGTTATTAGTGGTTAATCTGAGTGTCAAATAAGCTTGGGTTATTAATTTTAAAACAAAAAACAGCGAGAGGTTTGAAAACGAGGGAATGACAAAGCGTTTAACTCCATACTAGGAAAAGAACATCATCTTACCAGAGGTGTAGATGCGCTTGAGACGGAAGGTGGGATAAGTGGCACAGTCATGGGCGATGAACGTTCCCAGGGATGTGAAGTCAACGACGGGAGGACGAGTGACGCGCATCGTCTGACGAAGAACCTGAGTGTCGACGTTGTAGTAGCCTGTAAGGTTAAGACCAGATCAAGTTTAGTATTATAATCTATCCACAAAACTAATGATTATATTCCTCATTGAAATCCTGCCCGGTGTAAAACAATCACAGTCCGTTTATCATCAAGCCCGTGACGATCTGTACGTACCCAACCACATCTTCTTGACCAGGTCCATGATGGTGCGTGGAGGCAGAACGTGGGTGCGGTCGAGGGGCATCACGTAGCAGTGGCCGGAACTCAGGTCGATAATTCCGGTCATGTTCTGTAAACCAAACGCAGATTAAAAAAACCCAATAAAAACAGATTATGTGACGGTTATTCTTCTTAAACTAGAATTTGTTTTCTACAATTTGTCACATTTTCTACACAGTCAAGTATCTAGGGATCATGATTTAGTCTAGAAAAGTAACCCCCCCCCCCCCCCCCCCACCACCACCGTCTCCTCCCACTACCGCGCCATCAACTTACAGTCTTGAAGTCGTGGATAAAGCGACCCTGACGACCAAATCCAAAGTCAGGGACGTGGATCTCCTCGTACATGTCTTCATCGAGGTCCAACTCGAACTCCTCGTTGAACAGGCTCTCTGATGGCCCCTCAATATCATCATTCTGTGGGGTAGGGAGGGAGGGGACGGGGATAGATTGAATATAAGGTTTGTGGTATTGGTAGACTCGGCCATCAACCTCTGATCTGATAATAGACAACTGGGACAGACAGACAGACAGATCAACAAGACATACATATAGATCTCCCTGATAAGGTTCCACCAGTTATAAACAAAGGTACCAGGACACCACCGCCTTGTGGGACACTCAGGAAGTTACCAACAGTGGTGACATTTACACCAACTACTAATAAAATAAACCCGGCCAACAGACCCAAGAGCAAGTAGTACCAGTCTTATTGTCGTCACCATCTTTGTGTAATTTCCATGTGATAATTGGGGTCCTGGTTTGGTGAGTGAGAATGATCAGTTAAGTGAGGGCCTCTAAAGCCTGCCAAGTGTGTGTACTGAAGCAACACACTCGCCCGGCGCAGATAACAACCCCAGATTAAGGTGAAATATACGTCGGCCACACAGACGTGAACTCTTGAAAAAGCCCGCTGCACATTGGGGTGATGTCAGCAAGTGCGAGCTCCCTCAAGGCCAGACCTGACCAACACAAGTTCTGGAACACATGTGGGTCGAGCTAGGAGAGGAGGATAGCATCAAAGACCACGAGTTAGATAAATTAACACTCTAATTAACGACTCTACCAGGGTGAACGAACAAGTAAAGACCGAGCGAGAATAAAAAACAGCTAGACATTCGGTACTGCTTACATGCATGAACTTGATGTTATGAGCCAGTTTGTACAGCAGAGGAGTTGGTTATAACCTTGAGCTGCTTCCTGTCATCATTTTCACTTATGCTCAGCGCCATCTTACCCCCCCCAACACTATATACTTCATCCGGCTGGTCCCCAGGACGTGACGTATATCAGAATCTGGCTAAATATAACCATAACATTTTTATTTGTCCTGACTGATATGAATACTGTGCTGTACTGGCTGGGATCAAATTGTTTACACACACTCTCTTTCCCTCCTCTCACACACTCCTTCCTATCTCTCTCACATTTACTAAGAAATGTTATAATATTGAAGCACAGGCAGCCTTAAATCTGTCTGTATGTCTGACTCTTCCCCCCCCACACACACACACACACACACACACACACACAGAAACAGTGCACCAGCCATGGGTCACCCTACACTCCACCCAGCACCAAAGTTACCACACTCTATAAACAAGATACTAATTCCTTCTACCCTATTCAAACAGCTTTTAACTCCACCTAAGAATGTAAACTTAAAAGCAAAGAAACAATTATATTAAGTATGAAATAAGTTAAGAGTTTTAATGAAGTATTTGGTGTTAAGGAGACAAACTAAAATATATGAAACTTGACCTAACACTGTGGAAAGGTTGTGAGTGCAAGAGGGGTTTAATCTAAGTGGCGGTGCAGGACAGGCCAGGCCAGTGGTTGGGCCATACTGTCAGGGCCACACAGCTGCTGTGGCCATCCTTCATCACATACACAGGGTCAATCAAATCCTGTTGTGGGTTGATCACTTCCTCTCACCCCCCCCCCCACACCTCCTCCCCCACACAACCACACCTCCTCCCCACACAACCACACCTCCTCCCCCACACAACCACACCTCCTCCCCCACACAACCACACCTCCTTCCCCACACAACCACACCTCCTCCCCCACACAACCACACCTCCTCCCCCACACCCTCTCCCCCCTCCCCAGTATGTTTCCATGGTCGCCAGAGGATCAGATGAAGATTAATCACCCCCAACCTTACATTAACGTCAATATAACAAACAAGGAGGAACTTACCCTATAAATGGATGGGTTTCCCTCAAGGGGCAGCTTAGGGTTACCCATAGAGCTGAGGGACTCCCGCTCGAAGGGAATACCGCACCACCCACGGAAGCGAGACGTCTGGTGAATAGAGGTCAAAGGTTAAAGGTCATACATCATTTAGTGAAAGAGGTCAGAAAATACACACACACACACACACACTGCAGTATTCCTATTCATTACATCAACTTAAATTCTATTCTATCCTTCAGGACCAACATTTAATAGTCGCTGATTTTATGGCGCTGAAAAACTCAACACAGAAGCACATAAGGGCCACTGAGTTATAGGGCTTCTGAGCCACTTAGTTGTGCACGTACACAGTTTCTACATGATTTCACTCTCATGATAACTTAACTTAACCTACCCTTACCTAATTTAACCACACCTAAACTAACCCAATTTAACCTAACCTAGTCTAACCCAATTTAACCTAACCTAATCCAACCTAACCTAGTCTAACCCAATTTAACCTAACCTAACCCAACCTTCCTAACATAAGAACATTCATTATATAGATTTTATTCCCCACAACTTCTACAGCACAATACACGGAACACAACCAGTCGGTATCGATAACTGGCGAGTCAAACTGTAAACACAAGCCAGTATTGTAATCGAACAAGGGACTGGTGACTAGGTGAGGGTGTTGTTATTTGATACTGTACTGGTAACCCTTTCCTACCACACAACACACACCTGAAACACACACACCAACTATGTGATGCTCTGTGTTTATAATGGAAATAATGATATAGTACAGAATTGCAGGTGAAAATATGGTGGGATGTGAGGCAGACAAGCACATTATGGGGGAGGGGGGACGGGGTACTAAGAAAAAGGTTTATTGTACAGGAAAGAAATGATGGAAGAATGCAGTAGTAAGGAAGGTGATGAATAAAGGAAAACACTGATAAAAGGAGTGAGATTAATATAGTGTGGTGGTGATATGACATAGGTCTTATACACCTGAGTCACTATCTAATCAATACTACACAAGTATATTCTCTTCTCCTTGTGTTTAAACTACCATTAGCTAACCTTACAAAGTGTATGGTCTATGTATACTGTATGTGTGTTTATATACATGCTGGTGTGTACGTATACTTCTGTTGTTTTCTGTATACATGTATCATCTACATACATGCCGAAATGTATACATAGAATTCAGCATGCATACAGAGTTACAGAGAATGGAGATTGATGTGTAATATGAAATACAATAACATTACAAGATACTGTACTGGGTTTATGATTAATATTTTATTGTATACTGTGCCACGAGGTGTGTCATTTCCTGAAACAGAACAGATCGATTTAATCAGTTTTATAAATGGTTTCCCGATAATAGCCAATTGACAGACTTCTCTCTCACAGCCACGACGCACACACTCATGCTATAGGCTCACACACTCATGCTATAGGCTCACACACTCATGCTATAGGCTCATAGGCTCCTCACTTACACCTCATTAATGTATAGCTTGTGCCATAGGTTAAGTGCTATAGGGAAATTATAATGTTCATTTTTTTCTTTTTCAGGTTAAAGAATCACAACTAATCAGTGAAGACAACAGAGAAATAAATGATATGTCATGCTATTTGTCCCTACGTATTGTGAACGACGCCAAGTTATTGAGAGAAATTAAGAACCAAACAGACTGTCAAGACCTACTGAATGATCTCTGGTCACTGGAATGGCTGTTAAAAGATTCAACGTCACGAAACGCAAGAGGCCGCGCTAAACCACACCAACGGTAAGTAGATTTATCACACATCTCGACGGCACGAAGGAACATCATTAACGGAGACGTGACCAAACTCCTGACAGACCAATCAGCGATGAAGTGGATATTGACAACAAAGATTCAGTTTAATATTCAAGTACAGAAAACAAGATGGCTCAATACCACTAATGTCTAGGTGTTGTTTATTCAATTCTCTCCTTGTGATTCCCTCAATTTAAGAAGATAAAAAAGTGACAGTAATAATCTTGCTATAGTGCACGACTTATGAGACACCCCGTACAGTATGACACACGACTTATGAGACACCCCGTACAGTATGACACACGACTTATGAGACACCCCGTACAGTATGACACACGACTTATGAGACACCCCGTACAGTATGACACACGACTTATGAGACACCCCGTACAGTATGACAAACGACTTATGAGACACCCCGTACAGTATGACACACGACTTATGAGACACCCTGTACAGTATGACACACGACTTATGAGACACCCCGTACAGTATGACAAACGACTTATGAGACACCCCGTACAGTATGACAAACGACTTATGAGACACCCTGTACAGTATGACACACGACTTATGAGACACCCCGTACAGTATGACACACGACTTATGAGACACCCCGTACAGTATGACACACGACTTATGAGACACCCCGTACAGTATGACACCCGACTTATGAGACACCCCGTACAGTATGACACACGACTTATGAGACACTCCGTACAGTATGACACACGACTTATGAGACACCCCGTACAGTATGACACACGGCTTATGAGACACCCTGTACAGTATGAAACACGACTTATGAGACACCCTGTACAGTATGACACACGACTTATGAGACACCCCGTACAGTATGACACCCGACTTATGAGACACTCCGTACAGTATGACACACGACTTATGAGACACCCTGTACAGTATGACACACGACTTATGAGACACCCCGTACAGTATGACACCCGACTTATGAGACACCCCGTACAGTATGACACACGACTTATGAGACACCCCGTACAGTATGACACCCGACTTATGAGACACCCCGTACACTATGACACACGACTTATGAGACACCCTGTACAGTATGACACCCGACTTATGAGACACCCTGTACAGTATGACGCCCGGTGTAGACGTACTTGGTGGTGAGAGAAGGCGCGGTAGAGGTACACACCGCCGATGATGCCAATACTCATCACCAAGAGAGCGGTGATGAAAACACAGATGGTGGTGGCTGTTGACACGCGACGACGGGTGCTGGGTGACAGCCACGCCTCCACGTCCCCACTATTGGGGTCCAGTACAGTGTGGTCCACCCCACATTCTGAACCCTGGTGGGATAAAGTTGGACTAATTTTATACAAGGCAGAAAATTATCAATGTTTAGTTTTAGATGAGGGATAACTAACCTTACCTAACCTCACAAATAGACCTAACTTAAATATAACCTAACCTAACATAGTGACACAATCTAAGCTAAGCTAACCTAACCTAACCCACTAAATAACAACGCATGGGTGGGTGGGAAGTGGGGGTTTAATCTTCAGGTGTTCCCTAAAGTCCACAGTATTTACCAGACAAAACACAACACATATATGGCAGTATTAATTCCTACTCTAGTTTACACAAGGTTGGGTCATGCCATAGTCATACAGTCTAAGCAGCTATAAGTGACCAGCCCCAACTTACTATATTGAGGCATATAAGTTTGGTATATTAAGTACTTATTATATTAATACTATACAGTTTACTATAGTCTATTGATACATTATTTTATGCTTATTAATAACATTTCATAAATAATCTAACTACAGTTTCCTATAATTTAAACTATTTCCACGTAATATTTTTTTGTTACCGATAGCATTTCATAAATACAAGTTCCTATTTATTACACTCAGTACATAGAACTCTTCCTGTTCACTGATAGCATTTCATAATTACAGTACAAGTTGCTATTTACAGTATTACACTACCAACAATATAATATTTCTAACTATATTATTATACCATTTCCTTAACAAACCTTCACTGCTTTCTGAAAAATATATAAGAACAATTAGTGTGAGGAGATGGAACCGCCAGACTCGTATACGAGGTCTGTCCGGAAAGTATCCAGCCATTTACTATTAAAAAAAAATATTGCTTACCTAGGACAATGGCGCCTTAGTCCCCTTCAGGGTACTCCCCTTGGGACCTCACACACTTCTCCCAGCGTCCCTTCCACTTTTCAAAACAGTCTGGAATGCGACTAAGGCACCATTGTCCTAGGTAAGCAATATTTTTTTTTAATAGTAAATGGCTGGATACTTAACAGACAGACCTTGTATATGGCTCAACTAAAACAAAAGTTATTAATCATTTATACAGATACACTAAACCCTCCCAATACTGGACTAATTCCTGCAAGCCCTGTCTGCTGTTGGGAGGATTCTGTTATTGAGAAGTCCGTGATTGAGAAGGTTTAGTGTATCTAAGAAATCACATAATTATTTTCTTTATTTAAAATGTAACGAATCGGGAGTATGCATCGACGGAATGAACAAATCAAAACAAAAGGAGATTGAGGGGCTATTGATTTTTATACAGGGAGACAGAGCAACCCAACTTAACCTAATCTATTCTAACTTAACCTAACCCAACCTAACCTAACCCATGATTCATAGTAAGTAGTTTCCGTCTACGTACATTAAAAAAAAATTCCAATATAGAAATTAAAATATATAATCACATCGTTTATAATCAAGTTTATAATAAGAAACAACTTATTTCATATTGGAGTTTAAACATAATTTTATCTTCATAATTTGTTTCCTGGCACGAGGAGGAGGGGGGGGGGGGGGGAGATTGGAGAGAGTTTCCAGAATCTTCTCAGAATTTCCCAGAAGTACAAATTAATTCATTCAACCTCGGAATTTACTCCCAGAGCCGGAAAAAAGAATTTGCCGAGACTTTCCGGAAGATGTGCCTCATTTTCAACCTAGAAAACTTGTTCACAGACCCAGAAGTGATAGTTATTCTGGAAAATTCCGAGCCAGTTTCAAATACAGTTTTGGAAAGTTCCGGAGAGCTTTAAGAGCGAGTAATCCAGTTAAAATAAGCTGGGGTGGTTAATCTTCAGGTCACCCCACACTTTGTAATACATAAATGTACTGTATTGTGTCAGCTTAATGTTATACTCTCAGCTTAATAGAAATATACATCAATAACTGTCAGCTTAAAGAGGTCAGATCAGGTCATTACAGGGTCAGAGGTTGTCAGGTCATTACAGGGTCAGAGGTTATGTCAGATTACAGGGTCAGAGGTTATGTCAGATTACAGGATCAGAGGTTATGTCGGGTCATTACAGGGTCAGAGGTTATGTCAGGTCACTACAAGGTCAGAGGTTATGATGGGGCATTACAGAGTCAGAGGTTATGTCAGGTCATTACAGGGTCAGAGGTTATGTTGGGTCATTACAGGGTCAGAGGTTATGTTGGGTCATTACAGGGTCAGAGGTTATGTCAGGTCATTACAGGGTCAGAGGTTATGTCAGGTCATTACAGGGTCAGAGGTTACATCAGGTCATTACAGGGTCAGAGGTTATGTCAGGTCATTACAGGGTCAGGGGTTATGTTGGGTCATTACAGGGTCAAAGGTCAGGTCATTACAGGGTCAGAAATCATCGGGTCATTACAAAGTCAGGCCATTACAGTTCAGGTCATTCCTTTCCGTGGCATCACCAAGATGTAATTAATTATTTTACAGTAATTGAGAAGGTAATTAATATGTTATAGTAATTTATTGCCAATAATTAAGGATAATTTATATAAATATTGGTATTATATATTTAACTAAGAATTAATTAAGAGAACTATAACAACGTAATTTAATGATTTATAGAGATATTTACCAAAACAGTCATTAAAATAAGGAGATACTACTAAAATATCCTAACTTTAACTATGAATTAAACAATGGAATAAAAATGGTATTGGATAATTAGATACGATTTAAAGCTAAAATGGGCGAGGTTAAAGGGGTCGGCATTTTGAACCTTAATGTATTTTAGCTCTTACCAGAACTTCATTGACCACAAGGGGCTTCTCAAGCTTCTCCTTCTCCTTTCCGTTCTTAGCGAAAATGATCATCTTGGGGCAATAGGAAGTAGTAGTAGTAGCAGTACTTGGAAGAGAGACACTCACAGCACAAAGCCTCAACTCAGACTACGCTCTTACCCTCCCTAGTCTCGGCAATAATCAATATACCAGTATAAATTATTAAACGTTAACGCAAGTAGGATCAGATTCTATAAACTCTACAACAAAAGACATTCACTCTGCTCTTTAGTATATATATGTGTATTTATATAAAAGGTTCCAATTCTTTATAGCCCAAAATGGTAATGACGATCATGGTATCTATAGTAACATGAGTCTGCTCACTATAACTCTTTACGGTAACACAAATAGATGTAAATATGAAAGGGAATTATTTTTACAACAAGAATATTATTATTATTATTTTATTTACATAACTTATGGGTAATAAACTCCACATATCTAGTAAATAAGGAGAGAAGTGCGTACTGCGTCATTACATTCCAACCACCCTCAACATGTCAACTCGTTAATCCCTTGGGCACTCGGTCTCGCACTAATGGCATGTACTACTCCTTAATATATCTCTACCTACTCCCACAATATAAAAAAAAAAATATCTGATCTTGAATTAACTAATATTGGGTGCCTTTACAACACTATGGCAGGTTATTACAATATATTCCCGAAAAAAAAGTTTGTCCTGGTAATTTTCTGTACTGTGGCTTCATTAATTGACATTCATCTTAAGTAGTTTATTTTTCCTAGCGTTTATTTTTACTGGCGATCATTTTTACTGGCGTCTAATTTTAGTAGCGTTTATTTTTACTAGCGTTTATATTCACTGGCGTTCATTTACTCTGGCGTTCATCTCTATTGACGCTCAACTTCATTAGTGTTGATCTTCACTTGGGTTCACCTTTCGACTTACCACTGAACAAAAGAATTGAGTTATTTTTATATATATAAGGTAAATAAATAAATATATAAATTATGAGATATTTATTTAGAAGCACGTATACAATTTACATATATGGTGCAGGTATATGAACACAAATGAGTAGATTTCACCAAGTTCAACCAAAAATAACTTATCACAATATATTTCCTGTAAATTAAATATAGATCTGGAAAAATATATAAATTAATAACTAAATATAATAATATAACATTGTACTTTGGATAATTCGTGGATCGTTTATATTATGTAATTATATAGGTTGGTTTGGGTTGGTTTGGTTTGGGTTGGGTTGGTTTGGGTTGGGTTGGGTTGGTTTGGGTTGGGTTGGTTTTACTGGGAGTGATTCTTATACTTCCACTACAGCACAGTACAGTATTGTGAGTCACTGTCACCTAACACTGTACTGTAGAGGTGTTTCAGGTGATGACAGTTATATTCTGATCAGCATCACTAATAACACTCATCAGATTCTGTAAATAAAGTTTATCGTGGTGTGAGTACTGAGAGAGGTATCTGTCCTCCATGTAGATGAGCTGTGAGTAAGTCAGGTCAGGTTTACCCTCCTTGTTCTTCTGCCACTCTATAGCGACCATGTCCACGAGGCTCTCCTGCAGGAACGCTCGGGCCATGTTCTCTGAGGTTAGGTCCAGGACCTCCGTGCCGTCCTTCGCGGACAGCCAAGAGTCTAAGCAAGATTGTTTAAAGTCGACGGCGTGTCTGTTGGACCACATCTGCGTGTGGTGCGGCTCGTGGTTGAGGTGGAGGTCGCAGGACTTGCGCCAAATGGAATGGTTTATGTTGTGCACCCACTTGAGGGTGTATCCCACGCACTGTAACAGCCCAAACTTGGAGAGGTCGTGGCGCTCTATCACCTCCTCCGACAGTTCTGGCATAAAACGAGAGAGTCGGCGGTAACTCTGCCTCACCCACTGGCGGTGAGAGTGTACCTGTGAGAAGTGCTCCCTAATATTAAAGTCGACCCACAGTAAACGAAGCAGAAAGTCGTCGTTCGTCGGCCCGTCGGGCAGGTCTCGTTCGGACTGGCTCTCGGCATCTTCGGGTAAACTATTAAACACTAACACCCACTTGAGTTGATTTTGGGTGATAAATTTATCTTTTATGGCTTGCTGGAGGATGACGTTCTGTGCCTGTTGTCTGAGGGGTCGCCCCCAGAGCTCCGTCACCGCTCTACTCACCATGATGAGGTAGGCCGTGTCATGAGCCCTATTAGTTAACACGTCGGCGGCCCCGTTCTCTCCCTTGGCCATTAAGGCTGAACCGATCAGCCGTCTTTCTTCAATTTTCTTCTGGACTTCGATCTGAAACACAAAGGTGGAGCGCCTGAGTCGAGGTATGGTGGTCATCAGCATTCTCTCTCTCTCCGTCAGCACAACGTTGTCGAGCGTGTCGTCCGAGGCAATGATCTCGTCCATGAGGTCCTTTATAGTCCAGTGCTGCCTCCTGGTGTATCGGGCCAGAAACTTGTCGTCCATGTAGACCAGCTCCCGCGTGCTGATGTCCAGGTTCTTTCCCTTCTTCCTCTCCCACTCTATTCCCACCATGTCCACAAAACTCTCCAGCAAGAAAGGTTTGGGAAAATCCTCAGACTCAGGTCGAGGTTCGCGACGTCCATCCCGTACGGATGGCCGTTGTGGAAATCGCACACGTCCCTCATCCAGCGAGTCATTTTCTGGTGCTTCTCTTGGGGCGTGTACTGTGTGCTCCACATCTTGGGGTGATGAGGTTCACTGTGAAGATGAAGGTCACACGCCTTGCTCCATATGTCATGGTGGGTGTTGTGGATCCACTTTAAGGTGTAGCCAATAGCCTGACTGAAGGCAAACTTACTTAAATCGTGACGTTCGATTATTTCCGGAGGGAGGGACGGCATGAAGTCCTTGAGACGGTCGTAACTCCTCTGGACCCACTTTCGGTGTTCGGCCACCTGCTGGAAGTGTTTCTCTAGGTTGAATTTGTTCCATATTAATTCCACTATGAGGTCGTCTACATCTTCTACGAGCCATCCCGAGTCGCCGCACTCCTCCTCCTCGACTGCATGGACCCACTTCAGGTGATCATCTCTGAGGTACCGTTCCTCGACCGCTCTCTTCAAGATCACATTCTCGGCATGGCGACGCATCCGGGGCGACCACAGTTCCATCACCAGTCTTGCTATAGCGAGGGGCTGGGCTGCCTTCTCTGCCTTCATCTTCCTTTTGGTTATCTCCTCCTCGTCCTGCTCTTCACCATTGTTGTTGTTCCGCAGGCCATCGTGGTGTTTACGATATTTATGACTGCGACCTTTGAGGCGTCTCTCTTCCTCGGTGGCTCTCGACGCCTCGATCAGCTTGGACCCGACTGCCTTCAGGTTCGGGGGCAGAGTTCTCAGTATAAGACTCGTACAGCTGCTCTCCATGTTGGCACGGTAACAATAATGTCGTTATTTACCCTCAAGATAAACGGCCAAGACCCGTCAAAACTCGGGGTAAATAATTGTGCTTAATATACTCTACAGATTTTGAAACTTAACATAAAAATTAACCCACGACTCCCACGGCTTTTATGAGACACCAGAGTATTGTTGACACACACACAGAGAGTTCCATACTGATACCTTGAGTATGACACAACTGACAGTCTTCACCACTCAGGATTTTTCAGCGCTGGGAGTATCTTAAAGGGTCACCAACTCACACCACCACAAACACTGGACCACACACAAGTTCATAGTCTTTGAACCTGTGAGAACAAACGGGGAAAAACACATCGTCCTTTACTCGTGGCTGACAAGATACAACTATAATGACCCAAACTAAACACTGGATAAAAGAGATCATCTACTTCTGAGGTTAATGTAACACAAAATTATTAATAAGATTTTTAAACTCGAGTCTAAAAGTAAGGAGTGTTGGCGACTCCTTGACACAAACCACAATGGAGTAGAGATTCCCAGTTTGTAATCACTCCTCTTCCTTGTACTTAGCTTGTAATCACTCCTCTTCCTTGTACTTAGCTTGTAATCACTCCTCTTCCTTGTACTCAGCTTACAAAGACACTCTTCCTCTTTAGCTCTCAGGTCAATCAATCAGTGGAGACTATCTGGGGAAAGAAATTCTCTATTATAAACTAACTCTTGCAAATACCGTTGTTCTGAAACATATAAGAGCAAGAATTACCTTAAATTCTTGTACTTTACATCTAACAGAGAGTCTCTTATATTGTGAGTCTGTTAGATATGAAACCTAACCTAACCAAACCTCACAATCTTTTTGTCATTTTCACGAATTAAAGAATTTTTCTATAGTGACGTGTCCAGAAGTTGGTACAGTAGTTAAGGAACACAAAAGATCTTTAAAAATACCCTCAAAAAGTTATCCCATACCCCCACAAAGTATTAATTACATTGACACCTACAGATAATGGCTTCTCTCTCTATATAGTTTGTTAGATGGAGGTTTCATATGTAACAGACCCTCAATATAATGTACTTCCATCTCTATAGTTCATTAAATGAGGTTTTTCTGCATATAATTATAGAACTCTCATCCAGAACAAAACCAAATAAATTAGTCACATACACGACACAAATCGATGAAACTATTTATAAAGAAACATTTATTAAGTATAATCGTCTAATACATAAGATTACCTAGACCATGTATACACAGAATATACACACACAAAAATATACATACAGAAATACCTCCATGAAAACTAAGAGAACCATTCACCCTTACGTCCATTGGGGTCCACCACATACCTATAGTAAACATATACCACCAATTAAAGGTACTTAAACCAACTAAAACATTAACAAACATAATAAAATTAATTAAAACACATGATATAATACGTTTAACCTACCATACGGACGCTACCAAGCTCAGTGCGGACAGGAAGAATAAGTGTACGCAGATACGTTTTGAAGCAGGCCGTCCGCCCCTTAAGTTCATCCCACCGCTGAGTACAACCTTATCTTGCCTTATATTATTTCTAATTCACTCATATTACTATTTTTAGCATTATTAATGATATATAATAGGATATATATTATGAATTAGTGTTATTAAGAGATTTTTTTTCACTATTTTAATGTTTAAATTTATAAAAGAACGTTGTACTTTCCCTTACCAAGAATATGACGTCACCAAGTAAACAAAGAACGTAAACAGTGAAGGGGTGGTTAAACTTCACCTGATTATATTGTCTCGTTTCCTTGTACAGTTATCATAATTATTCTAGTCATAAACGTATATATATATAAACGTACTGTTCGCTAGTACTGGGCATGTACTAGCTCTCTGTTACACACTGTTGTTAAGTACTGGCTCTCTGTTACACACTGTTGTTAAGTACTGGCTCTCTGTTACACACTGTTGTTAAGTACTGGCTCTCTGTTACACACTGTTGTTAAGTACTGGCTCTCTGTTACACACTGTTGTTAAGTACTAGCTCTCTGTTACACACTGTTGTTAAGTACTGGCTCTCTGTTACACACTGTTGTTAAGTACTGGCTCTCTGTTACACACTGTTGTTAAGTACTGGCTCTCTGTTACACACTGTTGTTAAGTACTGGCTCTCTGTTGTAATGACCACGGTCGTACGTGTTAGTTAACGTAAAATCAAATTATTCAAATTACTCTCAGTAGTCCATAAACCATGTAGCTGTGCCTTCTGTGTTGAGTGCCCCACCTGAGACATCCGTTCTCTTATTGCTTCAGGACAGCCGAGTCGTCCGTTTTCTCTTAATTTCATGTATCTTAAACTATGTTATTTCTTAAGAACTCAAACCATGTTCATTGATTGGAAATGGAGAGAGAAACCCGTCCTAGAATATTGTATTTGATGTCTGATTACAGATGAAACATTCAGGATCTCTTGTGAATGATGCTGAAGGCTGAAACTTGTTAAATAAGTAAGAGTTGAGTGTCAGTAAGAATGATGAAGGACGAATCTCGCCCTTGGGGGATGTCTGAGTTTCCAATTGCTACTGAAATTAGATCATTTTGATGCCCAAACCTCAGAGAATCTGATGTTTGTAGTTTGATTATTGTCAGTTGTCTATTTAAATAAGCAATTAATTTCCTGAAAAGAATCTCAAACTGCAAATCTCCAGGGTCTAACGTCCCCACGGATACACCCCATTTCGTAACCAATCCACATCGTCACCGACCCGGTTCGTCACCAATATCAAATTCATTTCGTCATCACTAACAGTTACTGGTATTAGTGTCAAATTGTAAGTTATAATTTTACACTAATATGAATTACTCATGTATACAGACGACTCCAGAAGTATTGTGTTATTATTATACATGAACATTAATTATTTAATGAAGAAAATTAATAAAACATTGGTAATTAAACAAAGTACAGAACAAATGAAGAATTATTGTGTTATTACTAAACATGAATATTAATTATTTAATGAAGAAACTATTCAACAATGGTAAATAAGCAAAATACAGTACAAATGAAGGTGATTTGGTACCAGCGCATAAACCACCGAGCAGTGAGATGATTGCAGGCGTATTAACAATGTTTTTATTTAATATTTTCGTCTTTAATAAATTGTCTTAGTGTTTTATTTATTATTTTATCCAAGCAACAGTTATTTTCGAGTATATAATGATGGGAATGAACGGGGTGACGAAACGGGTTGGTGACTATGGGCACCCTCAACCCCATGAAGAGTCTTGTTTGTAGCTTTGCTGAGTCCGTGAAAGTAACGATGTCAGCGTGTATTTGAAGTCCATTTCACCTTTTCCTGTCAAGCTCAACCTATGATTAGAATGTAACAATAGATGTAAGAAATTCACTTGAACCATGATACTGAATTTCATAGTCAAATGTACAGCGATTGGTTTAACTATATGTGTAGTAAGGAGGACGAGTTACCCCTGTAATTAAAAGGAAGAAGATGGATTATTTTAGTTTGTGCATTATTATAACTTATTAATATTATTCTATGGCATTTCTTAGTGTAATTTGTATTATTAGAAGAGTTTTCACTATCTGGTTTCTTTACTAGAACTTAAGGGAAAAGTGTTCAGTGTATGTCGAGAACAGTGTGAAGCGTTTAGTGTTGGACCCCACAGGAGGTAAGTATGGTGTGTGGTGTTGGGGGGTTGAACTGGTGAGTGTCCGTGAGTCAAGTTAATCAATCAGTGTTTTAGAGTAGCCCAAAGTATTAATGGTTTTATGTGAAGAATGTGATGGTTAACTATCTAGTCCTCCATCAAGATATGAGATATGTTCCTAAGTTGTCAGGGCTAGAGAACTTTTGTTGTGTGCTTCTCGGCCCACACATTACTAACTCGGCCCATCTTATATAACCAACTCGGCCCACATATTACTAACTCGGCCCTCCTTAATAACCCCTTAAGCCCCGGGTTAGGGTGCTGGTGGCAGTACCCCCCACACACTCGGGGTTAAATTGAGAAAAATCAACTTTAATAAAAATATTGTTTAACCTTTTAAAATGATAAAACAATACAAATTAAGCAAGAAGAACTATATATTGACCATATTTCAGAGTGAGAGTTGTGAACTGTTGGAACAATCTACCAGAGAGTGTTGTGACGGCACCGAGTGTGAGCTCTTTCAAGACCAGACTTGACCAACACTGGAGCGGGTTCAGGTACATTCAGGAGCCGGTGCCGTGCACAAACCTTCCATGCACAAAACCTTCTGGGGTAAATGCTTAGTTTTGGGTAAGATTTTGTAAGGTTAGGTCAGGTTAGGTCAGGATTCCTTGGGTTTGATTGGTTCATTTTTTGTGTTTTTACCCCACAATTTCCTTTGACTTCAGAGCACTGCTCACTTTGTGCTTTCATTGTCTTTGGTAGTGAGTATGTTTCATATCATCCTTATACTGTAGTCAGTTTGCCCAAGATATAATGTGAAATTCATTCAAAATCTTCCGTTACTGTATTTATTAATATTTTCAGCTCTCACAAATCAGTCGTACATCTTTGATGTCGATAACGAACATCAGTAATTGCTGAGCCCGGAAGGTTTATCACCGGAAGATGTGTTGCATGACCAGTACTTGCCAACAGTGTGTAACAGGACGTGAACGATCGCCCGGGCGGCTAACGAGCCGATCAATGGTAAAGAGGATAAAAGTAAGTATAAAAAGTGACTGAGCAGAGGGAGGAAGGGGGGGGAGACAGTTGGTGTGACAGCTGATGCTCGTGGTCTTTACTCTCTTAGCAGCTAGTGTTAGCTCGCCTTTGTGTCCGAGGTGGCCAATAATGTCTGTATTTACTGATCTTAATACTTATTTGTTATTAGTAATTCATTTAGAATATTTTATTTTCATAATTTATCATAAAAAAGTGGTTGGCAACAATCACCAGTTGGTCGCCTGTCTGTCTTTGTGTTTGTTGAGCAAGTAGTGCATCAAATAATAATAATTCCACATGTAAATACACTTATAACATAATCATCGCATTGTTATACAGTAATACTACACTACAATACAACTACACTACTTTTAGGAATATTACTTTGATACAACATGATAAAATGGACAAACATTGAAAATAAAACAAACAAAAGTAGGTAATTATGTCCAGGAAGCTTCCCTGTGGCCGAGGGGTGGCGTGACAGGCAACTAGTCACACTGGAACCTGATAACCCGCGCTGGCCATTTAAACAGTGGCGGGAAAAGGAGCGCATTCTGGAACGTCACCCGGGGCCTAAGGGTTACCATAAGTAACTAACACTGCCCACACATTACTAACTCGGCCCATCTTATACAACCAACATGGCCCACACATTACTGACTCGGCCAACCTTATATAACCAACACGGCCCACACATTACTAACTCGGCCCATCTTATACAACCAACATGGCCCACACATTACTGACTCGGCCAACCTTATGTAACCAACACGGCCCACACATTACCAACTCGGCCCATCTTATAACCAACACGGCCCACACATTACCAACTCGGCCATCTTGTACACTTCAAACAAGTAGCTGACTAGAGGTTCAGGAATGAGTTTGAGATTTGTTTTATGTCTCTTGTTGTTCACTGAAATACAGAGAGTGAACACCAAGGGCTCACATTCATAACTTGTGCTTCTCCAGGGGATTTGGAATAGAGTTTGAACTTTGCCTACAATTAATGTTTAAACTGATTGGACGGTAGTTAGAGGATAGTGATCTACCTCCCTTCTTGAAAATCGGTATTACATTCGCTATCCTCCAGGATTCTGGCACTACACCTGTTTTAAGGACTTGTTAAACAACTTTGCTAAGGGCATACTAAGCTCTTCCTTACGTTCCTTTAATACTCTGGCAAATATCTCATCGGGACCAAGTGACTTATTAGGCTTTAGTTTGTCTATTTGCTTACTAACATCGTTACTAGTCACTACTATCTTGCTTAATTTATTTTCTTCACTATCTCTGTATAGAGTCGGTGCCTCGGGTATCATGTTTAAATTTTCGGTGGTGAAAACTGTTGAAAAATATCTGTTCAGATTATTGCTCATTTCTCCGTTGTTATCAGTTAGCTCGCCGGTATCTGACTATTGGTCCAATCTTTTCTCGTGTTTTAGTTTGATACATTTGATTGAATCCCTTGAGGTTTGACTTCTCCTCCCTTGCTTCCTTCAGTTCATTATTCCTCTTTACTTTTCTTATCTTGGTCTTAACCCTACTGGCCAATACCTCATAACAATCTCGGAGGTAAACTTCACCACGATTTATTCTCCTGCCTATAGCCTTCCTTTGTCCAATAATATTCTTTGAAAAGTTATATATCCATTTAGGGTCATTGTTATTTGATCTGAGTTTTTTGTATGGTATCTACTGCCTTTGTGCATTAAGTTACTCATTATTTAAATTATTGTGGAACTCGTCAACCTCAGATCTGGTGACTGTTTATCAGTAATGTTGGCCATAGATTAAAGGGTAAAATTGTAAGTATTTTCTTGTTATTTTGTTTAATGGCTACACAGTAAGGTACAGAGGCAGAGAATTTTAAACATATAGTACAGTAATAACAAACTGTATCACACTGTGTAGTTACATACAGTAAATTATACACAAAAGTATACTGATGGTTCACTCCAATCTCTCTGTCATTACCTCAACATCTCTCAAGAGGTGTAGCTCGCAAACTATCTGGATGCCAACCTTTTGCTTTACAGTTGTCCCAGGAATACACCCTGTAATATATTGTATGCACTTGAGAATCACCCTATACACTGAATAAAGTGAATAAAAATACATTTTCCAAGTGTCTTATGTGAATTAGGTGTTATTGATTCTTGGTAACATGTGATGGATCATCTGTCATGTGTGCCAATAAATTGTACTGCTCAATGTTAATGACTGGTACATGAATGTCCCTCTTACATTGTTGTACTATATGCAGGACACAGTAACATGAATACTGTCCTGAATTTTCTTAAGTCTTAATTGGTGTCCAAGACAAGGAAACTCTTTTAAGGGTACCAATACAACATTACACTGTCATTCTTGTAGAAGATCAACTGTGATTAAATCTCCACTCAAGGTTGCTGACACAATTCCTCAGAGGTGTTAAAATGTTAGGCCTGCATGGATAAGCAGAGTCCCCAATCAGATGTCCATGGCTGCCAGCTTCCATCACTTGTTTCACTTTGAATATTGTCAAAAATTCTACCATCATGTCAAGATACTTGCCATTGGTCTGTTGCAGATATTTTGTAGCCTGGCCCAGCTATTGATGGAGTGATAGCCCTTCCTGTTTCTATAAATTTCACCCATTGCTCTTCCTGGGTATGTGTGTGCAGACTATGGCACCTATTACTCCAGGAAGCCTTGTTTCTGGTAGAATCTGTTGGAGCAAAACATAAATTAGAATGATTTGCACAATGTAAATTATAGACAATCATTTTTATCAATGAGTATTTTTCTATTGCTTATGTAACAGGATTGTTACATAACACAATATAAATAGTATGGTACTGGATCAGCCAAGAATTCAGTGTTAAAGCAGTGTTATGACATAAAAAGTAGATATATTGTACAGTTACATAAACTGTACTGTACATACAGTGAAAGTTCTGTACATAGCAGAGTGGACAGTGTATGCCTACTGTAGGCAAGTTTGTAAGGGGTCTACGTAAAGTATACAGTATGTGTACAATCCCTCCTTCATAGAGGGAGAAAATGATTGTAACACTTGCTCTAGGACAAAGGCAGACCATCCTGTATCATCATATGGCCTCTGCCTTACCACAAGTTTAAGACTAAAGCATTTATTGGTATTACAGTATAGTATATTTTATTTACAATACCATACGGTTTACAGTACTTGTACAGTTGTGTTTGCATAAATATACAGCTCTGTGTCTGTTATGCAAGATGAGTAGTTTAGACTCTTAAATCTTTACCCAGTACAGTACTTGGAAAAATTCAGGGGATGTGGGATTTTTTCCGAGGAAGAGAAAATTCGTCCCAATACCCAGTACAGTAAAGCCTCAAATAACGACGGCAATGTGTACTCCAATATTGCAGTGTAAGATGAATCATCGTCTCGCGAATCATTAATTACCATTAAAATAAAGCAATACTAATGAGATGTGTTCCCAAGTGTGACCTTTTCATATCTTTTGTGTGGCTTTTTATCATTTTTCCCCCAAAACAATACAATTAATGAAAAATGCAAACTATATTCTTTAAATAATGTTTATGAATGGTCCTTATACAATATATATCAGTAATAATAATGTCACACAAGAGGAGATGGGACGCCTTTGTTTTCGTTTGTGTTTACAGCCGGGAATCCGGGATGATAGTTCTACACGAGAAAATGAAGAAAATAAGACCCTGGTTGTAGCTGTAGTAAAATGAATGTAAAAAAATTACTAGTATGTATGTTTTAAATAATGTTATTTAATTATAATAAATGGAACAATACAAGTAGCTAACCACTAAATCGTAAAGAAAAAATAAGGGAGATGGATTGGGAACGCCAACATATACGTGTGCATTTAAGGACACCGCGTCATTTATCTTTTTAAGAATTTGTACAAAAGATTCATTTTGTTTATTACTGAATATGTATTTGATTGAATTAATCTTTATATGTGCAAAATGAACAACACAATTTATTAATAATACGTAGCACATTAAAACACACTACAGTGGTCCCTCGGTTAATGAGCACAATCCGTTCCAGCAGGTTGCTCGTTAACTGAAAAACTCGTTAACCGAAACCATTGTTTCAATGGGTTTTTGGGTAATTGGTTCCAGCTCACCGAAAATTGCCTAAATTCAACAAAAAAGGTAGAAAAGTACACTTACTTTGAGGTGTGTATGTAGAAGGCTCCTGGATGATGATGATGATGGGAATTAGAATGGGGGTGGAGGAGAAGGGAGAAGAGAAGGCATTGGGGTGGAAGAGAAGTCACCCCATGGTGCTATTTCACCCATAAAATTTTAGCTCTCTTGGTGTAATTCAAGATTATTTTCTTTAAATCAACACTGCACTGCATTATATATTGTCAATATGTAAAATAAATTTCAAAATGACCAATAATTTGCTTGGAAACACAGAAAAAAAGCGTTTAGTTGAAGAGAGTCTCAAGCAAGATGTTACCTCCAGTGAAAAGAGAGAGACTAACACCTGTCTGGTGTGTTAACAGGCTGGATGGCACGCCAGAAACTAGTTTCTTTACCTTCAGTTATGTTCAATAATTGTTAAAATGACTAAAAAAGTTAATATTAAACTTTTAAAATTATTGAATAGTATAAACTTCTTGATATTTACTAAAATAGTAAGGAATTTAAGCCCTAAAACCGATTACTGTATTGGCGGATTAATACTACAGCTGGTGGACCGCCAAATGCAAGCGAAAACATGTTGAGGTCGGCTCGTAAAAAACTCGTTAATCGAGGGATTGCTCGTTAACCGAAGTTAAGAATCTTATGGAAGGTAAATCGTTAACTGAAATCTCGTTAACCGAGGCGCTCGTTAACCGAGGGATCACTGTAGAGGAGACAAGACGGCATTGTTTTCATGAGTGACGATGGTTCTACATAAGAAACTGAAGAATATAAGACCCTGGTTGTAGTTGAGGTGACCTTAATGTAAAAAAATTGAATACATATATGTATGTTTTAAGTAATGTTATTTAATGTTTATAAATGGAACACTAGAAGTAGCTAACCACTAATGGTAAAGAAATAGAGCAAGACGATTGGGAACGCCAACGTATGTACAGTGAGTACAGGTGAAAACACATCGTCATTTCTCTACATAAGAATATGAAAGCAATAGTTATTTACTGTTCATATATGTTTTAAATAATATTTACGAATGTAAAACAAAAATTCTACTCGCCAATGGCGGTAAAGTCTAAAACATAAGGACAGCCGATGAATATTGTGCAAGTTTTTACTCGGATGACGAAGTCATCAGGTTCAACTCTGGCTGAAGCTGCAGCTTTCTATAAAGCTGTTGCTGAAACTATTACTGAACCTGAAGTTGTTGTTGAAGCTGCTTATGATGCTGAATTTGATGGTGTAGCTGAAGTTGATGGTTTAGGCCTTCGAATAATAAAGCTGTCAAAAGAACCTTGCACAGCTGCTTTCTTTTCTCATTAAACATCTTTATGTAGAGGTCATTTGTGTTTATTTAAATTTTAATACTTTGTTCTGTTAATGGATCCACTTCAGAAAATATGTTCATTGCTTGCTCCATATAATATCCACAGACCTCTCACCTTTTTCATATCGTTTTAACACATCTAGTTTCTCGGCTATGCTTATACACTTTCTATTAGCCTTTGAACCAGCACTACCATCACTTGCTCTCTTGCTCTTGTTGAATAGGGATGCAAAAATGCTGTAAGAAACCTGAGAAAGTTTTCTCTTTTTCCTGTTCAGATGAGTGAAAACAAAGGGCCCGCCAGCTGCGATTGTTTATACTAGTGATGCTGGCATCACCACTAACAAGCCCAGCAGCCTCCGTGTGCAAGGCGTGTTTTAATTTTTTTTATAATATCGGGATTTAGTTATTATTTATGCGAAAATGTAATACTATGTATATTTTTTTATTTCATCATAAATACGAAGAAAATTATGGCATAAATTGAATTGGGTCCTAAATTAACTAGGGTCTTACAGATGAAGCTTCGTTAGTTGAACCGTCGTTATCGGAGGCTTTACTGTAATGTTTCATTCCCAGAAGAGGTTTACACCCATCGATCCAGTTAATGGAATGTTAGCTGTATACTGCTGCTTATTACAATAACCTTGCCTTATTACTACCCATACTGTACATGCCTAGTAACACAGTGTACAGTATACTCTGCTGCTTATTACAATAACCTTGCCTTATTACTACCCATACTGTACATGTCTAGTAACACAGTGTACAGTATACTCGTATCCTTTTTGTTATAGGTATTATTCAAAATTCTTTTATTTATTTTTTCCTCTAATGTTTTTTGTCTTTACTTGTTATCTGAAATAATCTTTGAAATGTTCAATTCATTGTTCATAATTGTTCTTTATATCAGTTGTGATAATTTTAAGTTTCCTTTACATAGTGCTACATGCCACAGAGTAATCTTTTTATGTTGTTGCCTCAAGTAAACACCTCTTATCTTACTGTGAAGTAAACTGTCCTCTACATATTTGGATTAGTAAATTCTCATCTCATTTTTGTCTGAAATTTTTGTAAGTGACCTTCTGTACTGTATGGGCCTTAATTGGCTAATGTTTCAATTCATATGTTTAATTCTCTCATAATTTTCATGACTGTTAATGTGAAGTTCATAATAATATTCCAATATAGACTTTTTTCTCTAACTAAGATAAATGATGTATGGGTAATTGTAATGGACTAATGTACTCGATAGAGAAAACAAAGTGTTATATATTCTTGTTGTCTATTATTGTGTTATAATAAACCATACAGTCCTTCACACACTGTGCGTTATACTATAACAATTGTTTGTTGTTCCTCGCTCTCAATAATTACAGTATATTCATCATTTCAGTCAACCCTCCAAGATTCGGACCCTGTAAATCCGGATTTTGGAAGATTCGGACAAAAAATTTGGAGGTCTGGGCTAAGACGCCTCCCTAAGAATCATCCCCAAAACAGAAGAGGATAAAAGTAAAGTAAAAGAACATCTCGGGACCGTGGGTGCTGGCTGACCCGTCGGCCACAGGTGAGAGACAAACAGTTGTCATTTGTGGGAACATTTCACTCACTCTAGTAAGGATACACTGTTTCTTATTATGTTATCATAGGTAAATGCTTGGTTTATATAATTTGTTTATCACTGAGTCTGTCAACATTTTCAAATTAGACTACAATATAGTATTGTATTTCTCCCGTACGTATTTCAGTTGTACGTCTGGCAGAGGGAGCGGGTAAGGGAAGTGACTGGTTGAGTGTCCTCCCTCCCTGCCATATTTCACTGTTATTATTAGTGTTTACTGATATAATAATACTTAACAGTGATTAATCGTGGCATTGTAGTCAGGTTAGATCACTGCAACCACCAAGCTTCTGGGCCAGGCTGTGAGGCGTTATGGTTCTTTTTCAACTCGTATTTTCGGGTAGATATACGTAACTTTCTTCGTTTATTTTTTACATGCACACACCATCCTAAATGCATATTGTGAAAAAAGTAAAAGAAATAATTGTCCTAAGGGCAAACCTGTACTTAAATGTACTAAGTTAATTACTACAAATTTTGTCTAGTGCTAAGTCAAGCCAGTGACATTTTACAAGTGAAAACTTAAACTCCCTCTATATGACTGATAAATACGCACTTGGTAATCTCCCCACTCAGCTGTCAACACCTCACCTCCTCCCAGCCTCTAAGGGAGGTGTATGCAACACACATACACCTGTAGCTCGACTCACAGATCTGGAATTTTCTCTTTATGAAGTCATCTGTGTCAAAATATCTCTACCAACTATGACTATTTTTCTTTGTTTCCTATACTGTTCTCCCAACTCTACCAACTATTTGGAACTCTTTGACTATCTCACTTCTTGCCAGGAGTCGTTGCTATCCACACACCCCAACACCGAGATCCTCTACCAAGGGGATTTCAATGTGCATCACAGAGAGTGGCTTGGCTATACAAGGGATGACCCAGGTGGAGCTGATGCACTCTCTTTTTTCCTACTTAATGATCTGGAACAAATAATTAAACACACTACATGTGTCCCAGATCGACATTATCAACTTATTAACATTCTTGATCTTTGTTTTACCTCTAACCCCTCACACTATTCATACGTACTCAATTTCTGCTCCCTTAGGGTCTTCTGATCACAAACTTATTTCTATTAAGTTAAGCTTGGCACGACCACCTCCCACAGCCCTCTCTAAACTTCAACTATGGCACTATCGGAGAGCAAACTGGCAATCCTTATCAGAATTATTCTCTGACTTTCCTTGGGAGATTTTGGTGTTTTTGTGTTCTTCAGGAAGAAATTAATTGGTTAAACTCCTCAAATTCCAATTCCAAGAGAAAAGTCTAATTTGGTCCAAAAATTACTAAGGTGTAAGACTTATGTTTTTGGCCAAAAATTTGATTTTTCTGAAAATCTCAGTATATGTATATGTGTGATGATGTCTTTAATTTTATCTTTATTTATTTTTTTAATTTATTGCGGCTGTATTTGAATATTTGAGACTAATATTTTTTTTTTACATTTTACTTTGAGTATTTTGAGTATTTTACGAATGAGATACTTTTTTACTTCAACTTGAGTACATTGACATTAGGATACTTTTACTTCTGTTGAGTAACATCTTTGCCAATGTAACAATATTCTTACTTAAGTAACAAGTCCAGTACGTTTTACAACTCTGTTCATAAATATAACATTTATAGAACAGTTGAAATATTAATGCTCAACTATTTTTGTAATTTTCTTTCATCTCCAGTACTGTAGCCGAGAGCATCAAGAAGAGGGCCGGCACGTTACCCCTGAGCGGCCCTCACACGGTCAATGTTTGGGACCAGCTCGTCAGTGTGTACCAAGGAGCAGTGCTGATGATCGTGTCTGCTCGTAAGGCTTGTGTAGCTGTGATCTTGGCTCTTGCATTAGACACTCCACCTAAACACTAAAGGGAGAGGAGCCGCAGAAGTACACCCACACAGATTATCTGAGGGAGATAAAAGTACTGCTCTTTAACCTGGTGATTTTAATATTTATTTTCAAATGAGCAGCGCGGCCCATGAAAAATGGCGGCTCACCTTAACACTGCCATGAGAGAAGCTGTTTCTGTGGAGGAAAGACTGGCCGTAGCTCTCCGATTCTTACCATGAGAGAAGCTGTTTCTGTGGAAGAAAGACTGGCCGTAACTCTCCGATTCTTACCATGAGAGAAGCTGTTTCTGTGGAGGAAAGACTGGCCGTAACTCTCCGATTCTTACCATGAGAGAAGCTGTTTCTGTGGAGGAAAGACTGGCTGTAACTCTCCGATTCTTACCATGAGAGAAGCTGTTTCTGTGGAGGAAAGACTGGCCGTAACTCTCCGATTCTTACCATGAGAGAAGCTGTTTCTGTGGAGGAAAGACTGGCCGTAACTCTCCGATTCTTACCATGAGAGAAGATCTTTCGAGGATTTAAAATGTTCAGCTGTAATTGTCCCAACAAGTGAGACTGGGACAGAAACCTGTGAAACACTAACAGCTGTGTTGAAGGATTATTTCCAGGTAAATAATGTTTCTAGAATACACAGCTAAGAGATGTAGTTTACTGGATCATTGTTTTTAAGCACAACCTTTTACATGTGATGCAACATGAATGAATTAAATAATAATACACATACAGGAAACCTCCTCCCCCCTCCCCCCCCTATTCACATGAGGGGGGAGGAGCTATGGCTTGTTGTCTGTTGCTTAATTACTTGCTGAAAGAAAATAGTGATTCATACCTACTGTAGGAGGAGAAGCTGCCAGAGGAAGGAAGGGCTCCTCCCTCCCCTGCTGCCAGAGGAAGGAAGGGCTCCTCCCTCCCCTGCTGCCAGAGGAAGGAAGGGCTCCTCCCTCCCCTGCTGCCAGAGGAAGGAAGGGCTCCTCCCTCCCCTGCTGCCAGAGGAAGGAAGGGCTCCTCCCTACCCTGCTGCCAGAGGAAGGAAGGGCTCCTCCCTCCCCTGCTGCCAGAGGAAGGAAGCCCTCCACCCTCCCCTGCTGCCAGAGGAAGGGCTAAGCATTTTTTCAAATCTAATTAAGTTTCTTATAATCATTTTACACTTTCTGATGATCACAATTTAGTCTATAACCCAGGACATACTTCATAGTTGTATAGACATCTTAGTAGGGTGTGTGTGTGTCCCCCAGGAGGTCAGGGCTGTAGGCTGTGTGTGCCCCCCAGGAGGTCAGGGCTGTAGGCTGTGTGTGTCCCCCAGGAGGTCAGGGCTGTAGGCTGTGTGTGTCCCCCAGGAGGTCAGGGCTGTAGGCTGTGTCCCCCCCCAGGAGGTCAGGGCTGTAGGCTGTGTGTGTCCCCCAGGAGGTCAGGGCTGTAGGCTGTGTCCCCCAGGAGGTCAGGGCTGTAGGCTGTGTCCCCCAGGAGGTCAGAGCTGTAGGCTGTGTCCCCCAGGAGGTCAGAGCTGTAGGCTGTGTCCCCCAGGAGGTCAGAGCTGTAGGCTGTGCCCCCCAGGAGGTCAGAGCTGTAGGCTGTGTCCCCCAGGAGGTCAGGGCTGTAGGCTGTGTGTGTCCCCCAGGAGGTCAGGGCTGTAGGCTGTGTCCCCCCCAGGAGGTCAGGGCTGTAGGCTGTGTGTGTCCCCCAGGAGGTCAGGGCTGTAGGCTGTGTCCCCCAGGAGGTCAGGGCTGTAGGCTGTGTCCCCCAGGAGGTCAGAGCTGTAGGCTGTGTCCCCCAGGAGGTCAGAGCTGTAGGCTGTGTCCCCCAGGAGGTCAGAGCTGTAGGCTGTGCCCCCCAGGAGGTCAGAGCTGTAGGCTGTGTCCCCCAGGAGGTCAGGGCTGTAGGCTGTGTGTCCCCCAGGAGGTCAGGGCTGTAGGCTGTGTCCCCCAGGAGGTCAGGGATGTGTGTGTCCCCCAGGAGGTCAGAGCTGTAGGCTGTGTCCCCCAGGAGGTCAGGGCTGTAAGGTATGTATGTGTACCTCACTAGGAGGCCCCTATGATGTGTAGGAACATAAAACTCTCCAGCAGTAGGTATAGAAGCATGTTAAAGCAGAAGAGGTTGTAGCAGGAAGAAAATAAGAGGAAGTTTTTGATAAAGAAACAGAGTCAAAGAAAACTGTGTGAGGAAATGTCTCAAAAATCAAGGAGTATTAGAGAGGCCTTCCAGCAACAAAAACAAGTGTTTACTCTCCTTGATAAAACTAACTGATGCAATTAAAACTAAGAATAAAACCAAACCAAATAAGTTAATATAACACGGGAAAGAAAACTAAATATTTTGTTTGTATAGATCATGAGACTTGCTTATGTTTTGTGATTTAGTACTACACAAACTATTGAAGCCCCAGTTGCTGGTGCATTAGAGATTAATCCCTTTGGTGAGTGTTCAGTTTTGAATTCTCAGACAATACATATCAAAAAAAATCTTACCTTTTAGTTTATTTTCTCTCAGTAATGTTGCACAATTAAAAATACTTAACAAATTCAAGTTTACTAACAACAAAAATTAGTAAAGGAATTATTAAGTGCATGAAAAGTATTGTTGCAATAAACATACAGGTTTGACTTGGGCTGCTGTGTGTTTTAACTATTAGGTACTGACCAAATGAGTAACAGTGTAAGACATTAAGTTCAATAGGGTCAAAAACTTCCCAGGTGGGTGTTTCCCTGGATCCCCCAGCTCGGAAAAAACCTGACTACTGTGTTTATATAAAATGTCTGAATATGTAAATAAAGTGTATTCCTCAAATGTATTTCAAAATGGAGTAAAAATTAATTGTATTACAGAACAAATGTCCCCGGCTGATATACTCCAGTTGGCTATTTCCTGTTCCTTCCAAAAACCTTTGTTGGAGGAATATTTCCTCTAAACTTACGTCAAACTTGGAGGAAAATCATCCCTAGTTTCTGGGTAACGAGTAGAGTACAGTAGATGCAGAGGGTATAATCTCTTCCTTGGACGTCAGTTGTACCTTTACCTCGTGGACAAATGAGTTTTACAAATATAGAACAACTTTGAAGCTTCACCTTAGGGTAATGTTGAGTAATAAAATAACCAACACTGCCTTTGGCCATGGAGGCTGCAGGCTGACATAATGTACACTGCCTTTGGCCATGGAGGCTGCAGGCTGTCATGATGTACACTGCCTTTGGCCATGGAGGCTGCAGGCTGACATAATGTACACTGCCTTTGGCCATGGAGGCTGCAGGCTGACATGATGTACACTGCCTTTGGCCATGGAGGCTGCAGGCTGACATGATGTACACTGGCCGGCTCTGGTGCATTGGGAGTGTGTATGACTGTCCTTACAGAACTGTAGTAGATTTTAAACCAAAATATGAAATGTGTACTTTTATAGATAGATACAGTACAGTACTACAGTAAACAATATAAAATGTGTACTTTTATATATAGATACAGTACAGTACTACAGTAAACAATATAAAATTATATACAGTACAGAAGCAGCCAACATATAGAGTAAAGCTTCACTACCCACAGGCTTGTTTCATCATCTGTTGACCATTGCTTACAGTACCTCACTCACTATATGATGCGGCACCACCCACAGGCTTGTTTCATCATCTGTTGACCATTGCTTACAGTACCTCACTCACTATATGATGCGGCACCACCCACAGGCTTGTTTCATCATCTGTTGACCATTGCTTACAGTACCTCACACACTGTATGATGCTGCACCACCCACAGGCTTGTTTCATCATCTGTTGACCATTGCTTACAGTACCTCACTCACTATATGATGCGGCACCACCCACAGGCTTGTTTCATCATCTGTGGACCATTGCTTACAGTACCTCACTCATTATTACCTCACACACTGTATGATGCTGCACCACCCACAGGCTTGTTTCATCATCTGTTGACCATTGCTTACAGTACCTCACTCACTATATGATGCGGCACCATCCACAGGCTTGTTTCATCATCTGTTGACCATTGTTTACAGTACCTCACTCATTATTACCTCACACACTGTATGATGCGGCACCATCCTGTTACAAACGTAATAAATAAAGTACTGATAAATCCCAGTGCTCTTTTAACCTTGTTTATTATAATATAGGAAATAACTGTCAGCAAGTTGCCACTTTACATGAGTGATGTTCCTCGTAAATGTGACCTGTTCCCAGGGCAAATTTGGGAGACAACCTAACTTATATAAGTATTAAGAGAATAATCACACACTCTCATACAGAGTATTCCAAGAGTTCACAACTCTCACGCCAGAAAAGTTTGCCCAGAGTATTCCAAGAGTTCACAACTCTCACGCCAGAAAAGTTTGCCCAGAGTATTCCAAGAGTTCACAACTCTCACACCAGAAAAGTTTGCCCTCACAGTTTTCTGGACTTGTGGCTTCTTCAAGGTTGAGCTGTGACCCCTTGTGGGGCAGACGTCCGCCAGCTCCAGGTATGTACACTCAACCCAGTAGTGTCCCCTATACTCTTTGATTAGGTCGCCCGTGTGTAGTGCAAGCTGGGTAGTTGCAGGCGCTCCAATCTCTCTGGGTAACTGAGGTTCTGTAGAGCAGACTGGTGGTCCTCCTTTGGATGGTTTCAATCAACCGACAGTCTCTAGGATAACCTCGGGGACCAGAAAAATAAACACATAAGTTGAGGTTTAGGAAGGAACTGGTGGTGGACGAGTGGAACAAGCTCACCAATTTTGTAGTAAGTGCTGGAACGCTGGAAAGTTTTACAAGGAGGCTGGATAGATTCATGGATGATAGAGAGTGGTAGTAACTCTCAACAGGAGCTGCCATGCACAGACCAACCGGCCTATTGCAGACTCCTTAGTTTCTTTTGTAACTCCTTAACAAACCCAACTTGTGCAACTGAAACAGATTCATTGGTGCTGCTGCATCAAACACTCGGCTGATGGCAACATAATATTGATTATAATGAACAATAGTCACACCAGTGGTGATAAATTAAGTAATTCAGTGATGTACAGTAAAGTTCTTTATGATGGTAAGTCAGTGGGTGGAAGAAATGGCTTGTAATGTTAGGTGTTCCAGTTGATAGTAAAAACCACCTCTATTATTGTTTATTGTATATAATGGCATAATTTGTGCATTAAGGAAATATTTATTGTGTTAGAACTTTTGTCTTAGGAGCTGTGAAGGGGATCAGCAGTTTGGTGAGGTTAGGTTCTTATATATTTAGATTTGCTTTATTCAAAACTGACCTTAATTTATTGTACAAATGGCTGAATCTTTTACACAAAAAAATATATATTTTTTTTACAAAATTCGCCCATTTACCCCAAAAAATGAGGGTGAGATATGAGTAAAATAAAGCTCAATACACACAGCCAAAAGTATTGATAAAGTGATTAAGGTCAAGAAAATAATGAGGGTGAGATATGAGTTAAATAAAGCTCAATACACACAGCCAAAAGTATTGATAAAGTGATTAAGGTCAAGAAAATAATGAGGGTGAGATATGAGTTAAATAAAGCTCAATACACACAGCCAAAAGTATTGATAAAGTGATTAAGGTCAAGAAAATAATGAGGGTGAGATATGAGTTAAATAAAGCTCAATACACACAGCCAAAAGTATTGATAAAGTGATTAAGGTCAAGAAAATAATGAGGGTGAGATATGAGTTAAATAAAGCTCAATACACACAGCCAAAAGTATTGATAAAGTGATTAAGGTCAAGAAAATAATGAGGGTGAGATATGAGTTAAATAAAGCTCAATACACACAGCCAAAAGTATTGATAAAGTGATTAAGGTCAAGAAAATAATGAGGGTGAGATATGAGTTAAATAAAGCTCAATACACACAGCCAAAAGTATTGATAAAGTGATTAAGGTCAAGAAAATAATGAGGGTGAGATATGAGTTAAATAAAGCTCAATACACACAGCCAAAAGTATTGATAAAGTGATTAAGGTCAAGAAAATAATGAGGGTGAGATATGAGTTAAATAAAGCTCAATACACACAGCCAAAAGTATTGATAAAGTGATTAAGGTCAAGAAAATAATGAGGGTGAGATATGAGTTAAATAAAGCTCAATACACACAGCCAAAAGTATTGATAAAGTGATTAAGGTCAAGAAAATAATGAGGGTGAGATATGAGTTAAATAAAGCTCAATACACACAGCCAAAAGTATTGATAAAGTGATTAAGGTCAAGAAAATAATTAAGTTGTCATTATTTATCTGTGAGGAGTATCCTGCGGCCCTTGAGGGAGGCCTCATATAAAACATTAGTGGTCAAGAACACACAGACGCATTAACGGTAATTAATAATATTATCTAGTAAGTTTATAATTTTTAGATCATTTAATTATTAAAGTTAAGGTAAAACTGTTCCATTGTGTTGGCCGTGACAGGGAGCGTCAGCCTCGGCCGTCCCCAAACACAGCTGCTCCGGGTGGTGAAGAAAATTGGTTTGTGTTGCTGTAATATTGTGTTGTGAGGATTAATGAATGTGTGTGAGCCTTATAATAGTTGAGGGAGAGAGCCTTATAATAGTTGAGGGAGAGAGCCTTATAATAGTTGAGGGAGAGAGCCTTATAATAGTTGAGGGAGAGAGCCTTATAATAGTTGAGGGAGAGAGCCTTATAATAGTTGAGGGAGAGAGCCTTATAATAGTTGAGTGTGAGAGCCTTATAATAGTTGTGAGGGAGAGAGCCTTATAATAGTTGAGGGAGAGAGCCTTATAATAGTTGTGAGGGAGAGAGCCTTATAATAGTTGAGGGAGAGAGCCTTATAATAGTTGAGGGAGAGAGCCTTATAATAGTTGTGAGGGAGAGAGCCTTATAATAGTTGAGGGAGAGAGCCTTATAATAGTTGAGGGAGAGAGCCTTATAATAGTTGTGAGGGAGAGAGCCTTATAATAGTTGTGAGGGAGAGAGCCTTATAATAGTTGAGGGAGAGAGCCTTATAATAGTTGTGAGGGAGAGAGCCTTATAATAGTTGAGGGAGAGAGCCTTATAATAGTTGAGGGAGAGAGCCTTATAATAGTTGTGAGGGAGAGAGCCTTATAATAGTTGAGGGAGAGAGCCTTATAATAGTTGAGGGAGAGAGCCTTATAATAGTTGTGAGGGAGAGAGCCTTAAAACAAGGTAAGACACTTGGGGTCTCCTGGCACAGGTTAGATTTTACCCTCAATTATATAATGTGTAATAATTATTATATTTATGTATGATTTTACTGTATAAATGGGTTTCAATTATTAACTAACATATAATAAAATAAACTGTGGCCACAGAAAATACTTTAAACTATTGTAACAAAATCGACCAAGTTGAGATGTAAAATTACTGATAAAAGGAAGATAAAAGTTGATTAAATTCTAAATCCATTTGTTACTACTACAGCTGAAGGTATAGACTGACCTAACCCTCAGATGGAACAGTGAGTGTAATGCATCCTGTCATAGTTAAACCAACCCTTTGGTGGCCACCACTGAGCCACACAGTATTAATGCTCAAATATCACTTGTTACCATTTGGAACTTTAATTGATGGCTCTAAAATGTGATATACATTCAATTTTATTGTTTACATTTTTTGGTACAAATTGATAATTAAAAAGTTTTGATTTGGGGGAAAAAATTGGACATTGTCAATAACCTTATGGGAAAACTGTGTACAGTGTAGGTAATTAATTTGTATTATTATAGTATTAGTATTGATTATATAATTAATTTAGGGAAACCTAACCTAACCTACTTCAACTTAACCTAACCATGCACTATACCGAGATCTGATTGGTTAACACAAAAATTAATAAAATGCAAACTATCTTTCTTATACAGTACTTAATTTGTGACATAAATGCCATAGAAGAAAAGTGTTTTAGAATGGTCAAAACTACTGATTACAGCCATAAAATGGTTAACAATCTTTGGGTGGCAACAAATGGCTTAATATTATATTAATTAATAAAATTGATACAAGTTTTTATTTTAATTATAAATACTGTACCAGTATTTTTTGTTCTTCTCTAACTCTGAACATAAATCACCTGTAGTGGACAGGGCTTGAGGCAAATTATGTGGTAAAACGCGGTCAAGAACTGATCGCGCGACACTAAACTGACGTCTCTACGTGTTCTGTATGCCAAAAAATTAACCGTTTACCGTAGACCATCTGCCAAAAGACACGACGTGGCAGCCAGTGTTGTCGTGCGCTCTTAAGTCAATAAACACTGAATCCGGCCTTACTTAACTTGTCAATAAATGACAGAGCCTCATATTGGGGGCTTTATTGCCATAAATATTGTCTTTTTTCTTATAGGCTTTACTATCCAGATTCATGAGTCTATTATCTGCACAAATACCTTATTTATTTTGACATTTGGCTCAATAGGTTCTTAAACCTATTCTATACACAGTATAAATAATGAGAATCATATTGTTGGAATCAAATCCCATAATACTGTTTGAGTTTTGATGCATTTACAATTATTTTGAGTAGTATTGGTTAATGAGTGAACCTTACTGTATGTTCTTATACTTGACTCCCTAGTTATGACGGCTTGTGGGAGTTGCCTGTTTATCAAAGAGTAAATTATCTGCAAGACCCATCGTCACATTGATAGCCTGACCTGGGGGACAAGATGTTTATTAATGGCTCTACCATATATGACATTATTACTTGTAATGAAACCATTTGGAAATATAACCAATTATACAAGAGAACTTTATTTATGACAACTAATAAATCAACATTTTATGAATTATTATAGTAGTAATGATAATATAAGATAGGAAAGAATTATAGAAAGTGAAGTACTGTACTGTACACCAACCAACAACTGAAAGAAAAGTATTTGTTCTCAAATAAGACAATAATGATAATGTTTTACAGTAACATGGAGAGAAAATACTACTGTACAGTACTGTACTCTACTGCCTTGTGACTCAATACATTATAATTTTCCTGCTTTTTTAAAGCCAAAGTGTGAAGAACTTGTTCAAGCAAGACCAGGTTACTTTTTCTACGAGGAGTCGTTGAACGCCTGTATGGTGTAAGCAGGTGGCAGTTGAGAAGGTCTGTTCACATATTGCAGTGCTTGTACCAAATATCAGGGCAGCTGCATAAAGCTTGTGTATATGAGGCAGTCCATTTGAGAAACGACACGCGACATTCACTTACCGGAAGAGACGACTCGGTGTGGACACCTACGAGTTTAACTGATGAGTCAAGATTTTTCACCAAGTAATACACAATCCCTGGATTATGGCCAAGGACTACAAATTACTGTAAGTAGTCTAATATTATGCTCACCAAACCCATCATTGAGTTGACCAAGGTCAGTTATGTAAAATATTGTAGTACAGTTGATGATGTAAAGCAGCTTCACTATCATGACCATAAGAATGTCTTACAGTTGTTTTAGTCACTGGTAGGTATTGGGGCAGTTTGTGTTATGCCGTTGTTTTTCCTGGTGGTAAGGTCTTGATGATCAAGTGTTGGTGAGATATTGTCAGTGTTGTTCCAGATGTCTTTAACACAAGAGATTCAGTAAGGTTAATTCTTGTCAGTCATGTTATTGTAAAAGGTGATCTGCAGGTCCAAGTATTTCCTTCAGACAGTGAACATAAGTTTTCTGTATGTTATCTGTTTCAATAATACAGTTGGTGCATCACACTCATGTTATCTGTTTCAATAATACAGTTGGTGCATCACACTCATGTTATCTGTTTCAATAATACAGTTGGTGCATCACACTCATGTTACCTGTTTCAATAATACAGTTGGTGCATCACACTCATGTTATCTGTTTCAATAATACAGTTGGTGCATCACACTCATGTTACCTGTTTCAATAATACAGTTGGTGCATCACACTCATGTTACCTGTTTCAATAATACAGTTGGTGCATCACACTCATGTTATCTGTTTCAATAATACAGTTGGTGCATCACACTCATGTTATCTGTTTCAATAATACAGTTGCCTCAGTGTTGAGGTCACCAACAAGTAACATGGTTGGTCTCACTCAAATCTTGTCTCTGAATGTGGTGGTGTAACCCTGGGTCTAGTGTTGAGGTCACCAATCAGAACAGTAGGTTCAGTGTGTACAAAGTGTGGGAGATCTGTCAACTTAAGGTGATCTGATAGATCATAGGCATTGAGTGTGGAGTTACCCAGGTGGTGCTGAAGGTTGTCTTTTGTGATACAACAGTGATTTGTTAACATGTGTCAGTTGAACTATACACATAATTGGCTTACCATTAGGTGTGAGACACACAATATTGATGTCCTCAGTCACAACTTTGTGGTGTAGGTCAGTGATGAGATGTTCCACCATCACCTCTGTGTCAACACCGGCCATATGGAGCCCTAGGTTCTTGGAAACAGTTCTTATACAGTACTGTACTAGTCAGCAGTACTGTACAGGGTATTTCATCACACACACTCTGGTCATCCTCACAGATATCTTTACTGTGTATGACCACAGTAACACTGCTCCCAGTGCTTGATCATGATGGTTGTTGATTATCCACATCTGGTACAGTACAGTACATGCGTGTTACCCCATGATGATGGTGATGATCCTGTGGCCAGGGTGTTGCCCTGTAGCAGTTGTGTTTCTTGAGGCCTGCCTGCAGGGTGTTGGCTGTAGGGTGTTGCCCTGTAGCAGTAGTGTTTCTTGAGGCCTGCCTGCAGGGTGTTGGCTGCAGGGTGTTACCCTGTAGCAGTAGTGTTTCTCGAGGCCTGCCTGTAGGGTGTTACCCTGTAGCAGTAGTGTTTCTTGAGGCCTGCCTGCAGGGTGTTGGCTGTAGGGTGTTACCCTGTAGCAGTAGTGTTTCTTGAGGCCTGCCTGCAGGGTGTTGGCTGTAGGGTGTTACCCTGTAGCAGTGGTGTTTCTTGAGGCCTGCCTGCAGGGTGTTGGCTGTAGGGTGTTGCCCTGTAGCAGTGGTGTTTCTTCAGGCCTGCCTGCAGGGTGTTGGCTGTAGGGTGTTACCCTGTAGCAGTAGTGTTTCTTGAGGCCTGCCTGCAGGGTGTTGGCTGTAGGGTGTTACCCTGTAGCAGTGGTGTTTCTTGAGGCCTGCCTGCAGGGTGTTGGCTGTAGGGTGTTACCCTGTAGCAGTAGTGTTTCTTGAGGCCTGCCTGCAGGGTGTTGGCTGTAGGGTGTTACCCTGTAGCAGTGGTGTTTCTTGAGGCCTGTGTGGGAGCCTTAGGACAGCCAGAGTGCTACACAAGGACCACATCTATTTTACAGTTTATACACCTCTGTTGAATGGTTCCCCCTTGATGAACTTTATCTCTACAAACCTGCGTTGTGAGCAGAGACCACACCATGGCTTGGTGGGGTGGCATCACGTGGCCCCGGCGTTGACACTTCTAACACCTGATAGAGTTACCTTCACAGTCCTACAGGCACCACTGTCTCCGGTAGGCCCCTGAGCCAGTCCTGTCACCAATGACTGCGTTCTTGCCCCCTAGTTGCTTCATCCTTCTATTATTGGGATTCTTTTCTTGCTCTGTGGTTGAGATGGTCGTTCCATGGTTATTCCTCTATGCTATTGGCGAGGAGATCTTGTTTAATTTCTGGGTCGTTTTTCAGCAGAACGTGATCTTGTGTATTAACTCTGAACTGAAAGCCAGAGTTTGGTTGTCTGTTATATTAGGCCTCAGGTGGTGTACTACTGGGAGTTAGTCTGGTTGTCTCTGTTATATTAGGCTTCAGGTGGTGTACTACTGGGAGTTAGTCTGGTTGTCTCTGTTATATTAGGCTTCAGGTGGTGTACTACTGGGAGTTAGTCTGGTTGTCTGTTATATTAGGCTTCAGGTGGTGTACTACTGGGAGTTAGTCTAGTTGTCTCTGTTATATTAGGCTTCAGGTGGTGTACTACTGGGAGTTAGTCTGGTTGTCTGTTATATTAGGCTTCAGGTGGTGTACTACTGGGAGTTAGTCTGGTTGTCTGTTATATTAGGCTTCAGGTGGTGTACTACTGGGAGTTAGTCTGGTTGTCTCTGTTATATTAGGCTTCAGGTGGTGTACTACTGGGAGTTAGTCTGGTTGTCTGTTATATTAGGCCTCAGGTGGTGTACTACTGGGAGTTAGTCTGGTTGTCTGTTATATTAGGCTTCAGGTGGTGTACTACTGGGAGTTAGTCTGGTTGTCTGTTATATTAGGCCTCAGGTGGTGTACTACTGGGAGTTAGTCTGGTTGTCTGTTATATTAGGCTTCAGGTGGTGTACTACTGGGAGTTAGTCTGGTTGTCTCTGTTATATTAGGCTTCAGGTGGTGTACTACTGGGAGTTAGTCTGGTTGTCTGTTATATTAGGCTTCAGGTGGTGTACTACTGGGAGTTAGTCTGGTTGTCTCTGTTATATTAGGCTTCAGGTGGTGTACTACTGGGAGTTAGTCTGGTTGTCTGTTATATTAGGCTTCAGGTGGTGTACTACTGGGAGTTAGTCTGGTTGTCTCTGTTATATTAGGCCTCAGGTGGTGTACTACTGGGAGTTAGTCTGGTTGTCTCTGTTATATTAGGCTTCAGGTGGTGTACTACTGGGAGTTAGTCTGGTTGTCTGTTATATTAGGCTTCAGGTGGTGTACTACTGGGAGTTAGTCTGGTTGTCTCTGTTATATTAGGCTTCAGGTGGTGTACTACTGGGAGTTAGTCTGGTTGTCTGTTATATTAGGCTTCAGGTGGTGTACTACTGGGAGTTAGTCTGGTTGTCTCTGTTATATTAGGCCTCAGGTGGTGTACTACTGGGAGTTAGTCTGGTTGTCTGTTATATTAGGCTTCAGGTGGTGTACTACTGGGAGTTAGTCTGGTTGTCTCTGTTATATTAGGCTTCAGGTGGTGTACTACTGGGAGTTAGTCTGGTTGTCTGTTATATTAGGCTTCAGGTGGTGTACTACTGGGAGTTTGTCTGGTTGTCTCTGTTATATTAGGCTTCAGGTGGTGTACTACTGGGAGTTAGTCTGGTTGTCTGTTATATTAGGCTTCAGGTGGTGTACTACTGGGAGTTAGTCTGGTTGTCTCTGTTATATTAGGCCTCAGGTGGTGTACTACTGGGAGTTAGTCTGGTTGTCTGTTATATTAGGCTTCAGGTGGTGTACTACTGGGAGTTAGTCTGGTTGTCTCTGTTATATTAGGCTTCAGGTGGTGTACTACTGGGAGTTAGTCTGGTTGTCTGTTATATTAGGCTTCAGGTGGTGTACTACTGGGAGTTAGTCTGGTTGTCTCTGTTATATTAGGCTTCAGGTGGTGTACTACTGGGAGTTAGTCTGGTTGTCTCTGTTATATTAGGCTTCAGGTGGTGTACTACTGGGAGTTAGTCTGGTTGTCTCTGTTATATTAGGCTTCAGGTGGTGTACTACTGGGAGTTAGTCTGGTTGTCTGTTATATTAGGCTTCAGGTGGTGTACTACTGGGAGTTAGTCTGGTTGTCTCTGATATATTAGGCTTCAGGTGGTGTACTACTGGGAGTTAGTCTGGTTGTCTCTGTTATATTAGGCCTCAGGTGGTGTACTACTGGGAGTTAGTCTGGTTCTCTGTTATATTAGGCTTCAGGTGGTGTACTACTGGGAGTTAGTCTGGTTGTCTCTGTTATATTAGGCTTCAGGTGGTGTACTACTGGGAGTTAGTCTGGTTGTCTCTGTTATATTAGGCCTCAGGTGGTGTACTACTGGGAGTTAGTCTGGTTGTCTGTTATATTAGGCCTCAGGTGGTGTACTACTGGGAGTTAGTCTGGTTGTCTGTTATATTAGGCCTCAGGTGGTGTACTACTGGGAGTTAGTCTGGTTGTCTGTTATATTAGGCCTCAGGTGGTGTACTACTGGGAGTTAGTCTGGTTGTCTCTGTTATATTAGGCTTCAGGTGGTGTACTACTGGGAGTTAGTCTGGTTGTCTGTTATATTAGGCTTCAGGTGGTGTACTACTGGGAGTTAGTCTGGTTGTCTGTTATATTAGGCTTCAGGTGGTGTACTACTGGGAGTTAGTCTGGTTGTCTCTGTTATATTAGGCCTCAGGTGGTGTACTACTGGGAGTTAGTCTGGTTGTCTGTTATATTAGGCTTCAGGTGGTGTACTACTGGGAGTTAGTCTGGTTGTCTGTTATATTAGGCCTCAGGTGGTGTACTACTGGGAGTTAGTCTGGTTGTCTGTTATATTAGGCTTCAGGTGGTGTACTACTGGGAGTTAGTCTGGTTGTCTGTTATATTAGGCTTCAGGTGGTGTACTACTGGGAGTTAGTCTGGTTGTCTCTGTTATATTAGGTTTCAGGTGGTGTACTACTGGGAGTTAGTCTGGTTGTCTCTGTTATATTAGGCTTCAGGTGGTGTACTACTGGGAGTTAGTCTGGTTGTCTCTGTTATATTAGGCTTCAGGTGGTGTACTACTGGGAGTTAGTCTGGTTGTCTGTTATATTAGGCTTCAGGTGGTGTACTACTGGGAGTTAGTCTGGTTGTCTGTTATATTAGGCCTCAGGTGGTGTACTACTGGGAGTTAGTCTGGTTGTCTCTGTTATATTAGGCCTCAGGTGGTGTACTACTGGGAGTTAGTCTGGTTGTCTCTGTTATATTAGGCTTCAGGTGGTGTACTACTGGGAGTTAGTCTGGTTGTCTGTTATATTAGGCTTCAGGTGGTGTACTACTGGGAGTTAGTCTGGTTGTCTGTTATATTAGGCTTCAGGTGGTGTACTACTGGGAGTTAGTCTGGTTGTCTGTTATATTAGGCCTCAGGTGGTGTACTACTGGGAGTTAGTCTGGTTGTCTCTGTTATATTAGGCTTCAGGTGGTGTACTACTGGGAGTTAGTCTGGTTGTCTGTTATATTAGGCTTCAGGTGGTGTACTACTGGGAGTTAGTCTGGTTGTCTGTTATATTAGGCCTCAGGTGGTGTACTACTGGGAGTTAGTCTGGTTGTCTCTGTTATATTAGGCTTCAGGTGGTGTACTACTGGGAGTTAGTCTGGTTGTCTGTTATATTAGGCTTCAGGTGGTGTACTACTGGGAGTTAGTATGGTTGTCTCTGTTATATTAGGCCTCAGGTGGTATACTACTGGGAGTTAGTCTGGTTGTCTGTTATATTAGGCTTCAGGTGGTGTACTACTGGGAGTTAGTATGGTTGTCTCTGTTATATTAGGCTTCAGGTGGTGTACTACTGGGAGTTAGTCTGGTTGTCTGTTATATTAGGCTTCAGGTGGTGTACTACTGGGAGTTAGTCTGGTTGTCTCTGTTATATTAGGCTTCAGGTGGTGTACTACTGGGAGTTAGTCTGGTTGTCTCTGTTATATTAGGCTTCAGGTGGTGTACTACTGGGAGTTAGTCTGGTTGTCTGTTATATTAGGCCTCAGGTGGTGTACTACTGGGAGTTAGTCTGGTTGTCTCTGTTATATTAGGCCTCAGGTGGTGTACTACTGGGAGTTAGTCTGGTTGTCTCTGTTATATTAGGCTTCAGGTGGTGTACTACTGGGGGTTAGTCTGGTTGTCTGTTATATTAGGCCTCAGGTGGTGTACTACTGGGAGTTAGTCTGGTTGTCTCTGTTATATTAGGCTTCAGGTGGTGTACTACTGGGAGTTTGTCTGGTTGTCTGTTATATTAGGCCTCAGGTGGTGTACTACTGGGAGTTAGTCTGGTTGTCTCTGTTATATTAGGCTTCAGGTGGTGTACTACTGGGAGTTAGTCTGGTTGTCTGTTATATTAGGCTTCAGGTGGTGTACTACTGGGAGTTAGTCTGGTTGTCTCTGTTATATTAGGCTTCAGGTGGTGTACTACTGGGAGTTAGTCTGGTTGTCTCTGTTATATTAGGCTTCAGGTGGTGTACTACTGGGAGTTAGTCTGGTTGTCTGTTATATTAGGCTTCAGGTGGTGTACTACTGGGAGTTAGTCTGGTTGTCTGTTATATTAGGCTTCAGGTGGTGTACTACTGGGAGTTAGTCTGGTTGTCTGTTATATTAGGCCTCAGGTGGTGTACTACTGGGAGTTAGTCTGGTTGTCTCTGTTATATTAGGCTTCAGGTGGTGTACTACTGGGAGTTAGTCTGGTTGTCTCTGTTATATTAGGCTTCAGGTGGTGTACTACTGGGAGTTAGTCTGGTTGTCTCTGTTATATTAGGCTTCAGGTGGTGTACTACTGGGAGTTAGTCTGGTTGTCTGTTATATTAGGCCTCAGGTGGTGTACTACTGGGAGTTAGTCTGGTTGTCTCTGTTATATTAGGCTTCAGGTGGTGTACTACTGGGAGTTAGTCTGGTTGTCTGTTATATTAGGCTTCAGGTGGTGTACTACTGGGAGTTAGTCTGGTTGTCTGTTATATTAGGCCTCAGGTGGTGTACTACTGGGAGTTAGTCTGGTTGTCTGTTATATTAGGCTTCAGGTGGTGTACTACTGGGAGTTAGTCTGGTTGTCTGTTATATTAGGCTTCAGGTGGTGTACTACTGGGAGTTAGTCTGGTTGTCTCTGTTATATTAGGCTTCAGGTGGTGTACTACTGGGAGTTAGTCTGGTTGTCTCTGTTATATTAGGCTTCAGGTGGTGTACTACTGGGAGTTAGTCTGGTTGTCTGTTATATTAGGCTTCAGGTGGTGTACTACTGGGAGTTAGTCTGGTTGTCTGTTATATTAGGCCTCAGGTGGTGTACTACTGGGAGTTAGTCTGGTTGTCTGTTATATTAGGCCTCAGGTGGTGTACTACTGGGAGTTAGTCTGGTTGTCTCTGTTATATTAGGCTTCAGGTGGTGTACTACTGGGAGTTAGTCTGGTTGTCTGTTATATTAGGCTTCAGGTGGTGTACTACTGGGAGTTAGTCTGGTTGTCTCTGTTATATTAGGCTTCAGGTGGTGTACTACTGGGAGTTAGTCTGGTTGTCTCTGTTATATTAGGCCTTAGGTGGTGTACTACTGGGAGTTAGTCTGGTTGTCTGTTATATTAGGCTTCAGGTGGTGTACTACTGGGAGTTAGTCTGGTTGTCTCTGTTATATTAGGCTTCAGGTGGTGTACTACTGGGAGTTAGTCTGGTTGTCTCTGTTATATTAGGCTTCAGGTGGTGTACTACTGGGAGTTAGTCTGGTTGTCTGTTATATTAGGCCTCAGGTGGTGTACTACTGGGAGTTAGTCTGGTTGTCTCTGTTATATTAGGCTTCAGGTGGTGTACTACTGGGAGTTAGTCTGGTTGTCTCTGTTATATTAGGCTTCAGGTGGTGTACTACTGGGAGTTAGTCTGGTTGTCTGTTATATTAGGCTTCAGGTGGTGTACTACTGGGAGTTAGTCTGGTTGTCTGTTATATTAGGCCTCAGGTGGTGTACTACTGGGAGTTAGTCTGGTTGTCTCTGTTATATTAGGCTTCAGGTGGTGTACTACTGGGAGTTAGTCTGGTTGTCTGTTATATTAGGCTTCAGGTGGTGTACTACTGGGAGTTAGTCTGGTTGTCTCTGTTATATTAGGCTTCAGGTGGTGTACTACTGGGAGTTAGTCTGGTTGTCTCTGTTATATTAGGCTTCAGGTGGTGTACTACTGGGAGTTAGTCTGGTTGTCTCTGTTATATTAGGCCTCAGGTGGTGTACTACTGGGAGTTAGTCTGGTTGTCTCTGTTATATTAGGCTTCAGGTGGTGTACTACTGGGAGTTAGTCTGGTTGTCTGTTATATTAGGCTTCAGGTGGTGTACTACTGGGAGTTAGTCTGGTTGTCTCTGTTATATTAGGCCTCAGGTGGTGTACTACTGGGAGTTAGTCTGGTTGTCTCTGTTATATTAGGCTTCAGGTGGTGTACTACTGGGAGTTAGTCTGGTTGTCTCTGTTATATTAGGCCTCAGGTGGTGTACTACTGGGAGTTAGTCTGGTTGTCTCTGTTATATTAGGCTTCAGGTGGTGTACTACTGGGAGTTAGTCTGGTTGTCTGTTATATTAGGCTTCAGGTGGTGTACTACTGGGAGTTAGTCTGGTTGTCTGTTATATTAGGCTTCAGGTGGTGTACTACTGGCGGTTTATTTTACTCTCGTTGTCTTCAGGTTGTAGTTGTCAGTCGGTAAGGGCCTCTGCCTTCCTATTGCTTCTGGACAGTTGTAGATGAAAGTCATCCTCTCAATTGGTGTCAGCACCATGTGGCTCAGGAGGGCTAGAGAGTCTCCAGTAACAAGACTTGACCCTATGTGACTGTGTCAGAGGCAACCAGCTGGGAGGCATAACCCTCTCACATGACCAGCTGGTAACTAAGTCGCCTCCTTTATCATGACCCAGTTTGTGTCCATCAGAGTGAAGGAACACTACAGAGTAAACTTCTCACTCTGTGGGGCCATCTGCTTGTAGAGGCTCTTGATGTTGTTTCTTCTCTACAACACTGTTTGTTGTACTCCAGTCTTGGTGTTGGCTCGTGGTCAGAACTGACAGTTATTGACGGTGAAAATGTTTTTGTGTTCGTGGGAACTGCTCTAGGGTGTGTTCCTCTGCCGATGAATTGTTCCATTGATCCAGATTGGAAACTTGATACACCGGGAATGCCTTCGGGTTTGTAGGCATAAACACAATACTTAGCGGTGACTAAAACAATTGTAAGACATTCTTATGGTCATGATAGTGAAGCTGCTTTACATCATCAACTCTACTACAATATTTTACATAACTGCCTTGGTCAACTCAATGATGGGTTTGGTGAGCATAATATTAGACTACTTACAGTAGTTTATAGTCCTTGGCCAGAATCCAGGGATTGTGTATTACTTGGTGAAAATCTTGCTCCATCAGCTAAACTCGTAGGTGTCGACACCGAGTCGTCTCTTCCGGTAAGTGAATGTCGCGTGTCGTTTCTCAAATGGACTGCCTCATATACACAAGCTTTATGCAGCTGCCCTGATATTTGGTACAAGCACTGCAATATGTGAACAGACCTTCTCAACTGCCACCTGCTTACACCATACAGGCGTTCAACGACTCCTCGTAGAAAAAGTAACCTGGTCTTGCTTGAACAAGTTCTTCACACTTTGGCTTTAAAAAAGCAGGAAAATTATAATGTATTGAGTCACAAGGCAGTAGAGTACAGTACTGTACAGTAGTATTTTCTCTCCATGTTACTATAAAACATTATCATTATTGTCTTATTTGAGAACAAATACTTTTCTTTCAGTTGTTGGTTGGTGTACAGTACAGTACAGTACTTCACTTTATATAATTCTTTCCTATCTTATATTATCATTACTACTATAATAATTCATAAAATGTTGATTTATTAGTTGTCATAAATAAAGTTCTCTTGTATAATTGGTTATATTTCCAAATGGTTTCATTACAAGTAATAATGTCATATATGGTAGAGCCATTAATAAACATCTTGTCCTCCAGGTCAGGCTATCAATGTGACGATGGGTCTTGCAGATAATTTACTCTTTGATAAACAGGCAACTCCCACAAGCCGTCATAACTAGGGAGTCAAGTATAAGAACATACAGTAAGGTTCACTCATTAACCAATACTACTCAAAATAATTGTAAATGCATCAAAACTCAAACAGTATTATGGGATTTGATTCCAACAATATGATTCTCATTATTTATACTGTGTATAGAATAGGTTTAAGAACCTATTGAGCCAAATGTCAAAATAAATAAGGTATTTGTGCAGATAATAGACTCATGAATCTGGATAGTAAAGCCTATAAGAAAAAAGACAATATTTATGGCAATAAAGCCCCCAATATGAGGCTCTGTCATTTATTGACAAGTTAAGTAAGGCCGGATTCAGTGTTTATTGACTTAAGAGCGCACGACAACACTGGCTGCCACGTCGTGTCTTTTGGCAGATGGTCTACGGTAAACGGTTAATTTTTTGGCATACAGAACACGTAGAGACGTCAGTTTAGTGTCGCGCGATCAGTTCTTGACCGTGTTTTACCACATAATTTGCCTCATGCTCTGTCCACTACAGGTGATTTATGTTCAGAGTTAGAGAAGAACAAAAAATACTGGTACAGTATTTATAATTAAAATAAAAACTTGTGTCATTTTTATTAATTAATATAATATTAAGCCATTTGTTGCCACCCAAAGATTGCTAACCATTTTATGGTTGTAATCAGTAGTTTTGACCATTCTAAAACACTTTTCTTCTTTGGCATTTATGTCACAAATTAAGTACTGTATAAGAAAGATAGTTTGCATTTTATTAGGTGGTTTGTTAGCCAATCAGCTCTTGGTATAGTGCATGGTTGGGTTAGGTTGGAGTAGGTTAGGTTATATATTTTATACTAGTGCATACAGTATAATAATACAAATTAATTACCTACACTGTACACAGTTTTCCCATAAGGTTATTGACAATGTCCAATTTTTTCCCCCAAATCAAAACTTTTTAATTATCAATTTGTACCAAAAAATCTAAACAATAAAATTGAATGTATATCACATTTTAGAGCCATCAATTAAAGTTCCAAATGGTAACACGTGATATTTGAGCATTAATACTGTGTGGCTCAGTGGTGGCCACCAAAGGGTTGGTTTAACTATGACAGGATGCATTACACTCACTGTTCCATCTGAGGGTTAGGTCAGTCTATACCTTCAGCTGTAGTATTAACAAATGGATTTAGAATTTAATCAACTTTTATCTTCCTTTTATCAGTAATTTTACATCTCAACTTGGTCGATTTTGTTACAATAGTTTAAAGTATTTTCTGTGGCCACAGTTTATTTTATTATATGTTAGTTAATAATTGAAACCCATTTATACAGTAAAATCATACATAAATATAATAATTATTACACATTATATAATTGAGGGTAAAATCTAACCTGTGCCAGGAGACCCCAAGTGTCTTACCTTGTTTTAAGGCTCTCTCCCTCACAACTATTATAAGGCTCTCTCCCTCAACTATTATAAGGCTCTCTCCCTCAACTATTATAAGGCTCTCTCCCTCAACTATTATAAGGCTCTCTCCCTCAACTATTATAAGGCTCTCTCCCTCAACTATTATAAGGCTCTCTCCCTCCCACCATAAATCTCCTTCATATTAATTAATCCTCACAATACAATATTACAGCAACACAAACCAATTTTCTTCAGAATACGAAGCTGCTGTGTTTACATGGCGGAGGGGATGGCCACACCACACCCTTCCTCCCAACCACACACCTTTCCTTCCATCCACACACCCTTCTTCCCATCCAGGGAGGGAGGGTTGGGTGGGAAGGGAGGTGGTGTAGGAGGAGGGGTGGGATGGGCTGGAAGGGAGGTGGGAGGGTTGGTAGGAGGGTGTGTTCTGTAGGAGGTAAAGGTGAGGGAGAGAGTATGGGTGAGGGTGTGTGTGTGGGAGGTCCTCCCATACACACACCCTCACCCATACTCTCTCCCTCACCTTTCCTCCCACCCAACACACCCTTAGTGTGTGTGGATGAGACTGATGGTTTGTTTCTGTTTCAGATTGTGTGGCCGAGGTGAACGTCCGGCTGGTCGAGAACTCCACCAAACAGGTAAAGTACTTATGACAATATATAATGTTTATATACAAGTATTTCTGAATGTTGTCTTAAACTTTTTGTATTCCAGGTTTGAATGACTGACTGTGGACCTACAACAAGGTGCTGCCAGGAGGAGGTAATAAAGGTTAAGTTTATATTGGTACTAACAGCACCGTAGTTAGACGTAGAATACACAGTAGTAACTCCGCCTTGTTCAGCCGAACATGCCGGTCCCCAGCCCGGGTAAAGGAGGAGGGCTACTGCAGTATCATCACCAGACACTTACCTTATTCACACAGCTTTATAATGAAGATTTGTTGTCAGCAACAGAGAAAAATACATAGTGTACAATGATACTTTAGCTGGGTGATAAAAAATAAAGAATTGAATATACAGTATATTTTTTATTATATACACTACACGTTTATTACAATAACAGTCGTAAAGCTAAAGATACATGAATAATATAATATATCTTGGTCATATAGCATCATGTTATACCTGCACTATATAATATTAACACAAGATAATGAGAGAACTTTTAAGTTATCACACAAGATAACATCTTATACAGAGCAGCACAGCTATACTATTGTTTCTCGGCAGATACTGAGGCATCGTCACAGGTCTTGGATGATAGTGACTGAGGCATCGTCACAGGTCTTGGATTTCTCTACCGTTTATATTGTGGACTCCACAAGGTAAGTTTATTTCACTAGACCTTAATGTTTTAGAATGAATCTGTCAGGTTTTGGTCCTACACAAAATTTAGCTTTAGATGATAATGGAAGTTTTTACTTTGTGAATAATTTTGGCTTTACAGTACAGATATTTTTATAAATTTGATCAGTCTTTAGTGGGTGGGTACATATTGTATGTTACAATCTTACGCGATTTATTGTGTCTATTTACAGGTAAAACGGACGGCCATTCAACAATTGGTGTCCAGATTGTCAACAATTAGTAAGTATAATTCTTACCGTATTTTTCTTCCATGTACTGTACTGTGTATATATATATATATATACACACACATTGTACTTATGGTTTATATTATTATTATTCAACTTGGGAATATGAAAGGTAAAGTTTATTATATATTTATTTATTGGATTATACAGCATACAGATATTGTTGAAGATCAAACCATTATAAACGCCGCCTCCAGTACGAATGCCGCGCCCCCCCCCCCACCAGTACGAGCGTCCCCTCCACAGTACGAGCGTGTCCCCCCCCCCCCCCCCCCCCCAAGTACGAGCGTCCCCCTCCAGTACGAGCTCCGCCCCATTATCAACAACCATTACTTATTACACTTAGTTTTACAAACCACAGATAAATGGATCCATTTGGTTGATGTCCCTCTTGTTGATACTTCACCTGTGGACAAAAAATTTATAAAATTAACAATTTTGGTAACCACAATACTTTGGCTACCATGATAGGTAATGCCTTACATAATGTATATAGTTATTATTAATGTTTGTGTGGCTGTAATAGAGGTTTACTTGTACATTCTTCAATTACTTTAGGTATATTCTCAAGTTTTATAAATTATATAGAAGAGGGTCCAGTAATACTTAACTTTAGTGTACAGAACACCAATTGTTCTTAGTAAGGTGGTACAATAATCAAGGTGTGGGACCCTGCACAGTAGTAGTCACCTTACTGCCTGGATGTTGTGTTTGGTCCATCTTGTACACCAAACACCTGTAATATTATAATTAATTAAGCTATTTATATCACTACCAATACACAATATTGAGGTCTACTTATACTGTATGTTCTTCACTGCATTACTTTAAATATTTTCTCAAGTATCGTTAAGTTATACAGAAGATCCAGTAATACTTAACTTTAACACTAATCTTAGTAGTGTACAGAACACCTTTTGTTCTCTCTTAGTAAGGTGGTACAGTAGTCATCAAGGTGTGGGGCACTGTACAGTAGTGGTCACCTTGCTGCCTGGTTGTGTCTGGTCCATCTTGTACACTAAACACCTGCAACATGAGTTTGAATTCAGATATTGTACATCTGAATTATTTAAACCATTTTATATCACTACCAATACACAATATTGAGGTCTACTTATACTGTATGTTCTTCACTGCATTACTTTAAATATTTTCTCAAGTATCGTTAAGTTATACAGAAGATCCCGTAATACTTAACTTTAACACTAATCTTAGTAGTGTACAGAACACCTTTTGTTCTCTCTTAGTAAGGTGGTACAGTAGTCATCAAGGTGTGGGGCGCTGTACAGTAGTGGTCACCTTGCTGCCTGGTTGTGTCTGGTCCATCTTGTACACTAAACACCTGCAACATGAGTTTGAATTCAGATATTGTACATCTGAATTATTTAAACCATTTTATATCACTACCAATACACAATATTGAGGTCTACTTATACTGTATGTTCTTCACTGCATTACTTTAAATATTTTCTCAAGTATTGTTAAGTTATACAGAAGATCCAGTAATACTTAACTTTAACACTAATCTTAGTAGTGTACAGAACTCCTTTTGTTCTCTTAGTAAGGTGGTACAGTAGTCATCAAGGTGTGGGGCGCTGTACAGTAGTGGTCACCTTGCTGCCTGGTTGTATCTGGTCCATCTTGTTCACCAACCACCTGTAGTAATATTATTTAATTTAGATCAATCTTAACCTCACTGTATCTCTCCCAATACACAACATTTACTCCAGAAATTATTTGAACCTAAACTTGCATTCTTACTTATATCCATACACCCTCCTGTACCACCTTACAGGAGCATCTTCCTTCCTCCTCACTTATGGCTGCAGCAGTCTTCTCATAGGCATCATCCCACACATGCCTTCACAGTACATGCTATTTTTGGCATCTCATTTGTAACATGCACTCCATTCACCATTGTGTGAGCACACCACCAGCCATGCCCTCCCACTATACGAGCGCCCTCCCACCGTACGAGCGCCCTCCCACGGCACGAGCGCCCTCCCACGGCACGAGCGCCCTCCCACCGCACGAGCGCCCTCCCACCGCACGAGCGCCCTCCCACCGCACGAGCGCCCTCCCACCGCACGAGCGCCCTCCTGCCACACGAGCGCCCTCCCACGGCCCTCCTGCCACACGAGCGCCCTCCCAGCGCCCTCCTCTTTAGTTTTACCTCCAGTACTTCTGGGGGCTGGCCATACTAAGATACATAAGTAACTTAACTGATGAGGCTGAAGTAACATGCTGGGGGATACATCTTGCTCAGGGTTCTCTCACTTCCTCTCCAGTGGTCATCACGTACATCAGCTGTCATCTGCAACATGTTTAAAGTCGTAATTTATGTACAAGATTAAACCTACAATTAACATCTACCACCAGACTACATGTACTTATACTGTCCCCAACTGTTTACTGAAATAACTTATCTACAAAAGGTATAGTTTTAAGACGCATTAGTGTTGTAGTTAATACCTCAACAACTAACATTACCACAACAACAGTATAGCCAATCATTACAAGCCTTCATCACTAATACTGCTACACTACTAAACCTCTCCACAGTGGTTCACACACAAGGTTTACCACTTAATGAACCCTTACTCAAGCCCCCTTAAGTGTTCCCCTAGTATAAATCTGCTCTCCCTGTATGCCAATACACAAGCATTAATCAAACTCAGTATGTTAACTTTACCTGTTCAGACATTTCAAGTTGCATCTCCTTACGATGTTACTGGGGCCAACTTCACCTGAGGATCAAGTCAGTACAGTATTAGATTTTGAAAAGGAAACTGAGTAGTACACAAGCTATTGATTTTTAATAATTTCAACCAGTCAATTATTGTTAACCTCAAAACTAACTTTCAATTCATGATCCATTAACTTGTGGCAAATGTTAAGATGCACATAAGTTACGTTCTCTATTATACCATACGTATTTGTTATACAATATATATACTGTATCACAGGTAATTTATTAATTTGGGTCAGTCTTGGTTAGTTACATTTATTCTAAGTTAAGTTATTAGTTTAAACCCAACTACAACCGACCAGTTTAGTTGTATTAACTACGACCAATGATCACTATAATACTGTAAGTAATTGACAGTTAGTCCTGTACACTTGTATACCACTATTGACCTTCACCAAGTCCTCAGCCCCCCCCCCACACACACACACACACTCCACCTCTCAGACCCCTCCAACAGTCCCCCCCCCCCCACACACTCCACCTCCCAGACCCCTCCAACAGTCCCCCCCCACACACTCTCCACCTCCCAGCCCCCTCCAACAGTCCCCCCCACACACACTCTCCACCTCCCAGACCCCTCCACACACACTCTCCACCTCACAGACCCCTCCAACAGTCCCCCCCCCCCACACACACACCACCTCCCAGACCCCTCCAACTCAGCCCCCCCCCCCCCACACACACTCCAGCCCCCAGACGCCTCCAACACAGCCCCCCCCCACACACACACACACTCCAGCCCCCAGGCCCCTCCAACACAGCGCCCCCCCCCCACACACACACACACTCCAGCCCCCAGACGCCTCCAACACAGCCCCCCCCCACACACACACTCCAGCCCCCAGACGCCTCCAACACAGCCCCCCCCCCCCCACACACACACTCCAGCCCCCAGACGCCTCCAACACAGCCCCCCCCCCACACACACACACTCCAGCCCCCAGACGCCTCCAACACAGCCCCCCCCACACACACACACTCCAGCCCCCAGACCCCTCCAACACAGCCCCCCCCCCACACACACACACTCCAGCCCCCAGACGCCTCCAACACAGCCCCCCCCCACACACACACACTCCAGCCCCAGACCCTCCAACACAGCCCCCCCCCACACACACACACAGCCCCCCCCCCCCCCACACACCACCAGCCCCAGACCCCTCCAACACAGCCCCCCCCCCACACACACACTCCAGCCCCCAGACGCCTCCAACACACCCCCCCCCCCCACACACACACACTCCATCACCCAGACCCCTCCTACTCAGCCCCCACCACACACACTCCAGCCCCCAGACGCCTAAAACTCAGCCCCCCCACACACTCACTCCATCCCCCAGACCCCTCCAACACAGCCCCCCACCCCACACACACACTCCAGCCCCCAGACGCCTCCAACACAGCCCCCCCCCACACACACACACGAACTATTAAACCAAAATATTTGTCCAAGATTCAGTCAAGAAATAACCAATAATATTTGTATGTCTCAAACTGTTATATTTATGTTTAGTTTTAAGATCATGATGAAAGTTTGGCCACCCGGCTCCCCGAAAAGTGGCCAGGGCTTAGAAGTAGTGGGAAATTGTGTAATTATGGCCACCCGGCTCCCCTAAAAGTGGCCAGGGCTTAGACGTAGTGGGAAATTGTGTAATTATGGCCACCCGGCTCCCCCAAAAGTGGCCAGGGCTAAGACGTAGTGGGAAAATGTGTAATTATGGCCACCCGGCTCCCCCAAAAGTGGCCAGGGCTAAGATGTAGTGGGAAAATGTGTAATTATGGCCACCCGGCTCCCCCAAAAGTGGCCAGGGCTAAGACGTAGTGGGAAAATGTGTAATTATGGCCACCCGGCTCCCCCAAAAGTGGCCAGGGCTAAGATGTAGTGGGAAAATGTGTAGTAATGGCCACCCGGCTCCCCGAAAAGTGGCCAGGGGTAAGAAGTAGTGGGAAAATGTGTAGTAATGGCCACCCGGCTCCCCCAAAAGTGACCAGGGCTAAGAAGTTGTGGGAAAATGTGTAGTAATGGCCACCCGGCTCCCCAAAAGTGGCCAGGGCTAAGATGTAGTGGGAAAATGTGTAATTATGGCCACCCGGCTCCCCCAAAAGTGGCCAGCGCTAAGAAGTTGTGGGAAAATGTGTAATTATGGCCACCCGGCTCCCCCAAAAGTGGCCAGGGGTAAGATGTAGTGGGAAAATGTGTAGTAATGGCCACCCGGCTCCCCCAAAAGTGGCCAGGGCTAAGATGTAGTGGGAAAATGTGTAGTAATGGCCACCCGGCTCCCCGAAAAGTGGCCAGGGCTAAGATGTAGTGGGAAAATGTGTAGTAATGGCCACCCGGCTCCCCCAAAAGTGGCCAGGGGTAAGAAGTAGTGGGAAAATGTGTAGTAATGGCCACCCGGCTCCCCCAAAAGTGGCCAGGGCTAAGAAGTTGTGGGAAAATGTGTAAGTATGGCCACCCGGCTCCCCCAAAAGTGGCCAGGGGTAAGATGTAGTGGGAAAATGTGTAGTAATGGCCACCCGGCTCCCCCCAAAGTGGGAAAATGTTAAATAAAGTATAATATAACTATCTGGTCATTGTACTCTATTAATGGGTGATTATTGCGTCAATAATTACGTTAGGTTTACGCTCGTTACCCGCTGCCGGCTTATAGTTTAGGCTCGTTTGTCATGTCGAGTTTGGCGGAATTTTTGAAAAAACTAAGAAATGACGCGAGAATAACACTTAATATAAGACTATTATTTGTTTAAAGTGCAAGGTTGATACCATAGGCCTTGGAGCCCCGAGGTAACAACTGCTCAAACTACCGGCCGGCAACTATTATCTTAACGTCATAATAAGCATTATTATTAAACTATATCCAAGAAATAACTATTTCTATTGGTCACTGTGCATATAATACACGTCCGGGAAAATAAATTAGGCGTATATAAAGAGGTGTGGGACTTACCTGCCTTGAACCAGTCGGCGGTGAACGATGACTGAAAAATGGCAGAAATACGCGAGTCGAGGCCTTATATACCAGGGTTCACAGTGACGTCACTGATGCTTCAGTGAATCATTTCGATGCTTCATTGAAGCTCCGAAACACGGGTATGGGTTAAAATACATTAAAACATCATATTTCTCATCCAATTTAAGTTATAAGTCACTTTTAGGCAACAATAAAGAGAAATAAAGAAGATTAAAAAGGAACAATAAGGAAGCGGTGCCGGGGACTGAACTGGGCCCACTCTGGCCACTGGGCCTCGGTGGTCGGTGAAGGTGAACCAATGTTTAAATTGGTGAGGGACTGAGGCAGTTCACGTGTACAGTAAGACATTATATTTCTCATCCAGATTCAATTTAAGTCACTTTTAGGGAATAATGAAACGAACATAAAGAAGAAAAGAGAAAGACGCACAAGGGATTGAATCAAAATTGGAGCCCCTGGAGCCTACTTTTCTGAAGTACTTTTACATGCCATCAATTTGGACGAGTTACAGGAATTTATGTAATTACTTCATTAATTACGGGAATAATCAAATAAGCCTTTAATACCATAATCTACTTTATATTTACTAATTAATAGAATAAACGTTCACACAAAACTAATTAACTGATTAAATTTAATAATTATTCATCGTCCGTTTTGTGATGAAATATAATAGTTACCCCTAAAACCCTCTCAATTTTCTGTTTCCAAATATAATAGTTACCCCTTTTAGTTTTCTATGATGAAATATAATAGTTACCCCTTAAACCTTCTTCTTCTTCCTCTCATCAAAACACTAATCCTTCTTCTTCTTCCTCTCATCAAAACACAAGGGAAAGACTGAAAGATAGAGGGAAGGAGCAATTTTGAAGGGGTCAAAATTTTCGCCCCTACTCCCCAACCCTGGCCCCCTGGAGCCTATCTTTATTATATTAATTTGGATGCAATGAATTTTGACGAGTTACATGAATATATGTAATTACTTCAGTAATTACGACAATAAGCCAATAAGGTTTTAATATCATGATCTAATTTATATTTGCTAATTAATAGCATTATCACAATCATTAAACTTTCACACAGAACTAATTAATTCATTCATTTCGGGAATTAACTCTTATATTTCGTCACAGAAGTCGGATGAGGCCTAACTATTATATTTCATCACAGAAAACTGAGCACCAGTAACTATTATATTTCATTAGTCAATACAGGTTTTCAGTTTTAGATTAAGCTTCACTATATATTCACAGTCTTGGTCTGTCCACAACACAATTCAAATAGTTACGTTGTTTCCTCATATAGAGAGAAGAGAGCAGTACCTCTCAGGGTGCAGTACAACGACCCAGTGTACAGTGTGGCCAGTAGTCAACTTGTCTCTCTTACCACAGCTCCCTCCCACAAAACTCTCCAGGCAAACTTTTTTACCGTCACAGTTGTCAACTCTTGGAACACTCTACCACAGAGTCTTGTCACGGCACCGAGTGTCAAGACCACACTGGACCACGTTCACGAGCCCGTCTTTTATTTATTAACACCTTTTAGTAGTCTTACAATATTCAAAACGACCCTATTATTATTATTAACAATATCATTATTATAATCTAGTATTCAACAACATCAATACTTTCTGCTGTCACGTCCCACCAAGGTTTAAAAATACACAATTTACACGGACTTAGTCATTTGTATTGCCAATTAATCACATGTACAATAAAAATACATTATGGATACTACAGTTGACCACTTGGAGGCTTTATTCATACATTAAACTTGGAACAAGAGAAACAATATTTGTAGTCCAATACCGTACAGTAAAGTAGCCTACACATCACGGTATAAACTACAGATACAACTTTATTATACACTACATAATACAATAGACCTATTACGAGTTAAAATACACGTTTATTATATACTACATAATACAATAGACCTATTAGTTGAGATACAAGTTTATTATATACTACATAATACAATAGACCTATTACGAGTTTATATACAAGTTTATTATATACTACATAATACAATAGACCTATTACGAGTTTATATACAAGTTTATTATATACTACATAATACAATAGACCTATTACGAGTTTATATACAAGTTTATTATAGACTACATAATACAATAGACCTATTACGAGTTTATATACAAGTTTATTATAGACTACATAATACAATAGACCTATTACGAGTTTATATACAAGTTTATTATATACTACATAATACAATAGACCTATTACGAGTTTATATACAAGTTTATTATATACTACATAATACAATAGACCTATTAGTTGAGATACAAGTTTAATATACAGTACATAATACACAAGAAGATATGTGTTGTGGTCCTCAGTTTAAATGTGTGACTAACTGGGTAAAGTAGTTGTGTATATGTACCGTAAATATAAGTATAGCACTTGTAGGTAGTGCAGTTAGGTAGATATTTATTAATAACGTTATACAAATTTACAGTTGTCTTAGTATGTACAGGTAATACGCTAGGACTCTGTCTCTTACCAGCCATTTACTGAGACTTTGTTACACCACCACCACCCAACCCCACCATCCACCCTACCACACCCCCACCATCACTACCACATTGCCACCACTACCATACTGCTACTCCCACCCCACCCACCATACTCCCACCACCATCATTACCACACCATCCACCCTACCACTACCACCCACCCCCATCACTACCACCACACCGTCCACCCCCACCACCCATCCCCACTACCACATTGCCACCACACCACCATCATCAGCACTCCCACCACCACCGCTACCACACTGCCACTCCCACCACCACCGCTACCACACTGCCACTCCCACCACCACCACAATGACTACCACACTGCCACAATGACTACCACACTGCCACCACACCACCAAATACCAGTAACCAGCCATTTTCTTCACATTTCTCTGTGCCGGGAACATATTTACTCTATTCAACAAAAACAGAAAAATACCTAATGACAGTTTTGGGATATTCTTAGAGACCAGTTTACATCTATAGGTAAGAGTGTGTTCAGAGGGTTAGGTTTGGTGATTAATCTTCAGGTGATATAAGTTGGGGGCTGATCTGTACATGACTTAAGTTGGGGGCTGATCTGTACATGACTTAAGTTGGGGGCTGATCTGTACATGACTTAGGTTGGGGGCTGATCTGTACATGACTTAAGTTGGGGGCTGATCTTCAGGTGATTGTACTGTATAAGAATGTGGTTGACTGTGTTTATCTGACAATGTTCTCCTAGTAATAACAATATGTGGAAAGAAGGGAGTCAGTAATTTTGTTTACATATTCACTGAAATTTTAATATTTACAAATACTTGTCTGGAGGTGGTGATGCAGCCTCAGTCATCTGGTGGTGGTGATGCAGCCTCAGTCATCTGGTGGTGGTGATGCAGCCTCAGTCATCTGGTGGTGGTGATGCAGCCTCAGTCATCTGGTGGTGGTGATGCAGCCTCAGTCATCTGGTGGTGGTGATGCAGCCTCAGTCATCTGGTGGTGGTGATGCAGCCTCAGTCATCTGGTGGTGGTGATGCAGCCTCAGTCATCTGGTGGTGGTGATGCAGCCTCAGTCATCTGGTGGTGGTGATGCAGCCTCAGTCATCTGGTGGTGCAGCCTCAGTCATCTGGTGGTGATGCAGCCTCAGTCATCTGGTGGTGGTGATGCAGCCTCAGTCATCTGGTGGTGGTGATGCAGCCTCAGTCATCTGGTGGTGGTGATGCAGCCTCAGTCATCTGGTGGTGGTGATGCAGCCTCAGTCATCTGGTGGTGGTGAAGTAGCCTCAGTCATCTGGTGGTGCAGCCTCAGTCATCTGGTGGTGGTGATGCAGCCTCAGTCATCTGGTGGTGGTGATGCAGCCTCAGTCATCTGGTGGTGGTGATGCAGCCTCAGTCATCTGGTGGTGGTGATGCAGCCTCAGTCATCTGGTGGTGGTGATGCAGCCTCAGTCATCTGGAGGTGGTGATGCAGCCTCAGTCATCTGGTGGTGGTGATGCAGCCTCAGTCATCTGGTGGTGGTGGTGATGCAGCCTCAGTCATCTGGTGGTGGTGATGCAGCCTCAGTCATCTGGTGGTGGTGATGCAGCCTCAGTCATCTGGTGGTGGTGGTGATGCAGCCTCAGTCATCTGGTGGTGGTGATGCAGCCTCAGTCATCTGGTGGTGGTGATGCAGCCTCAGCCATCTGGTGGTGGTGATGCAGCCTCAGTCATCTGGTGATGCAGCCTCAGTCATCTGGTGGTGGTGAAGTAGCCTCCTGTCATCAGCCTGTCCCTTGTTCTTCACTTCTGTAAGGTTAGATGATATAAATAGTTATATAGATTTAATGATAAATAGATAGATTCACAGACTTACTACTTGGTAAAGCCATCAGATACTTATTTACAGTGGAGTCCTTGGTTTAGGCCAGGTCTCTAATCAGTAATAGTATGTCTACGGGAGAAATAGTGAAAGTTTTCTGGTAAATTCAACAGTCATTACATTGTACTGAGGTTGGCAGATCACTTCAACAATACAATATTTTGTGGTTAATACAGAAACAGCTTCATCTGGTTTTGGTGTAGTTTGTTAACTTGTTTCAGTCTTTTATAACTGTGAAGAAGAAAGTGTTTTTTGCTTTACTGCCAACACCAGGTTCAGTACAGTACTGTATACCACAAGCATCAGAAAGAAGGAAGGAAAGAGAGAGAATAACTGGGTTAAGCTAACACACAAGTTATCTCGCCCTTATCTGCCAACAGCACTGCCAAACGTATAAAAATTCCCAATAACTTTTTAAACAAAGCTAACTAATTATGAGTTATGACGGATATAAACGCAGAATAAAGATACAAAATATATAAAGGTTACACTAAATATATAAAATGAGAGTTGTATCTAAAATTGCATAGTCGACAGATACTGTAAGTCTAGGGCATAACATATGAGTGTGTGTGTCAGTTACCACGGGGCAGCCACACTGTGAACTGAGTCTAGTGTGGCAGCTATATCCTCTTAACTACATATCAATCTACATATTTACTTATTCTGTAATTATATATTGGACTAATATATACAGGTGAATTTAACATATTCCATTTAATAGTTTTCATTATTTTAATTTTGTGTATAGTTGTAATTTATATAATTATAAGTGTATATAGATAGTTATTATATGTAGGATGTATATGTATGAGTGAGAGGTGACAGTAGTAGTAATACATATAGTTGTATTGATCATGTGGTTTGTTTATGATCGCTTATATTATGTAACATGTGACGGCTTTACAGAAAACGTGTGAGCGACAATATGGAAGGATGGACTATAGTAAATATTCTCCTTGGCCTCTGTCTCCTTATGTTGAGTGGTTCATATGCCAAGGTAAGATTTATCACCCATGAATATATATATTTTGAATACATTGAAGGTAAACTAATAAGCATTAAAATACATTACATTGTTATTTCTCAATGTAAAAGAACATTTATTTGTTTTGATATAGTCACCTACTTCATTTTACTGAATAAATCTCTAGCCATCTATCTATCTGTTTATCTATCCTTCTACCTATTTATCTGTCTCTTTATCTATCTAACTACCTAACCTAACTTTAACCTATCATTATCCAACCCTACCCTAACAATATTTAATCTAACCTAACCCCCCTTCCAAGATAACATTGAAGTGGTTAATCAATTGTCTTAAATATTCTGTGGAGCCAAAGATAATAGCGACCATCTTATATTATACAGGAAAAGCTTGAAACAGGTCCAACTTTTGTAATTGACTACGAAAACGATCAATTCCTGAAAGATGGAGAGCCCTTCCGCTACGTGTCGGGATCCATCCATTACTTCCGTGTTCTACCGACACAGTGGAGAGATCGCCTCAAGAAGATGCGTATGGCTGGTTTTAACGCCCTGCAGACGTATGTTACGAGTTTCTTGTTACGTCTTGGCTGAATATTAATTATAATGGAATTTTAATTATTCTTCCCTGTAGGTTATCACATCAGTTACCCCTTCCCCCCAGCAGGTCACCCCATCAGCTACCTCTCCCCCCAGCAGGTCACCCCATCAGCTACCTCTCCCCCCAGCAGGTCACCCCATCAGCCACCCCCCCCCCAGCAATAGCTTGTTACGCGCTTAATGACCTAAGTTGTTGATGAGTAGAAATAAAAGTATAACATTAGTGTCAGTTTTTAACAATCATACGTATGTACCGGGTATGTATGTATTAATGTATGTATGTATGTATGTATGTATGTATGTATGTATGTATGTCTCTGTCTATATATCCATTTATTTCTCGATGGTAGTGTTTGGTCATTGTTTCCATAGCTACGTGGAGTGGTCGAGCCATGAACCCGAGCAAGGGATGTATGACTTCACCGGTATGTTCGACCTCGTCACTTTCATCAAGACGGCTCAGGAGGAGGGCCTAGCCGTCATCCTACGTCCCGGACCGTTTATTGACGCCGAGAGAGACATGGTCGGTGGAATCGTCGAAGAGTTACGATTCGACACTGATGATAGAATTGGTCGTAATGAATTATAGTGATATTGTACCTATATAACTACAATACTTATATAATTATTGCATCTCTTTATCTAATTATACTGAACTAATTAGTACATCTCTACTAACACTTAACTAATTGACATACTTACAGTAATTAGTAATATATTCATCTCCTCTTAATTAGTACATCATCTCTATTCTCCACAAATATAATTAATTACTATATGTACTGTAAGGTTAGTTCTCATCCCACCAGGGAGGTCTGCCGTACTGGTTATTGAACAAGAACCCAAGCATGAGACTCCGAAGTTCTGATCCCAGTATGTAGAATCTCTCTCTTGTTGATGACTGTCTGTGTGTGTGTCACTTGTTGAGTGTTTTGTCTGTGTTTCTGTGACGAATAATGTAAAACGACTGTAGATTTGTATTGGTTTTCTATGCATTAAAACGTACATAGAGATATTTATATGTATTAAACTATACAGAGATATTAAGGTGTGTGAAAATATACATAGAAATTTAGATGTATATGTATAGTTGTGTATACTGCATATTGTACGTCGCTGCCAAGTGTCATTCGTTCTAATTAACGTTATCGGCCGTCCACACAGCGTATCTGACCTACGTTGACAACTGGTTCAATAACGTGCTGTTGCCCAAGATTAAACCGCTGCTGTACGCGAACGGTGGACCAATCATCATGGTGCAGGTGAGGGAGAGTAAGAGCCATACCTGTAGACCCCATTAATTTACAGATGTTCTATTATGTACCTGTGTTAATTTACAGGTGTTCTATTACCTGTGTTTATTTACACATTTTTTACTACAATTTACACCCTTTATACTGAGGGAGTGTGGCAGCTCAAAACATAGAAGCAGATGTTTGGTTATTTTACTCTTTGACACATGTTTTTGACCTTACAAATGGCATGAGAATATTCCTCCCTCAAACACCTGTTCTTATGTTTGCTTCATCACCAAACTCCCATCTGAGAAAAATTAGTCTTATTTTCCTATTCATTAATTTTGACTCATAAGTTAGTTGTATTATGTAGTTTTAACTGACCTAATTTAACTTAATCTGACCTAACCCTAACTTAACCCAAGCTCCTTTATACTTAACCTAACCAAATCTAACCTCCGTCGATCACCGATAGGTTGAGAATGAGTACGGCAGTTTCCCGGCGTGCGACTTCGCCTACACGTCACACATGAGGGATATAATACGTCAGGGTCTCGGCGACGACGTTGTTCTCTTCACTACTGATGGAGATGGTGCGAGTTACCTCAAGTGTGGCAAAATACCCGGCGTTTACAGTACCGTAGACTTTGGGTCCGGTAAGGGAATGTATTGTTGTGTTTTTGTGTGTTAGAAGCTAGCCATCATCAGTGGAAGTTAGCTGTGAGGGGTTAAATCATTATACTTGAGGTGTTAAATCATCATACTCGAGGGGTTAAATCATCATATTCGAGGGGTTAAATCATCATACTTGAGGGGTTAAATCATCATATTCGAGGGGTTAAATCATCATACTCGAGGGGTTAAATCATCATAGTCGAGGGGTTAAATCATCATACTCGAGGGGTTAAATCATCATACTCGAGGGGTTAAATCATCATACTCAAGGGGTTAAATCATCATACTCGAGGGGTTAAATCATCATACTCGAGGGGTTAAATCATCATACTCGAGGGGTTAAATCATCATACTAGAGGGGTTAAATCCTCATACTCGAGAGGTTAAATCATCATACTCAATCCTGGTAAAATGTTGAATGTTAACGAATTACATCCAATTAAACATTATCCTTACCTCACAGCTTATTAAAATGTTGAATGTTAATACAAATACCATAACACACCTAACCAGTCTGTGCCGTTCTCTTCTTCAGGGTCGAGCGTAACTGATGCGTTCGCGGCAATGAGACTGTTTGAGCCTCGGGGCCCTCTGGTGAACTCGGAGTATTATCCCGGTTGGCTGGACCACTGGGGTGAACCACACAGCACGGTAGACGCTGAGGTGAGGCAAAGACGTCGTGGTAATACGTTGATATTATATGGAGTAGAAATTTATTTACTGGTTTATAGAATGAGATGTTATTTGTGTATACTAAGGGATCCTGGGAGATAGATAGATAGGTAAACAGACAGATAGGTAGATAAATAAAGAGACAGACAGGTGGAAAGAGAGACAGAGAGAATAACACCGCGGGAGTCATCAGTGGTAGGCACAAGATGACCCATGGTATATCACCAATGTGGGAAGCAGCATGGGGTGGTAACAGATGCCTTGTGTTTACTTTCTCGGGTCGGTGCTTGAGTACAGATAACAACACCGACTGTGGGAAATACACACGAGCCAGCTGGACGAATATACAGCGTGTCTAAGAGATTACTATACCATCCATTGTAATAGCCCCGGAAATATTATTGGAACCATTTATAAATTTAATAACTTCGATAATATGCAGTATTCTTTTGGATATGACGAACAATTCCTCACATTCATTAAGCCTAGTTCATCATATGTAACAAAACCAATGAATTCTATATAATTGCCTTGAGGTTTTATATTATTAGAATGGGTCTAATAATTTATGGGTATCCTGTAGGACTTAAGTGAGAGTGTTCGTATTATAACACCAACATTGTTCTTTACTTAGTGATGTGTGTGAGGACAATGTTGATATTATAACAGAAACATCCACTCGCTTACCACAAAAACAACTCGACCATCATACCTTTAAGACATCCGTATCGTATAAAAGACTCGCTTATTTTACCCACCTTATGATTAGAAGCGATAACAACAAGCGTCTTCTCACACCCCCAGACTGTTGCTAAGACGCTGGACACTATGCTGGCCTTGAACGCATCTGTCAACCTGTACATGTTTCACGGTGGCACCTCCTTCGGCCTGACCGCTGGTGAGTTGTGTACTGAAACTGTAGAGAGAGAGAGAGAGAGAGAGAGAGAGAGAGAGAGAGAGAGAGAGAGAGAGAGAGAGAGAGATATTTATTCAGTAAAATTATCATACAAATGGTTAATGCATAGAGAGAGGGTATTTATATCAATAGATCACAAACTATCAACATTTATATCAATAGATCACAAACTATCAACATTTATATCAATAGATCACAAACTATCAACATTTATATCAATAGATCACAAACTATCAACATTTATATCAATAGATCACAAACTATCAACATTTATATCAATAGATCACAAACTATCAACATTTATATCAATAGATCACAAACTATCAACATTTATATCAATAGATCACAAACTATCAACATTTATATCAATAGATCACAAACTATCAACATTTTACATCAGGTGCTGACATGGGGGGACGTTTCCAAGCTTGTCCCACCTCCTATGATTACGACGCCCCACTGTCTGAGGCCGGCGACCCGACCCAGAAGTACTGGATCATTAGGAACACCACGAAGAAGGTGATATTATGTTTATTGAGTCCTAACCTTAACCTAAAATACTGTAACCTAACCTAACTTAACATAATCTAACCTAAACTAACCTAACATAACTTAACATCGTCTAACTTAAACTTTACATACGTTTGATCATTCTATACCGTACACTTGACTACACTTAACTCATGTATTACACTTACCACTTATAGCCTTAAAGTACTGTATTATATTTTCCCACATTCCTGTACAGTATTTGCCTCTACCGGCTGGGGACGTCCCGCCAGCCTCCCTCAAGTACAGCTACGGGAAGGTAGAGGTGGCAGCGAAGGGCAGCCTGTTCCAGATGTCTTCGTTCCTCCAATCCGTCACTCAGAAATATCCACTGACGTTTGAGGGTCTGCTGGTCTCCAATGGCCTGGTTATTTACGAGACCGTTCTGCCGTTCAGGATTGTAAGTTGTGATTTATTGTAACTATCAGATGCTTGTTTAGTTATCATATTTGAGTGAATTTTGTTTCATGATCTTGCTGGAATGAAATATCAGATTGTTTTGTTGGCTATCGGTGGTTGAACTGTCGTACTGTTTACCATTGTATGTATACCTGCACTGTCTTGGATAATGATTCAGATACACCAATAAGAAAATACTCTAAATAACAGCACTAGTAAACTGTCTTCTAAAATGCCCCTGAATCTACCATAATGAGAGGACCAACAAAGCTGAAACATACCCTCGCCCCCTTGCTCTGACGTACCCCCCTCCACCTGCAGTCAGATCCTGCCCGCCTCACCATCAACGAGGTACACGACCGTGGCTACGTGTTCGTGGACTACAAGTACGTCGGGATGGTGTCTCGGGAGCAGGAACTGTACGACCTTGCCCTCTCTGCCACACCTAACCAGACCATATCAATTATCGTGGAGAGTCAAGGCAGAATATGTTTCGGCAGGCAAATTAATGACTTTAAGGTAATTAATAGATATGTGGTAGTTACATATTAATAGTTTAGATAATTAGATAGATTATTAAGTGATGTACAGTAATTAGTTAGATATAATTAGATTATTCACCACATTCTCTACCTCTTGAAGGGGTTAACTACAAACGTCACAGTTAAAGGCTACACGTTAGAGAACTGGAAGATGACGCCGCTGCCAGTGACCAACGTACCTCGCCTCTCAAGCGTCATGAAACACCTGCGTCGTGAAGTGTCCAAGAGTCACCTGTCACCGCTAGAGCTGAAGGGAACACCCGACGGTGGTATGACATTCTACGAGGGTTCGTTTACCATCCCGGATACGGATGATCAGCCTCAAGATAGTTTCCTGAGTGTTGAAGGCTGGAGGAAGGTTAGTTAGTTTGTCGCTTCATCTTCGTGTACATGTTGAGTCTGTATGTGGTCGTGTGTTGGAGTGGGTGACCGGTGTTGAGTGGTGATGGGTGGTGTTGAGTGGTGATTGGTGGTGATGGGTGGTGATGGGTGGTGTTGAGTGGTGATTACTGATTGTGTTTGTGTGTGGAAAAAAAAGAAGAATTAAACAAGATACTGTGACGTTATTGTGAAAGCTGATCACCAAGGAAAAACATCATCTATTTAGCCATCTTGAATGAATGATCGACAGTGACCGAGTGAGAGTCAGTTGTTTATATGATTCCAGCCATCTTATAAAGGGGCTACGTGTGTAAAAAAAAATATGGACGTGCAGCTGATGGGCAATGCAGCGACGTGAGAGTTAAACTGGATCGGTATTTGGTGTGCTATGTGGAAGGGGAATATGGTTGACCTGAAGATTAACCCCCCTGACCTTATTTCTCATATTGAACACTACACTAACCTAACCATCATGTCTCGTTAAATAATACAACATTCTTCACAGGGTCTGGTATGGGTGAATGACTTCTGCCTGGGTCGATACTGGCCAGAGGTCGGACCCCAATTGACGCTCTACGTTCCCAGCGACGTGTTGATGAAGGGCATCAACACGGTCATGATCCTCGAGTACGAAGCTTCGCCGTGTCTCGTCTCCGATACGTGTTTCGTGACGCTCCAGGACGCCCCGGTTATTGACGGACCAACGCCTAAGTGATCGTTACTTTGCTCACGCCGCTAGACAATGACTTAAGAATGTAACTTTTCTCTGACGGTAAAAGCTTTGTTATTTAACCTAGGGGGGGGGGTGATGGTAATGGTGGGGGGTGATGGTAATGGTGTAGGTGGGGTGATGGTAATGGTGGGGGTGATAATGGTGGCTGCTGGAGTTGTCGATTTATCAAATATCCCGATGAACTGACTTACTATTACCAAAGGAACTCAATACAATACTATGTAGTACTAACCCATTAAGTAGTGATTAAAACAATCTAATGTTAACCTAACCTGACCAACCTTACTCTAACCAACCCTAACCTAACCCTCCAAGTAGTATTAAGGTGTTCAATCATCAGGTTAAATAAGCTGGAGAACCTGGTCACTTTGTGTTCCCCTGAATATAATGATATATTAATTTTATAAAGCTAAACACATTTAATAATGAGTCTACTAATACCTCCTGGTGACTGGGGTATTTCTTTATGCCATTTGCCTCTGTCTACCCAGCAGTAATTGGGGACCTGGATGTTAGTCGATTTGTGGATCGTGTTCCAGGGTAATGGTTAGTCACTGCAATTGGTGAGTTGTCCAGTCTTCTCGGACTATTCCTTGATACTGGGTCATGCAGCTCGTTAACTTAGGGTGTGGTTGTTGTGTTGGCGACAGTTTCTACGCCTTAAACAAATTCACGCCCATGTGGCCCTAGTTCCAGCCAGCCTCCAACACAAGGGATGGACATTATCATCTAAAAATAATATATAGATGTATGATTTGCTCAAAAGTTAATTACAATATATAGTTTTAAGAAGACATTCCATGCAGTGAGGTCAGCATTCTTAAATAACTACACTATATTCAACAGATTATCAACGCCATCTTCAAGAGTCACGATGGCTTTTAAATTTCAACAGCAGTATACATTCAACACCTGGGAACAGTGATATAAAGTTTACGATCTTTGTTCTCTTAACTAATACAAAAATGAATTGGTTTAGAGACAGATACAACTGCTACTCAATTTATGAAAGGATTCTCTTCTTGATTAACTTTACCTAATCAAAATTTGTCATTACCAAGCCTTCGTAACTCAAGAGACGACCAAATACAAGATAAAACACCATACTTACTTTGTTTTACGCTGCGGATGTGTCTCACCCGCCCGACACGCTCGCCTGGGGTACGTACACGAACCAACCAACGCATATCAAAATACGGTGAAACCCCTATATAACGAACTTATGATCCGTCAGATGAAGAGGTTCACATCTAGTGGACCCTTGATATAACGGACTTTCTCCTCTATATGGTCCGTTAAATAGGGGTTTCACTTCTCTCCTCTTAGACACAGAGTTTAGTCACACGATCATCTACGGCTCGGTACCCCCGTCACCGCCACGTATCGTCGGGGTAGCTAAGCAGGCGTGGCTCTGGGTAGTTGTAGATGTTGTTGATATTTTTCTTATGTTATTTTCCTACCTGTTGTTGATGTCTTGGTGATAGAATGATTTACAGGTCAAGTGATAGAATGATTACAGGTCAAGTTGCATTGAGCACAGTGGTGAATATAGAGAGGGTGGGGGGAGAGGGAGGGAGTTTGGCCATGGACCTCTCTCATTACTTAAATAAACTGAAACAAATAGAAATCAATTATATACCATTTATAATTCATGGATTCCTCTGCGTAAAAAAATAAATAGATGAAAATTAAATAATGTCCCCCCCCCCTCCCTCCCTCCCCTAAAGAGACCTACACACAACTGATTGAGTATAACATATTTTGACTGGTGGACTCAATGTTACTTACCTGTGTGTATGTGATTTGCCATGAATAAAGTTGAAATTGTTTTAGAATGATGGAGTTTCATTATTGTTCCTTATCTCTTCTGTATTGTACTGTACTGTCTAACCTAAACCAACCCTACTTATACAATACATACACGACACGTTCCACACACACACACACACACGCAAGTAAAACCCTTCCCACACACACACATACACACACCCCTTCCCTCCCTCCCTCACACACCCCCTTCCCTCCCTCCCACACACACACCCCCTTCCTTCCTTCCCTCACACTATCAACATACAGTCCAGAAAACAACAATATTTTTCTCTAATAATATTCTAAAAACAAAATAAATCAGCCCTTCATCTCTCTTCCACTCACAAGACAAAAACATCAAATGACAATTAAATATACGTATCAATTATCCTTTATTTAAATGCGTAATATTTCAGTCGACGTTTACACCATCGACGGAGAGGTAAACGGCGAGTCGCTATTGGAGAGAAGTCATACCTCTTAACACCAGCCATGAGGGTCCCCAGTACAGTACTAGTGGTGGTTAACCCCTCTATGACCTGACCTGACCTGAGACTGGGTGGGGGCCTCAGTCCTCAAGGTTATGTTAGTTTAGAATAAGTTAAGGGTTAAAGTTAAACTAAAATTATATGTTAAGTCAGGTCAGGTTAAGCCAGGTTAGGTTACATTAGAATTGGTTTGGTTAAGCCAGGTTGGCTTTGATTATGGTGGGTTAGATTAGCATTGGATTAGGTTAGATTAAGGCTACATTAGGGTTAGGTTAGTACCGGGGCTCACATACTATACTACATAGTCTCGTGTTGTCATAGTCCACACAAATGACTAGCAATTACCTTACATATTAAAAAAACATTATATTTGAACTATAAAATACATAAACCATACCCTGTGAGGCGCTCCCATTGACAGTGACAAATCAATCAATGGCGCCCAAATCAGATTCTTGTGTCAATAGGAAGCTCCAACTCTCTACCTAATACAGGGTTTTATCCATCACGCTTCTGTCACTATCAATGGAAGTTTCTCATATTACCATGGGCTGTTGTCCACACACACACACTGTATGCAAGACACTGCCAATCTATACATCATCTGTGACTCCTCAAACACACACCCTGATATTAATATTTTCTTCCTCTTGACAATTAAACAATGGCAGGTTAGGAGTCGTGAATACTGTTTACTAACACGGTGATAATACGTCTTTTCTTGCTATAACCAAATCTGATGACAATGGCAGGATAGGAGTCGTGAATACTGTTTACTAACATGGTGATAATACGTCTTTTCTTGCTATAACCAAATCTGATGACAATGGCAGGATAGGAGTCAAAAGTCGTGAATGTAGTTGTAATAAACATAATATTTTCTCACCAGTTTACAACCTTATTTAACAACAAATACAGATTAAAGTCATGAGTTGTAAATATAGTTCAATAATACAGTTAGGGTGTATGAGGCGAGTACGAACAGAGCGATCACAGCGACACGATGGTCAGAAATATTTATCGACGGGATGATACGGAAATCACCTCTGGAAGTGTCAATATTGTCGAGTTTGTTATTAAGTCAACCTACTCACTCGTCACTATGTGTGGGCTGGCGGTGAGGGTGACGGGTGGGAGATCAGAGAGAGGAAAGAGCCAAAGTTCTCTATTTTTTTGTCGCTGTGGTCCACTATGATCGTATGTGCCTCAGTTGTTCTCTAATGACGGTTACGATTTAATAACATTTACATCATTTTCTTTAAATATATTAAAACCTCTATTTAACAGACTAGATGGAGATGAAAATTCGTAACATCGAGGGTCTGTTAGAAGTGAAACCCCCATCTAACGAACTACTGTACTGTATATAGATATGAAAGTCCATTATATCGAGGGTCCATTATATATGAAGCCCGACCTAACAGATTATATGGAGGTTTCACTGTTCAGTATATCCCAAACAATAAAAATAATCAATGAGGAACCATTAGCTGTAACTGGACTTCAATAACACAATCATAATATCTTACACTGAGCCTGACACGTGAGCAACCATCATTGACCACAGTGTAACACCTGATGATATAAATAAAGTGGTTTTCCTCTTACAATCATCAATGACAACACAGGTGCGATAATTTGTGATGAAGACGTGAGTTTAATACCACGATGATATAATGTTATGTCTGTCAGGTTGATGAGACTCCACAACAATTCTGGGTTTAGGGTAGGATAGGGTTAGGGTAGGATAGGGTTAGGGTAGGATAGGGTTAGGTTAGGGTAAGGTCTACGATAGGCAGTTCAAGAGGATGACATAAGTAGACAACGAATAAGCTGAAATACGAATGGCAAGATGGATGTTGTGACGCTGGGAAACATGAGGCCTCGTTCAGGGCTAAGAGGGCAGCTGGGTAGTGAGAGAATTGGTGAAGTTTTGTGTAGAGGCCAGACAGAGATTGTTTAGGCAGGTGGAGAGAATGGAGGAGACTAACTGGAGGTATGAGTCTAAATGTGGAGGCAGCAGGGGTAGGTGAAGAATGACATGGGGAGAGGTTGTAAGAAATGATAGAGTTAAGAACCTGATGAAAGAGACTAGCAAGAGGATGTGTAACTTGGAGAGCTGTCACCAGGTAACTCACTAACCCACACAAGGCTGGAAAATGATGATGATGATGATTTAAGATGATGAAGGTAAGGTAAGATTTAGGTTAGGTTAAATGCACATAATCACACCAAGTTACAGCATCCATTGAAATATTTTAATCACAATATAGAAATTAAATATCACACAATAATTTCACAAACCAAAAATCTCATTCACAACACCATACTGTACCCGCATCTCTTGAACCTCTTAGGTACTTCACTACAGGGATGCCACTTTGGGTATTTGGTCAACACAAGATGATTTTATTCAGCAGAGAAAGAGAGAGAGCCTGTACAGAAGAGGTTAGTATAGATTATCTCTACAAACTCTTTCACTATGGAGACCCCAGACAAGAGAGAGAGAGAGAGAGAGAGAGCTATTAACACTAAAATATTCGACATAGATTAAAAAAGTAAGACAATATAGAACTTAATTATAAACATTAAATAGCCAAGTATGTTTTGTTAAATAGTAATAAACAATATGACAAGGTCTAAGGCATATAGTCGTTGATGTTAGAATTACTGCAATGTGCTTCAACAACTGTGGTCTTTAAGCAAGGTCAGTCATCTCACTAACTCATCAATTATGAAAAAGAACATAATATAAGTAATCAATCATCCAGGGTTGTACAAGGATTATGATGATAAGAGTTGTGTACAAAAGTTAAAATAATTCTTTCATTATTAATTTATTCTTGGTCGTCATCGTATATTATTACGTGTTCTTAGTTTTATTAAGCGTACGAGACGTTTAATATAGTTGGTGATGTTTCTATGTGCTACTACGATGTTGTCATTGGTGGTATAAAAGACTAGTAAGGGGTATCTCAAGGATGGTGCTACTGTATAGGCAAGTGTATGTATCCTGGACGAGTGTATGGTAAACACTAAAGTCCTGTCCATCAATGAACTCTGAGCTCTCATCTACACTTATGTCCAGTCAACCAATGAACTCTGAGCTCTCATCTACACTTATGTCCAGTCAACCAATGAACTCTGAGCTCTCATCTACACTTATGTCCAGTCAACCAATGAACTCTGGGCTCTTATATTAAAACACACTGCACATAAACAATACACATTCCCCTTAATACACATAAACAATATACATTTCCTTAATACACATACCCAATACTTCTACATATAAGTAAAAATGTCAGCAGATATGAAGAAAATATACCGATAACACTAATGATGATAAAATAGAAGAGATCTATATATTATTTCTCAATTAAAACTTAAAATATAGATAAGAGAATCAGTTTATAGTTTCCCCTCACACCTAATAGATCCCTACTATGATGTCACCACACACGAGGGCTGGAAGCAAGACCAAACATGGGTCATAATACTGAAATAACGTCCTCTATGCAGTTTCCGACCCAAATTGCGTATACCACCAAGATACGCACGTTTCATTTTGTCACTTATCTCACCCCCGACCGCCTTCCTCTCATCTACATCTCGAACGACATATCAACCATAAAAATAAACAAAGACAAACTACCCACCAAAGTCGCAGCGGAATATTCATAACGATTGCGAGCTTTGTGAGTCGGGTAACGTCAACACTCTGGGGATTTCTTTGAGGTCGGCGGTGACAAACTCCATCTCTGAGGGTGGTGGCCGGGGGGTTGAAAGGGAGGTACTTGTGATCCTCTTACGAATGAGTCGTGTTTCTGTGGCTTGGTCGTGAGTCCATTTGTTCTTGAGTTCATTTGTTCGTGAGTCCAATGTTACTCTTGTAGCTACCAAACATATTGTAAAAAAAAAAAAAAAAAATACAAGTAAAAATAAAGGAAATACAGTACAGCTATACATACCCGGCCTCCAGGTCACCACATACCCGGCTTCCATGTCACCACATACCCGGCCTCCAGGTCTACACATACCCGGCCTCCAGGTCACCACATACCCGGCCTCCAGGTCACCACATACCCAGCCTCCAGGTCCACACATACCCAGCCTCCAGGTCCACACATACCCGGCCTCCAGGTCACCACATACCCAGCCTCCAGGTCCACACATACCCGGCCTCCAGGTCACCACATACCCAGCCTCCAGGTCCACACATACCCGGCCTCCAGGTCACCACATGCCCAATAAAATCCCACACACACAGTAATGACCCCCCCCAGAGCTGCAGCCAAATAGATACACAATTTTGCCGTTAATTCGTTGTGGTGGACTGTGACCCTGTGTGAAAAAATGAGCAAAGACACAAGTGGAACAAGACTACTTAATGCTAATCAAATGTTTCTTTTTAAAGGAAATACAAAATCTTTTCACAGTATTGTCGGGAGATCTTGGCGAACATAAACACACACCTACCGTATAGAGACGCTAGTTAAAGATCGTCTGCCAACTATTTCTTCTACTGACGGGTAAACAGCTTCAGGTTTGTTCCCAGAAGCAACACATATCTTCCACTACTACAATCTCTCTCTTATAAAATATAAATAACAGCTAATAAATCTTGGTAAAAAAAACTATTTACAACGATCAACGGAGAAACAAGTAGAAGTATTAAGTGTTTCTTTATAATGGAATAATGTCTCAGATACAGTTCTGTATTATATAATAGAACAGGTTTACTTCTTTGGTCACAACGGCAGAGGGACCCGGGCACAGACGGCGCTCCACCCGGTACCGACTGTGTGTTCCCAGCCGGTGCCTGAAGGACAAGACTCGGTTATCCCGACTCTATGGGCGATGACTCCCTGTACGGTCAGTTTCCCACACTCGTAGGACTCCAGCACCGCCCACAGGGAACCGTCGGCTCCCACGCTGAAGCTCGTCACGTTTCCGGACACCCGCTCCCAGTTGGTTCCTTCGGGGAAGAGCGGGAGCACGTCCGTCCTGCGGTAGAGAGAACCTTCCCTGTCTAGCCCCCAGACCCTGCCAGCACCAGCGCCGACCTCCACCAGCGGCCGTCCCGGGGAGTCGACGTTCACCCACTGTGTCCCCTGTAATGTGTGAAGCTCAGATGAAACATGTGACCTCAACTGGGAGTGTAAACAAAGAGGGTATGTCATAGGTGATCAGTGACTGGGTATGACCTAACAGTTATCATATTTACTACAACTATTACTGTTACTACTACTACTATAACTGGTAACAATAATAACAACCAACAAGGGCATAACACCTGCACCAACACCTGTGTACCTCAAACAACCACACAAGACTATTATAAAGTTCCAATTACAAAAGTTCAATACACACACAGGAAACTTGACACAATCTCTTACACTCCACACTACACCACTGTGACCAACCTGAGGGTTCTTCTTGGTGACCCCTAGCCTCAGGTGAGCACGGCCATCCTTACTGACGGCCCACACCCCACAGCTCTCCACGCCGGCACACACGCTACACATGGGGCACTCGGCGGGGACTAGACTCCACCTCTCCCCCTCGTACTTGGCCGCTCTCACCCCCTGCCTGATCACCACCTCCCCCGTCACGCTCACGCCCCACACCGGCACCGACCCGTCGTCCGCACACTCCGGCTGGAAGGAAGAGGACAAATGACGTGCGGTTATCTGGGAATATTTATATCTGTCGGTGTGATGCTTCAACCCTCATAGTCTACCTGTTTCTCTTTCTCTCTTTTTATCCATCTCTCTCTCTCTCTCTTTTATCCATCTCTCTTTAATACAACCTAGACCTGGATGAGCGAACGATGGCTAATGAGAGGCAATCACCAAGAGGCCGACCACACACCATAGAAGTAACTGAGCATTTACAAAACAAGTCAGAGGATTAGATAATGAGTTCAGGATAATATCTTGATAATCCCATGAGAGAGAGAGAGAGAGACTTAGGACTTAGATCAGTTAAGATGAAGGTGGAAGTAAGTTAAGTTAAGACGTAGAAACTCACGGAAATGGAAACGTGAACCAGTGCCACTTTCTCCATCTGCTGCCATGGCCCCGACGTTGACATCCGACACTTCCTCACCCACCGCCGGCGACGCACCAGGTCCGTGACGTAGCGGTGGGCGTGGTAACACATCGGGAAGTCCGTCGCGTACTGCCACCCTTCCCTGTCCACTCCGCCTGGCGTGTGATAGTCTACGCACCACTCGCTCGTCTGTAAATAAACCCAAAACAATGCATCGACAAAATCATACACCGTTCTCATATTTAATCATATTTCAAAGGTACATTAAACACATTACTTAATACATCTAAGGCAATACACATATAGATAATCACCCACGACCAATGACGGGACGGCAGCTTGGCGTTCTCCCTCGTGCGGTGGATGCGACCCGTTTGATCGCTCCAGGTGTTGCGGTCGGTGGGGAGACCTCGGTTTGTGAAGCCGGTCACGGGATTCCAGCGTTGGTTCTCCCAGACGTACACGTGGAGGACGTCGCTCATTATCTGGACTCCTGAGTCGTTGCTGCTGCCTGTGGGAAGGGTCGTGGGGTTATGTCGGAGGTTCGGAGTCGGTGATCCAGGCGTCTGTACGTGTTAAGGTGACGTCTTTAACCCTTGACCTAATGATTCCCTACACCGCCTCCATGTGTGATGATGGTTAGCTGATGACCAAACTCACTAACACTAACCTAACCTACCCCCCCCCCCCCCCACCCAGATATCATCAGGGTGTTTAATCATTAGGTGAAATAATTTGGGGTAGTTTATCATCACATAATTCTTACTAAAAACATAAAAGAAAATATACCGTAAATAAAAGTAAAAATATAAAATAAAATTACTGAAAATGACAACACATTGACTAAGCTAACCTAACCCCATACAAAAACTCATAAAACAACGACGTACTTTTATAGAGACCTCCTCCCGTAGCCCCAGTGTAGATATAGACGTGGAAGTCGAGAGAGATGCCCCACGTCACGCTGTTGGCACCACTCTCCACACGCTTGAGGTGACCGCCCAGTCCACGCCAGTACCACTCATTTAACTGACGCTCCCCCTGTGAATGGATAACAGTGTGTGAGTGTGTGTGTGTGTGTGTGTGTGTGTGTGTGTGTGTGTGTGTGTGTGTGTGTGTGTGTGTGTGTGTGTATACTGTACAACTGTCCATTCTCTTCAAAACTCTCTCAACTGTAAATTTGCATTGTTTAGTTAAATGATTTTACTCATTAAATATCTAAATACCTCTATCTATCTATCTATCTCTCTATCTATCACCATAACCTAACACTACACGTGATCATCAACATGTACGTACAGCTCCGTGGTTGTACGTGACGGCGTCGATGGCGATGCTTCCCCTCACTGTCAGGTGGGTCACTCTCTCGAAGGGAAAGCGGTGCTTGAAACTGTGCCAGAACTTGTCATTGAGGGAGATCTGGAATGGAAGAGTTAACTAAAATACTGGATAGGGGTGTGTGTGTGTGTGTGTGTGTGTGTGTGTGTGTGTGTGTGTGTTATTGTAGTGTACAGGGTGTGACACAATACTGTAGGTTAGGTTAACATCAGGGCAGTTAATCTTAAGGTGTTGAAATAAACCAGGGAGGGGAGTTAATCTTTGGGTGACTCGTTAACACCCCAACATAACAACACAGACCTGAGGTAGTTAAGACTCATTAAGCAGCTCACCTTGAGGTCGTCGTCGCAACACAGTATGGAGATCTCACACTCAGAGCCGGGTGACAGTGGCCCCAGGTCTGAATGTTCCTCGTGGCCCCAGATACCTTTCTTCTTACTGTTGAACACCACACTCTGAAATACAGTAGCGTGTTGTATGCTGTATTTCAATGTACCTTTATTAAAATGTATGAGGATTTATTGCGAATGGTTAATGGAGGTAGTCTATTAACCCCTTGTGTATGGGGCCCCCTCTATGGTGACTAAACGTGGCATCCCTATAGCGAAGGGTTAATGGAGGTAGTCTATTAACCCCTTGTGTATGGGGCCCCCTCTATGGTGACTAAACGTGGCATCCCCATAGCGAAGGGTTAATGGAGGTAGTCTATTAACCCCTTGTGTATGGGGTCTCCTCTGAGGTGTTTAAAAGTGATACACAAGTGAGATGAGAATGAGTGTGTGAGATGCCAAGCTATGTGATGCTATACTGTATAAACTACGGAGTCATTTCTTCTCTGACATGAACTAAAGTGTAATAAAAGACAATACAGATATGACACACTACACACACACACTGAGAGGCCCTGGAGCAATACATCCAAGACACATTAAGAGATACATACAAAACATTCAAGACATCAGACACATTCCAGAGTGGTGAAATACGACTGAGGTGTGCTGTACTGTGCTGTGCTGTGCTGTGGTGTGGTCTACGTGTATGACTGTATATGATAAAGGAAAGTGGAATGAGCTGAAGATTAACACCTCCTTGTTTAAATCACCTAAAGATTAAACATCGTAATTCTACCAGTGGGGGGGGGGGGGTTAGATTATGTGAGATTAAGCTAGGTTGGGTTAAGTATTGTTATCCTACTTTGTTATGTTAGGTTATGTGTTTTTAAGCTATGTTGTGTGAGGTTAGGATTAATTATGTTACCTTAAGTTACATTAGGGTGTTTAATCATGGGGTGAAATAAACTAGTGATGGAGGTTAATCTTGAGGTGATCCCGTCAATGTATCATGGTACCTGACAACTCCTGGGCTCTCTATACCTGCTACATCTTGACATTTTCCCACACAAATCACTTAATGACCATCTCCTTTCCTTTATGTGGGGAAAAAAAAAAGAAACATTGAACTAACAGATAAAATATACAAGGTGTCTCAAAAAGTTTATAAACACCGCTCCGTCTTATCTATTTTTATAGCGATCGCGTTAATGTTTGTATAATTATCAGCATTCAACATTGTCCTCATTGTATGTGTGAGATCTGCAACATGTAAGGAGAATGTTGCTGATGTAGTACAAACATTCACACAGTCACCAGAGGAGCTACTTTATCACCCGACCCAAATAACCAGAGAGAAACATTAAAGTATAGAGGAGGTGACGTCACTACAGACTTGACTCTCACCTTCTGGAAAAACCTCGGGTTGATGTGGAGGGCGATGCTGGTGTCAGTTCCTCTTGAGGTTTGTAGGTTAATGTGGAACCTGAGGGAGGAACAGATTAACTTTATTACTACACAATTATGAGTAGTTTAATTGGATTTGGTTAGGTTAGAATGTGTTTGGGTTTTGGTGACGAATATGGTGTGTGTGTGTGTGTGTAACAGAACATACTGTACCGGTCGGTTTAATTTAATAAACATTATAAGAACGTACAACAGAATTGGCGTTAAGTGTTAAAACTGACTCACGATAACCAATATTAACAATTAAACAGTAGTGCGTTGGGACGGCAGACATCATCAGTGCACGTTTCATGATAGGTTTAATTATGGTCGGGGGGTGGAGGGGGGGGGGGTAGGCACGAGCTAAGGGTTAATAAGTGGCACGTTTCTTTTGCTTCAGATTCCCTCAACACAAGAATGGAAGAAATAACAGCTTGATGAAGATTATAAATAAGACAGTATCATTATTTTATAAAAACACATGAGAATTGTCCTATAACATTTCACCTACCAACCATCATGTTAGGAGGGGCTGCGACAAGACTAACATGATATAACAACAAATGAAGTGTTCCTCAGTTGTATTGGCCGCTGAAGTGTCGTACTCAAAACACCCGGCTTATTATGTATTTAGAGATTTATTTCCACCCACCCACCCACGCACGCACGCACGCACGCACGCACGCACACACACACACACACACAAGACAACACACGGCCTCATCACACAACAACACAGATAGTCTTACTGGTCGGCGCTGTTGTAAATCTTGCCCGAGACAGACAGGTAGTGGCCGGGACGAAAGCCTCGGTCAAGGAGAAGAGTTAGTGGCGTGGCTCCCGTCCCCACGTCTAGCTGCTTGTGTCCTGCCACTGACTCTGCCCTCAGCTGACAACATAAGATGGGTTTATGTTTCTGGTTAGACTGTTAGGAAAGACCGACTAACTGACGATTTTAAATACAAATAGCCTCCCTAAATCGGACTACATGGGGCTCGAGGTAGACAGTCTTATTCAAATGCCCAACTATGAGGTCGGGTGTGTCGTTCATAATCTCGACTACATACTGGTACAAATACATCAACTGTACAGAACCTACATAACGGAATACAACATTAGACGAGACGACTCACTTCGTTCTCTGTAACTGAACAGTCGTGGAGGAAGACATCTCCCTGAGTAGTCACGGCCCACACTGTGTAAGACGACGGACGCTCGGTCATACCACGGAACTGATTACAAGCTGAGAACAATTAAAAACAACAATTAGGGTAGATATATTAATGTGGTGACACCCCTCTTAGCTAAATATACCACACGTGAAGTCTTTAGTAGACCTGGCCCTCTTAACAGACAAAAAACACCTATTATATTATTATTATTTTATTATTATTATTATTATTTTTATTATTATTACTATTATTATTATTATTATTACAGTATTATTATTATGGGAAGCAAGCTGTCTATGCACTGTAATTGGTCACTGTATACCCCCTGACCTGACCTAACCTAACCTAACCTCACCAGTTGACAGATGGTTAAGCCAGTCTTCAGCGTCGGTCTCAGCAGAGAAGGAGAGCGTCTTGGGCTGCAGGGGCTGATTAGGTTGGTAAAGAGCCACCAGGGAGCGACTGGCCAGTGGCTCCACACACATGACACTCATGAGGATAACGCTGCACGATGTTTCCTCCTGTAGTGTGCGACAACAAACTCCGAGTCCATTATCATGTTTTGTATCTGTCTGTCTGTCTGTTTTATCTGTCAAAATATCTGTCAACATAATGGGTAGTGTATCTGTCTCTGTCTGTCTGTCAACACTCACCACACGCTGAGAGCCGAGGGAGTACCTAACGATGAAAGTGGCGTCCTGTACCTGTGACCTTCGAGAGCCTACCATAATGAGCTCTATAGACGCTGGCACCCACTGGCCTGCCACCCACCACCGACACTGCCCGGCTATCACCCACGAGGAACCTTCCACGGCTTCTTCGTAACTGCCAACAACACCAACACATAGCGACCATCAAATCAGTACATAAATACTCAACACCTTAACATAACCCAGATCTAACGTTAATTCATACTTGGCATACATGCTTAACTATACAGTACACATGTCCCCAGCATTATGGTCAACTGTATACATGCATTGACTATATACATGTCAAACCAACTGTAAACTCGTAATTTGATTTTACTGAATAACTATCAATCGCTCAGTCAGTTAAGAGTACAAGACTGAGGTACTGTTATTGTGTTAAGAGAAAGGAGAAATATCACTGGGATGAGATAAATGTTGACACACACACACACACACACACCCTATATAAGGTTTGATCTCCTGGTTGTATCGTTGACGCAGCCTCTCCAGTATGCTCACTCTCCACGGCTCAGTACACAGCACGGTGGAGCCTTCAGTTACGAACCTTTAAATAATAATAATAACACTGTCATAATAACAACACTGTATTAATAATAATAATAATAATAATTCATATAGGGTCAGTGTACCAAGACAGTCGCCAGGTCCTGTATAAACAAGTGAATCAATAAGAGAAGGTCTGGATGATAGAGAGATAAACAACATATGTTAAATAATAATAAAGTTAAAGTTTAAAGGGAAAAGTTTAAAAATTTCTTTGGTCCCATTAAATATAGTGTTGTGTAGTGTAGTGTACAGTCGGCCCTTAACATACTCGGGGGTTAGGTAACAGAGATACCCGTGAATGTTAAGAATCCATGTATTTTTGCTGCCCCCCCCCCCCAAAAAAAAAAACACCCTGGCCCCCCATGTCCTTATTTACCGTATATACCTGTGTGTAGTTCGAGTTTTTAAGACAAAATTTTTTGGCAAACAAATGGGGGTCGACCTCTAAACGGGTAATAGTTACGTTAGGTTGAAAAATATTTACCAGCAACTACCAGTAAACAATGGAAACGACTCACCAACGCACCACCAGCTGTGAGTGTCGGTACAGTTGCCAGGGCAGATCTCTTGCGTCATCATAGCAAGCCCAAAGTAGCCAAATGCATGGTATGGTATGGTATGGCATGGTATGGTAGCACAGGACGATGTAGAAAATAAAGTATTCATTTTTTAAAGTTTATTTATAGATACATAAATTTTTGTTCATTACATTTGAAAAATCAATCTTTGTTAATTAAATTTGAAACAAAAGAAAACTACGATACCATATTTTTATATGCCGGGTATTTTCATTTAAATATTACATCACAAGTATATTTTACCTTAACTGTGCCTGAATGAATATATTCTCAGAAATAAATATGGAAATGTAATATTTTTGCTGAAATGACGTACATATTACAGTGGAAAGTGGGATAAAATCATGACGAAAACAATGACTTTCGCTTTCTTTCGTTGTTCAAAAGATGTTACCGTAATCGCTTTTTGAATGGTTTTCAGTTAAAAAACTGTTGTATTACAATAATATTCTATCCTAATTCACTTGAATAAATACTACGATATCATATTTCTGAATATTTTCATTAAAACCCATCAAAATCATTTTCCTTGTCATCGTCTTCAGTACCAAACAGCTCCTCCCAGTCCTCTCCTTGAACAGGGCTAGAGGGTACGTGTTTTTCGAATCGTTTTCAGTTAAAAACTGTTACATCACATGTATATTTTACCTAAACTGCGCCTGAATGAATATATTCTCACAAATAAATAGTAGTTTTGCTGAAACGTGATGTATTTCAATGTAAAATAGGATAAAATACATGACGAAAACAAGACTTTACCTAACCTTCCGATGTTCAAGATATGTTACTCGTTTTTTTTAAACAGTTTTCGGTTAAAATACTGTTATATTAGTGATATTCTATTCATACTGTGCTTGATATAATACATTCACGGAAATGCTGATGTCAACACAAGCGTGGTTACAGCGAGACTGAGGGAGCACGTGAATGCTGGGTGGCACGGGCGATGTGTGTGTGTGTGTGGTGTGCAGTGTGTGGTGTTGCGCGCGATTTGAATAATGTATATTCCTTTGAAAGTATATTCCTCCAGTGGCAATCCGCAAATTTGCAAATCCGTGTGAGTTAAACCAGCGTGTGTTAAGGGCCGACTGTAGTGTCATTAACTATAGGTAGGAGGGACTCACCACTTGGGCATGTTGTTGGCACGTATCCAACAGCCTCCCCCGGTGACCCACAACCACAGGTGCTCAGCCTCCAGAGGGACCACTTTGTAGCTGGGACCCTCCTCTCTGGGGATCACGAGGGACCCCCGGCCAGGTCCCGCCTCGCTCCCGCCGCTGCTGCTGCTGGCGTGACGCAGCCGAGACTCGCACCAGTCTCCGCTGGGGACGGCGGATGCTTGCTGCTGCACCAAGGGGGACGCGTTGTCATTGGTCTCTGTCTTCTCCCGTTCGTCGTCGGTCTCCGTCTTCTCCCGTAGGTCGTCGGTCTCCGTCTTCTCCCGGTCGTCACTGCTCTGGCTGTTTACGTCGCCCGTCACTTGGTTCTTCCGCCCGGGTTCGGTGTCGGGGCTCTCGGCCGGAGTGTCGCCGGGCAGCACCACAGAACCGTCACCGACCTGTAGGCTGGTGAGGAAGTCTCCACTGGGGTCGGACACAACGGATGAGCTAAGGGAACTGGGATAGTCCTCTGGGTACCTGATCTTAATGTTAGACTCTAGACTGTCATCTGAAGGCAACACTTCATTACTCTCTGACTGTGTTCCGGTATCTTGGTCCCCACCGCTGCCTCCCTTACCACATTCTCCTTTATCCTCTTCTTTGCCTGATTCCTCATTCTTGTCTTTTGCCCTTTTGGCATTTTCTTGCAGTTTTATTCTCATTAGCGCTGTCTCCATGCTTATGAAGTCAATTTCATCTGAGGCTCTTAAGCTTTGATCTAAGCTTGAAGTAAGACTGTCTTGCTGGACACTGGTACTCGGGTCTTTGCTGTCGACGCTCACCGACAGCTTTGGACTGGGAAAAGGCAGAGGACTCGCAATAGGACTGGGGTTAACGCTGGCCTCCGGAGTCTCGAGTGGACCAATCGGGAGGCAGATGGGCCGCCACGTACGTCCGGTGAGCTCGGTCTCCGTGATGCCCGTCCGCAGGAGAGCAGTGTGGTCCTCGTTACCAATACCCCACACCTGCAGGACGAGAACACATATACTGTACTTCCCATACCTGCAGGACACATACGTTACAACACATTATACCCAACACCTGTTTTATGAGGAAACTTCTTTATAATTTAACAATTTACTCCAAACTAATACTAAGGGGTATAATGCACACCAACTGGGTACAGCATCAGAATTAGGGTCAAAAGAATCACGCCCCAATCTTAGGGTTGGGGCCTGTTAAGACTGGGGCCCACATGACTAGTGAGCGATCAAGTACTGTCAACACTGTCATGCGTAATTAGTTTCGTACAGGTGTTGTCACTAGCAATACACCCGGCTATATTTCTACCTTATTAACAGAGGTACTATAGCAGGTTTGGTTAATGAGTCGTTAAGAGGCGTGTGGCGGCACTGACCTGGTCATTAGGGCCGATAGCGACCATGTTCAGAAACCCGACCATCAGGAGCCAGGTAGTGCCGGTCTCGGTGCTCCGCTGTGCCGCTCCATTGCCAAGCTTCCCGTTGTCAGATGATGAGTCTGGCGCCACCTGAAGACCTCTCCTGAACCACACCCGGTGATCCCTGGTGACGGCCCACACTGAGTTGACTCCCACGGCCACCTGCTGGAGTCGGCTTCCCTTGGGTGGCTCCACGACCACCCAGTCAGTGCCTGAGGGTAACACAACCATAACAATGATGAGTTTATTATATTTATCTGTGTGTGTGTGTGTGTGTGTGTGTGTGTCAACTAACAACACCTCCTTAAACATGGTCTTCATACACCGGCGTTTCCTTTACTACCAAACTATAGATCCTGAACCACTTATAAAAATAATGATACTTAAATCTATCAATTAAGTTCACTACAGAACAATGATACAATAAAAAAAAAATACTTAATTAACCTATGGACTAAACTATGGGCACTTTTCGGTGTTAAATGACTTACTTCACCATCACACACATAACTGCCAGCAATTAACTGACTTGTGATGGTTGGTGAGGATGACAAGTACGGCCACAGTTGGAGGATCAATTATGGCCGCTGATCCACCAAGACAAACAGCAAGGGTGGTGGTGTTGTTATCTCGGCAACCTGCACTTATGATCAACACACTAACTTCACCCATTGACCTTTACTATTATAGATTTTGAGGAAGATGGTTTAACCCCTTGACGATGATGGTTTAACCCCTTGACGATGATGGTTTAACCCCTTGTCGATGATGGTTTAACCCCTTGACGATGATGGTTTAACCCCTTGTCGATGATGGTTTAACCCCTTGACGATGATGGTTTAACCCCTTGACGATGATGGTTTAACCCCTTAAGAATAAACGTTTAACTAACTAAGATGGCATCATAAACCATCATCATCTATGGGTTAAACTCAGCATATAAACACCAGATCACCAGTAGGCACGTAACCCCTCCCCTACACCACCCATATAAGAGTTACCGCCTCTACGCCCGTCACTCATCACCTGTGGGACAGTCACGAGTTACTCCGGTCCTCACGATGGGCGTACCGTCCCACGTCACTGCCCACACCCGACCAGAACGCCCCACCCACACTGAGGTCACATCGTGGTCTGGTGGCGTCTGTATGTGCATCCACCCACAGCCCTCAGGACACGTGCCGTCGACCCCCTCACGCACCATCACCTGGATGATAAAGTTTACAATGTTAATGAATATATTGTAAGACATCTTGGGTAAATTATTCAATGAGGAATTAAACTTTTTATATATATATGGAACACTGGCATTAAAACACACCCACAACACACCCACACTTACACGTCCCAGGGCTGTCACTCCCCACACCATGAGTCTGTCTGGGTCGTCACCAGGCACTTCACCGCCTCCCACAGTGATGTCGATAAACGGTTCCTGCGAGACAAAACAAAAACAAACAAATACATAAATAAATAAACATAAATATACCAATAAATAAATAAGTTGACTGTTACTATCTGAGGTGAGGTGAGGTGAGGTTAGGTTAGGTTATTGCCAGACACAAAACAGTAGAGCACAGTACCTCAGTTGGGTCTTGGTGTATGGGAGGCACAGCAGACCACGTGTCCAGGGCCACATAACGCCGGTAACGCACCCACTTGCGACGCCGTACACAGGAGTTCCACCTCTTCTCTGCTGTGTACGTCCTCGGGAAATCTATCGCGTAAGTCCAGCCCTGAAAATGACACACACACACCTGGTTTAGTTTCCTTATGCCTTGTAAAAATTCACCATAATATAGTGCATTTATTTTATTACATCATCCTAAAGTTAGCAGTGAGTTAATGTGTCATCCTACAAGACACGGGTTTAATGCAGTGACCATACATCTCTTACATACCTCATTAGCTGGAGGTTTATCTAACAGACCCTCGATATAAAGGACTTACCTATCCATATAGTCAATTATATACAGGTTTCACTATATTAACATCAAATATATATTAATTATCACCTTCATAACACAGAGAGACAATACTATCAGGTTTTCCTTTCATACAAAACAAAAGTGCCTTCGTTGACTTCCCCCACACCTCCTTATCTAGAGCCTGTCCGTTGTGGGTGTAGTGCAGATGCCAAGATGACTCCCACGACCAGGCCAGGGTCGGGAGGGTGATGCCGGCCAGTCGGCGGTCGGTGAGGCCGTCGGCACTGGAGTAGGTCGCTCGGTCTGATGGCAGCAGCACCCCAGTAAAGCCTTCTATTGGGTTCCAGCGCTGTACACACACAGACATAAGTTCTTTAGGCACACTTTTTATATTTCAATTAGTCAGCTATAGATGGATAGATGGATACACAGGTGGATAGATGAGATAGAGATAGATTAAATAGATAAATAGCTATACAGGTGAATAGATGAAATATATAGATTAAATAGATGGATAGACGTGATTCTATTTAATCTATATATTTCAGCTGTGTATCCATCTATTGAGTCTACCTATCCACCATCCTTATACAACACACAATAACAGATCAGCTGCCCTAATTTTTTTTACCAACTTTGAGGTGAAAGAAAATAATTACTTTAATAAGCAGCAGTACAAAACAAATCCTTAGATTAGGTTTTGTTAGGTTAGGTTAATCCCTTTATAACCTGTAAGAGACTCACCTGATTCTCATAAGACTCCTCACAGACTCGTATGGGCACGGACGACCCGTAAACGTAAACATACACCTGGTGGTCCCCTCCGAGCGCCCACAACACCGTCTCGTGCGCCGACACTCTCTTGAACTCGACACCGAGGTACACAAGTTCCTTCCAGTGGGACTGATCCGTCGAGAGGCTGAACACCCGGCCCCTGTTGTTGACGGCGAACACTTGTGACGACGGCATCATGCACGTGCCAGCCCCGGCGACACTCTCTGTAACAGTGACCACGTGAAACAGACAATCACACAATAATTAGGGTTTAATTACCTTTACCACAGTTCATTAACCTTACCAGTTGTTCTGAGTCAATCGTGTAGGGTTTAACTACCTTTACCACAGCTCATTAACCTTACCTGTTGTTCTGAGTCAATTGTGGTGATAAATTTACAATTAATGACACGTAAAATAAGTGAAAAAAAATAACTTCATCTTAAACACAGATAAGGTATAGATAGGTAGGTAGGTAGGTAGGTAGGTAGATATATAAACATGTGGGTAAATATTTCATCAATAAAGTCGTCACAATGGCTCGTCAAACACAGAGACAACACAGGTATACAACAACAGTGCCCAGGTGATGGTCAGGTTAATTAAGGCCAGCTGGTGTTATGGCTGCTGTATTTAATTTATTTAGAAAGAAGGTAAACGTTTACTTAAGAGTCGTGAGTGACTTAACCAGGAATACAAAAAATTCCTGCATGAGTGGATATGTAAGGTTGTCAGTATTTAATTTAACCTAACCTAACCCCTCTGAGTGGTTATGTAATGGTGTCAGTATTTAACCTAACCTAACCCCTCTGAGTGGTTATGTAATGGTGTCAGTATTTAACCTAACCTAACCCCTCTGAGTGGTTATGTAAGGTTGTCAGTATTTAACCTAACCTAACCCCTCTGAGTGGTTATGCAATGGTGTCAGTATTTAACCTAACCTAACCCCTCTGAGTGGTTATGTAATGGTGTCAGTATTTAACCTAACCTAACCCCTCTGAGTGGTTATGTAATGGTGTCAGTATTTAACCTAACCTAACCCCTCTGAGTGGTTATGTAATGGTGTCAGTATTTAACCTAACCTAACCCCTCTGAGTGGTTATGCAATGGTGTCAGTATTTAACCTAACCCCTCTGAGTGGTTATGTAAGGTTGTCAGTATTTAACCTAACCCCCTCTGATTGGTTATGTAATGGTGTCAGTATTTAACCTAACCCCTCTGATTGGTTATGTAATGGTGTCAGTATTTAACCTAACCTAACCCCTCTGAGTGGTTACGTAATGGTGTCAGTATTTAACCTAACCTAACCCCTCTGAGTGGTTATGTAATGGTGTCAGTATTTAACCTAACCTAACCCCCTCTGAGTGGTTATGTAAGGTTGTCAGTATTTAACCTAACCCCTCTGAGTGGTTATGTAATGGTGTCAGTATTTAACCTAACCTAACCCCTCTGAGTGGTTATGTAATGGTGTCAGTATTTAACCTAACCCCCTCTGAGTGGTTATGTAAGGTTGTCAGTATTTAACCTAACCCCTCTGAGTGGTTATGTAAGGTTGTCAGTATTTAACCTAACCCCCTCTGAGTGGTTATGTAAGGTTGTCAGTATTTAACCTAACCTAACCCCTCTGAGTGGTTATGTAATGGTGTCAGTATTTAACCTAACCCCCTCTGAGTGGTTATGTAATGGTGTCAGTATTTAACCTAACCCCTCTGAGTGGTTATGTAATGGTGTCAGTATTTAACCTAACCTAACCCCTCTGAGTGGTTATGTAATGGTGTCAGTATTTAACCTAACCTAACCCCCTCTGAGTGGTTATGTAAGGTTGTCAGTATTTAACCTAACCTAACCCCTCTGAGTGGTTATGTAATGGTGTCAGTATTTAACCTAACCCCCTCTGAGTGGTTATGTAAGGTTGTCAGTATTTAACCTAACCTAACCCCTCTGAGTGGTTATGTAATGGTGTCAGTATTTAACCTAACCTAACCCCCTCTGAGTGGTTATGTAAGGTTGTCAGTATTTAACCTAACCTAACCCCTCTGAGTGGTTATGTAATGGTGTCAGTATTTAACCTAACCCCCTCTGAGTGGTTATGTAAGGTTGTCAGTATCTAACCTAACCCCTCTGAGTGGTTATGTAATGGTGTCAGTATTTAACCTAACCTAACCCCCTCTGAGTGGTTATGTAAGGTTGTCAGTATTTAACCTAACCTAACCCCTCTGAGTGGTTATGTAATGGTGTCAGTATTTAACCTAACCCCCTCTGAGTGGTTATGTAAGGTTGTCAGTATTTAACCTAACCTAACCCCTCTGAGTGGTTATGTAATGGTGTCAGTATTTAATCTAACCTAACCCCTCTGAGTGGTTATGTAATGGTGTCAGTATTTAACCTAACCTAACCCCCTCTGAGTGGTTATGTAAGGTTGTCAGTATTTAACCTAACCCCCTCTGAGTGGTTATGTAATGGTGTCAGTATTTAACCTAACCCCTCTGAGTGGTTATGTAAGGTTGTCAGTATTTAACCTAACCCCCTCTGAGTGGTTATGTAATGGTGTCAGTATTTAACCTAACCTAACCCCTCTGAGTGGTTATGTAATGGCGTCAGTATTTAACCTAACCTAACCCCTCTGAGTGGTTATGTAATGGTGTCAGTATTTAACCTAACCCCTCTGAGTGGTTATGTAAGGGTGTCAGTATTTAACCTAACCTAACCCCTCTGAGTGGTTATGTAATGGTGTCAGTATTTAACCTAACCCCTCTGAGTGGTTATGTAATGGCGTCAGTATTTAACCTAACCTAACCCCTCTGAGTGGTTATGTAATGGTGTCAGTATTTAACCTAACCCCTCTGAGTGGTTATGTAAGGTTGTCAGTATTTAACCTAACCTAACCCCTCTGAGTGGTTATGTAATGGTGTCAGTATTTAACCTAACCTAACCCCTCTGAGTGGTTATGTAAGGGTGTCAGTATTTAACCTAACCCCTCTGAGTGGTTATGTAAGGTTGTCAGTATTTAACCTAACCCCCTCTGAGTGGTTATGTAAGGTTGTCAGTATTTAACCTAACCCCCTCTGAGTGGTTATGTAAGGGTGTCAGTATTTAACCTAACCTAACCCCTCTGAGTGGTTATGTAAGGTTGTCAGTATTTAACCTAACCCCCTCTGAGTGGTTATGTAATGGTGTCAGTATTTAACCTAACCCCTCTGAGTGGTTATGTAATGGTGTCAGTATTTAACCTAACCCCCTCTGAGTGGTTATGTAAGGTTGTCAGTATTTAACCTAACCCCCTCTGAGTGGTTATGTAAGGTTGTCAGTATTTAACCTAACCCCTCTGAGTGGTTATGTAATGGCGTCAGTATTTAACCTAACCCCTCTGAGTGGTTATGTAAGGTTGTCAGTATTTAACCTAACCTAACCCCTCTGAGTGGTTATGTAATGGCGTCAGTATTTAACCTAACCCCTCTGAGTGGTTATGTAAGGTTGTCAGTATTTAACCTAACCCCCTCTGAGTGGTTATGTAATGGTGTCAGTATTTAACCTAACCTAACCCCTCTGAGTGGTTATGTAATGGTGTCAGTATTTAACCTAACCCCTCTGAGTGGTTATGTAAGGGTGTCAGTATTTAACCTAACCTAACCCCTCTGAGTGGTTATGTAATGGCGTCAGTATTTAACCTAACCTAACCCCTCTGAGTGGTTATGTAATGGCGTCAGTATTTAACCTAACCCCTCTGAGTGGTTATGTAAGGTTGTCAGTATTTAACCTAACCTAACCCCTCTGAGTGGTTATGTAATGGCGTCAGTATTTAACCTAACCCCTCTGAGTGGTTATGTAAGGTTGTCAGTATTTAACCTAACCCCCTCTGAGTGGTTATGTAATGGTGTCAGTATTTAACCTAACCTAACCCCTCTGAGTGGTTATGTAATGGTGTCAGTATTTAACCTAACCCCTCTGAGTGGTTATGTAAGGGTGTCAGTATTTAACCTAACCTAACCCCTCTGAGTGGTTATGTAATGGCGTCAGTATTTAACCTAACCCCTCTGAGTGGTTATGTAAGGTTGTCAGTATTTAACCTAACCTAACCCCTCTGAGTGGTTATGTAATGGCGTCAGTATTTAACCTAACCCCTCTGAGTGGTTATGTAAGGTTGTCAGTATTTAACCTAACCCCCTCTGAGTGGTTATGTAATGGTGTCAGTATTTAACCTAACCTAACCCCTCTGAGTGGTTATGTAATGGTGTCAGTATTTAACCTAACCCCTCTGAGTGGTTATGTAAGGGTGTCAGTATTTAACCTAACCTAACCCCTCTGAGTGGTAATGTAATGGTGTCAGTATTTAACCTAACCTAACCCCTCTGAGTGGTTATGTAATGGTGTCAGTATTTAACCTAACCCCCTCTGAGTGGTTATGTAATGGTGTCAGTATTTAACCTAACCTAACCCCTCTGAGTGGTTATGTAATGGTGTCAGTATTTAACCTAACCTAACCCCTCTGAGTGGTTATGTAATGGTGTCAGTATTTAACCTAACCCCTCTGAGTGGTTATGTAATGGTGTCAGTATTTAACCTAACCTAACCCCTCTGAGTGGTTATGTAATGGTGTCAGTATTTAACCTAACCCCTCTGAGTGGTTATGTAATGGTGTCAGTATTTAACCTAACCTAACCCCTCTGAGTGGTTATGTAATGGTGTCAGTATTTAACCTAACCCCCTCTGAGTGGTTATGTAATGGTGTCAGTATTTAACCTAACCTAACCCCTCTGAGTGGTTATGTAATGGTGTCAGTATTTAACCTAACCCCTCTGAGTGGTTATGTAATGGTGTCAGTATTTAACCTAACCTAACCCCTCTGAGTGGTTATGTAATGGTGTCAGTATTTAACCTAACCTAACCCCTCTGAGTGGTTATGTAATGGTGTCAGTATTTAACCTAACCTAACCCCTCTGAGTGGTTATGTAATGGTGTCAGTATTTAACCTAACCCCCTCTGAGTGGTTATGTAATGGTGTCAGTATTTAACCTAACCTAACCCCTCTGAGTGGTTATGTAATGGTGTCAGTATTTAACCTAACCCCTCTGAGTGGTTATGTAATGGTGTCAGTATTTAACCTAACCTAACCCCTCTGAGTGGTTATGTAATGGTGTCAGTATTTAACCTAACCTAACCCCTCTGAGTGGTTATGTAATGGTGTCAGTATTTAACCTAACCTAACCCCCTCTGAGTGGTTATGTAATGGTGTCAGTATTTAACCTAACCTAACCCCTCTGAGTGGTTATGTAATGGTGTCAGTATTTAACCTAACCTAACCCCTCTGAGTGGTTATGTAATGGTGTCAGTATTTAACCTAACCCCTCTGAGTGGTTATGTAAGGTTGTCAGTATTTAACCTAACCCCTCTGAGTGGTTATGTAATGGTGTCAGTATTTAACCTAACCTAACCCCTCTGAGTGGTTATGTAATGGTGTCAGTATTTAACCTAACCTAACCCCTCTGAGTGGTTATGTAATGGTGTCAGTATTTAACCTAACCTAACCCCTCTGAGTGGTTATGTAATGGTGTCAGTATTTAACCTAACCTAACCCCTCTGAGTGGTTATGTAATGGTGTCAGTATTTAACCTAACCCCCTCTGAGTGGTTATGTAATGGTGTCAGTATTTAACCTAACCTAACCCCTCTGAGTGGTTATGTAATGGTGTCAGTATTTAACCTAACCCCTCTGAGTGGTTATGTAATGGTGTCAGTATTTAACCTAACCTAACCCCTCTGAGTGGTTATGTAATGGTGTCAGTATTTAACCTAACCTAACCCCTCTGAGTGGTTATGTAATGGTGTCAGTATTTAACCTAACCTAACCCCTCTGAGTGGTTATGTAATGGTGTCAGTATTTAACCTAACCTAACCCCCTCTGAGTGGTTATGTAATGGTGTCAGTATTTAACCTAACCTAACCCCTTATGGTGGAGAAGCAGTGTGTTCTTGGCAGCATTTATCTACACCTTAACCCAAAATAAAATGACATAGAAATATATTAAAAGAAAATATAAAATAATTCGTGAAGAGTGACTTGGTATGGTCACCCTCAACTGTGTGTCTTCATATATAACAATAGTAAATTATAAAACAATAATTTAGAAATATTATTAGATATTATACAACAAATACAATTAGAGGAATATAATACTTTAGTTAAATAAATAGGGGGAAAAAATAAATCCTGGTTAACATCTACTCTACTAGTGGTTTTAGTTACCTTTATATATATCCAAGAGAATAATAACACTCTTTACCATGTATGTTGAGCCAGGTGAGGCCAGACAGGTGGAGGTGATCACAACTCCTCAACAAAACTGAAACTTGACTACACTTTGACGTCCAGGTGTTGATCAGTGTTGCCACATACCCTTGACCCTGTGACCTTCATTAACTTTCCTATTTTAATGAGTTTTTATAATTTTCTTAATAGTTTTGCTTTAGATATATATAATAGCTATATCAAATAGAGTTTATGTATTTTAATTCATCTTGAAATGGTAAATTATTTGGAGATTAAAATTATATAAAAAAATGTTGGAATTCTGTAATTTTATATGATTGGAAATATTTAAAAATAGTTAGATGAAAATTATTGTAATATTGACTTATTAAATATCAATAGAGAATTATCAAAGATCAAAATTCCCTTATAGATTACTACAAAATAAATAAACATACAACAATTTAATAGGAAATAGCATCTAACTTACACTTGGCAACACTACACTCTCATCCACTATTAATTCCAGTTCACATAAACCAAATCTTTTATCACATACCACAACCATAAACCAATAAAACACACCAATTACTATACAATATATCATAATTATATACAAAGTCATAACTACCTAAATAATACCAAAAAACAAAGTAATATTAAAACTATCAATAAAATATAATACAAACTTAGGTCATTATGGGGTGAGAACAAACTACCTGGAGGGACATTTATTTTATTCAGGTATTAAATCTAATTCTACCTAATTAACCTCATATATTAAGATCTAATTACTAAACTTAAATCTTTGTATGATTATATTTACCAGAGGAAGCTATAGTAGGTGTTTAAATGGCCTTAATCTAGTTCATATCTTAAGTAATTTTTTTCCTTTAATGTCTTATCTATTTATCAGTTGGTATCTATGTTTATCTACGTTTCTATTTGTATTTATTAATCTATCTGTCTTATACTGACTATCTATCTTCACTCTTATCACACAGGGGCGGATCCAGGAATATTAGAAGGGGGGGCCAAGAAGTTTTAGGTGGGGGGGGGGGACATGACCATATTAAAGCCATGTGCAATTAATATGACATTCTGAGGTCAATAGTATATATTTTTTACTATACAAAAACACCTGAATCCAATACTGCATTAAAGAAAAAGTATATGATATTTATGATAAAAGATAGGTGTCCAGATCCCCACCCCCCTGGACCCTCCCTCGAAAAAAAGACAATGGGTATTACTTAACCTCATTTATTAATATTTACAGGAGTTCCTTAAGCTATCATACACAATATAGTGAGTCTGATTTTCACACGTTAAAAAAAATTATCTCTAAGAGTTTCTACAAAAAAATGTTAGTCTAAGAAGTGCTGGGACAGTTTTGGTGGTTAGTTGTCATATATATAAGGCTCCAACAGACTCTGGGACAGTTGTGGTGGTTAGTTGTCACATATATAAGGCTCCAACAGGCTCTGGGACAGTTGTGGTGGTTAGTTGTCACATATATAAGGCTCCAACAGGCTCTGGGACAGTTGTGGTGGTCAGTTGTCACATATATAAGGCTCCAACAGACTCTGGGACAGTTGTGGTGGTCAGTTGTCACATATATAAGGCTCCAACAGGCTCTGGGACAGTTGTGGTGGTCAGTTGTCACATATATAAGGCTCCAACAGGCTCTGGGACAGTTGTGGTGGTCAGTTCTCACAAGTACCACAGCTTATCACTGAGATTCCGGTGAGGAACGTCGTGGATGGCCTGCCCGGTGATGTAGGCCAGCTTGTGGGCGTACAGGCAAGGGGCTGGTACCCTCACAGGTCCCTGGTGGTGGTAGAGGAGAGGAACTGTGATAAAATGTGGTAGGATGTGGTACAGTGTGGTAGGATGTGGCACAGTGTGGTAGGATGTGGCACAGTGTGGTAGGATGTGGTACAGTGTGGTATAATGTCATCTACTCAATTTATTTCACATGAAGATTAGCTTCCTCAGTTTACTTTACCCTAACGTAATGCTCACACTAACCTAACCTAACCTACCCTACGCTAACCTAACCCCCATCACAAAACAGTATTATTATCCCCCTTACCATCCAGTTGTAGTATAAATAAGTCAACTTGTAGGCCAGGCGTTGGTGTCTGTCAGCATCGAGATTAGAATTGAGATCTTCTATGATATTGTATGAGGTGGGAGTCACTGTCCCTTGTATTACCCTCTGACTCACTAGGTAGAAGTCGTACCTGTGTGTGTGTGGTAATTAATTAGTGAGTTGAAGGTGTTACTTAGTTAGTGGGTGGGTGGGTTAATTAGAGGGTGGGTTAGTTGGATAAGAAATAGTTAATAATTGTGTTTACTTACATACACATTACCCTAAGACTACCACAGTGTTTACCGTAGAGAAGAAAGTTTGTTTACCTTTCTGGTAGGGTAATGACGTCATCGCAGACAGTACCAGGAGGGGGGTTGATGGGGGTGCCTGTGTTAACGCCCTGAGCAAAGAGACGTGTGTTGATTCTCTTACTCACGACCAAGAAGCTGAACCTGGGCGAGTAGTTGTTGGCTTCAAAACACGCCTGTAACATCCACAACACTTGGTTATTGGGGTGTGTGTGTGTTGTAGACCCATACATCATCCAGCACAGGTACAAGTACAGACACAGGTACAGGACTCACCTTAATGGCAGCTATTTCAATATCCTTCACATACTGCAGTTGGCCCTCACCTACGCCATCCCGATAAACCAACACTCGTTCTGGCAATCGTCCATTTACTTCAGCATAGTGACAGAGGGCATCTAGGGGTGTGAAGAATGGGAGTTAAGTTATCAGTCTATCTCTCTCTTTCTGTCTATCTGTTTATCTCTCTCTCTCACTCACACACTTACTCTGTATAGAAGCACAGAAGTTGGCCGTAAGTTCCTCCTGGTTTGAGTGACGTGACACCTGGCCGTAATACCGAGTCAGGTTCTTGTTGAAGGAAGCGACCACCGCCCCCCACGACGCCCCACGCCTCCCGCTGTCGTGATAGGCGTCGTAACCCACCACCATCGTGTTCTGTTGTGGGGATTTAAGGGTTATGTGAAGGATTTGGGGTTATTTTAAGGATTTATGGCTTATTTTTTGGGTTTGTTTAAGGGTTAAGGAGTTATTTAGGGATTATTTAAGGGTTTGGGGGGTATTTTTAGGGATTTAGAGCTTATTTTAGGGATTATTTAAGGGATTGGGGGTTATTTGTGGGATTATGGGACATTTTAGGCATCTATAGGATTTAAGGTTTGAATTTCCCCCGAGAAACACCTTAGAAACTTCCCTGAATGATGTAAACATTAATTAACCCCTGAAAACCCACCCTGAACCCCAGAAATCCTCCCTTTAACCCCTGAAAACCCCCTAGACACCATTTACCACCAGCCAGCACACACAGTACCAATACCTGGAAAGGAATCTGGACGTTCCACACCTCCCCTCCCAGTTTACAGTTCATCTGAATGGCTATCTTGGCTATGATGCTCATCAACCTTGGCTTGTTCTGTAGTGACCTAGCCAACACCATCTGTAACCGGAGGATATGTTGAGAGTATACTGTATTATACTGTAATCTGGGGAGTTTATGTGCTACGGTTATACTGTTATGCTGTAATCTGGGTATACTGTGTTATACTAACAAGGTATATCCAATTAAACTACTAAATTATACCGAGATAGAAATTATTGAAACCATAAATAAATACACTAAGTTATACCACAAATATATTCCAAATTATACCACCAAATGAAATATACTCTCCTTAAATTATACCCAAGAAACATAACCAAATTATACCCCTAACCTGTGTGGGTATGGCCATGACAACAGAGGCGTGTTTCTTGATAGCGGCGTACCTGTCCAGTCTATTGTTAGGTAAGATACATACGATGATCTGAACGCCCCCATACCTGGCCACAGTCCTCACGTAGTCCTGGGCCGAGTCGTGAGGGAGGCATTCTCTATAGGGGTGATTTAGAAAGGTGATTTAGAAAGGTGATTATGGGGATTTTTAGTTAATTTGTGGGGGGGGGGGAAATTTTGGGGTGACTTGGGGATTTAGGGGTTATTTAAAGGGGGATTTTAGAGTAATTTAGAAAGGTGATTTGGATAAGTATTCTCTCTCTCTCTCTCTCTCTCTCCCTCTCTCTCACACACACACACACACACACACACACACACACACAACACTCACATCTTAGGCTGGACCACCACCATGCCTAAGGATCGACTCACACGACGAACCCCACTCAGAAAATCATCCGCTTCTTGCTTCAGTCGAGCCGGGAACACGAGCAGCCAGTTAGTAAGAGTCAGTCCAACGTTCATGGGCACATCTGGAACAACCCATGATATGCAAGTGTTAAGTGGTGTTAGAATAGGCTGTGAGGTGTAGAAATGGTGTTAGGGAGTGTTAAAAGGTGTTAGAATGTGTTAAAAGGTGTTAGATATGTTAAAACGAATTAAAACTTGTTAAACCTGTACTTTAATCAACTCACCCTTGATCTCTCTTGCCCAGTCAGCGTCAGAATTCTTGTAGGTGAAAGTGTGGGAACCCTGGGTAACAACTTCACTGGGTAAGACGCGACCTCGTACTTGACACAGTGTTTGGGAGAACTCTAGCCCCCACTGTTGTAGCTCGGCCTTGACCTGAGGTGGAGTGGGAAATTGTGGCTGTTATTATTATTATTATTGTTATTATTCAGCTTTTTAACTGTCCACAAGCATTCTGAAACAACTTGCATTTACATTCCTACACACCTGTACACACACTCACCTGCGCATTCTCAAACAACCTGGTGTTAAATTTGCTCAGTGTCGTCACTCTCTTATCAGGGGCCATGCGAGTCCAAGCGGCAAAATCACGCATGAGGTTGTAGTCGGTGCGCATCTCGTCAGATAGTCCAGTAGCCACACACAGCTCTGGGATGAGGTATATGTTACCCTGACCACGCCTTAGGTCACGTTTCTTCGGCTTGGACATGAGGAGTGGTTGGTGTGGGTCTTTGATAGCCACTTGGTACGTCTATGGGGGTGGATAAAGGTTGATTGGGGTTAGTTTTTGGGTGTTTGGGGGATATTTCTGTTTTTAGCGGGTATATTTGATGTTTTATGGATATTTCTGGGGGTTTTAGGGATATTTCTAGGGGTTTTGGGGGTATATTTGATGTTTTTAGGGATATTTCTGGGGGTTTTGGAGTAGTTCTGAGGTTTGGTGCGTATTTCTGAGGTTTTGAGGGGAGACTTAGTTGATTTGGGGTTATGTATGTACAGATGACCATGGAGGAGACTCACTCTTTGGTAATAATCCATGTAAGTTATATCTTGACCCTGACAGGAGAACTTGCTCACAGCTGTTAAGTTCCAAGCTATATCGTCAATCCTGTAAGTCCTCTGGTTGTACCGAGTCATGATGATCATCCCCAGCAGCTGTTTTCCCGCCAGATACTTCTGCAGGTGTTGAGAGAGAGGTGTTACTGTTAGTGGAGGGAGGCATATCTCTCTCTCTCTCTCTCTCTCTCTCATGGTCACAATTGCACCTATAATCTATTCACAGTTCAACACCCACACACATACATATTCCACCATTATCCATAAGAAATCTTGTTTACATGAGTTACCCATAAATCCGTTTTCTCTCTAAATCATATCATAGAAAACTGATTTTTTTAGGGGGTAACTGTTTTTAATAAGTCTATACATACAGGTTTTGAATAATTCTTAAATATAAACACAACTGGCTGTAAATAATTCCCGTTTTCTATGATACAGTTTACAGAGAATGGATTTAAAGGTAACTATCCCCCCCCCCTCTCTCTCTCTCTCTCCTACTCACAAAACTATCCGGCTTGGTGTTCCGGATGCCTCGCAAGATTTCATAAACAGTGTCCAGTCGTAAGAACTTGTGTATTGCATCCGTCACCATCAGAATACTGTGCTCGTGTTGTCTGATGCTGGACACGTGACCAGGCCAGATAGCAACCCTGGAACGAATGATTGATTGATAGGTGGGTGGGTGGGTTTTATAAAGAGGGTGAGAGGGTGGAAGGGAGGGAGGGAAAAAATGAGGTAGAAAGGAAGAGATGGGAGAGAGAAGGAGATGGAAAGAGGAATAAAGAGAGACAGGAAAGGAAGGGGAAAAAAGGGAAAGAGGAAAAGATAAAGAAAGACTATAGAGGAAAGACCTTAAAACCTAACCTAACCTAACCAAAAGAACCACACATTGACCACGAGAGGACCATCACCCCACACACACCTGTACTTGTGGTTCTGCACCTCTTCCTTGCTGTTGTAGTAATGACGGCCCACCTGTGTTAGTCCCAGGTGCTCATAACATCTTCGTAACAATATGGAGAAGATCTGTAACAAGGGAGGCAGGTGTTATATATATATGTGTGTGTGTGTGTTAGTAATTTAATGTAACTTAATCTAATCTAACCAAATTTAAGGTAATCTAGCCTATTCTAACCTAACCTATACAAGAACTTAAATTCCTCTCATCAAAGGACTTCCCAAATCTATAGGACTCAAACCCACCCATCCCTCCCTCCCACAAAAAAGGACTCCCAAGACCCACAGAAGGATACACCTCTAGGATGTATCAAACACCTACCTGAAGGAACTGTGTGTCTGAAGGAGGGACTTCCTTGATGAACCGGATCTTGACAGTGTAGGGAGTCTGGTCATCTGGGCGTTTTGAGGCCAACTCCAGCGGCTATGGGATAAAGAGAGTGAGAGAGAGATGGTGTACTAGTGTGATGAATGACTGAATTAGTGTGTCTCAGGTGTATTAATAAACACATAGATGACCACATACTGACATCACCAAAACAACAATAGTACCAAACTCTCAACCCCCAAACCCTCCTTCACCACCCCCAAAACCCCCCATCACCACCCAAACCCACAGAACTCACATCATGGGAGAGCTTATGAGCCACGTAGAGTTGATTACCGTCGAAGATGTAATTCCCGAGGGTGCTGACGTGCTGGCGGAGGAGCAACTTCTTCATGTGGGTCCTGTCCTCGTCTGGGGTGAAGGTAACGTGATACATACACAAAGCCCAGTCCGTCGTCGACTTGATCTCGTAATAATTAGCTCGTAGGATTATGGGTTGGCCCGTTTTACCTGTGAATGAGAGGGGGGGGGGAGGGGAGTTAGTTAGGCGGGAAGGAGGGCGAGAGAGAGGCGTGGATAGGTGGATGGGGAGGTTAGTAGGGGAGGGGAAGAGGGAAGTAGGGTGTATAAGTCTTTGAATGGATAGATATATATATAGAAACAATTAGAGAGAGATAGAGAGAAATACAGAGAGAAAAAGAGAGAATTAGAGAGAGATGGATAGAGTTAGAGAGGGAGACTCACCTTTCTTTTCCATAACATGAGGAGGTCTGGTCCACACAACACACTCATTTGTATTACTCATTCTCTGTAGTATATTCCCCTCCTTCCTTCCTCCTCTTCCTCGGTCACCAGTACTTCCTCCTCTTCCTCTTCCTCGGTCTCTGCTGCCCCCTACCCCTCTTCCTCTGTCACCGCTACCTCCTCTTCCTCGGTCACTGCTACCTCCTCTTCCTCCTCCTCGTTCACCACTCCCTCTTCCTCCTCCTCGTTCACCACTCCCTCTTCCTCCTCCTCGTTCACCACTCCCTCTTCCTCTCTGGCCTCCTTCCTCAAGGTGCAAGTTTGCCATTTGTTCTTGCAACTCATCCTGAAGTTATTATTATCATTATTATCATTATCATTATAATCATTATTATTATTATTATTATTACAGTATTATCATTATTATTATTATTATTATTATCATCTGCCTCACCTGACCAGGTCTACGCAAGGTGTAATTCTCTTGTTCATCTGGAGGTTGACGCTGCCAGCCCCTTGCTCTGCCTCTCCCTCCTCGACCACTCATGTCAGCTGCCAGAAGTAAGACAATTTTTATCATATATTTAGTTTAGGGAATTTAAATAACTCTATATATGTATGAAATGATCTCACTAACAATACTGTACAATATTTACTGAATATTAAATAGTTCTTCTGTAGTTGTTATGGTAGCGTTTTGCATTCAACACTGCTGCTCGACGTACGATGTGCTCCGGACTGTTAACAAAATCATGTCATGGTTATCGTATAGTAATATTATACTCCTGCTGTTGCCAGATAAAAGATGATACTTTGAAATTTCACTTATAAACGAATACACTGTGAACACATCGTACCGTAGTCGCTGTCGTCTTGTCATCACTTGTCAACAGAAGCAATTTTAAACAACTTGTTCCTCAATGGTGGTTGGCTGACGTATGATACACTCATTCGTTTTACTGTTACTTTTATCCTCTTGGCCAATGGTTGGCTCGTTAGTCACTTGGGCGGTCGGCCACATCTCCGTTACGCACTGTTGGCAGATACTGGGCATGCACCGGCTCCTGAATATATCATTACCTGCTCCAGTGTTGGTCAAGTCTGGTCTTGAATGAGCTCACACTCGGTACAGTCACAACAGTTTCTGGCAGAGTATTCCAAGAGTTCACAACTCTCACGCTGGAAAAGTTTGCCCAGAGTATTCCAAGAGTTCACAACTCTCACGCCAGAAAAGTTTGCCCTCACAGTTTTCTGGACTTGTGGCTTCTTCAAGGTTGAGCTGTGACCCCTTGTGGGGCAGACGTCCGCCAGCTCCAGGTATGTACACTCAACCCAGTAGTGTCCCCTATACTCTTTGATTAGGTCGCCCGTGTGTAGTATAAGCTGGGTAGTTGCAGGCGCTCCAATCTCTCTGGGTAACTGAGGTTCTGTAGAGCAGGCACCAGTCTGGTGGTCCTCCTTTGGACATTTTCAATTACTTGACAGTCTCTAGCATAACCTCAGGGACCAGATGGGGAAGCACCTCACTCTTGAAGATTGTAATAAGTGACGGACCATCCAGACATCTAAACAACATTTTTATAAGACCTACTAGTTTCGTTGCCTGATTCAGCTTCTTCCCACAATGGCCTGATAACTTTAGTTTGTTGTCAACGTGCACACCCCGGTCCTTTTCACATTCAGTCTCTTCGTCCTGTTGGGACATGTGATACGCCTCCTTACTGTTGGTGCAACCCAGGTGCATCCTTTTGCACTTGTAACACTGAATCTTTGCAGCCATTTCTTGGACCATTCTTGAAGCTCATAGAGATCTTTCCTCAGTGTTTGGTTCTTAGTTTCCCTAAATAACTTGGCAAATACTTCTATGGAGAAATGTATAGCTTCTGGCATATCATTTATGAAGCAAACAAATAACAACAGGCCCAATACACTGCCCTGTGGTACCTCACTTGTCACAGGTACACGACGATTTCGTATCATTAATCACCACGTACTGTTTGCGGTCATGCAGAAAGTCTCCGATCCGTGCTAGGACACTTCCCCAAATCCTGTACCCTTCCAGTTTGATTCTCAGCCTTTCGTGAGGTACGCTGTCGAAAGCCTTGGCAAAATTTAGGTATATATTGTCGATATTTCTCTCGTGTTCTAAAATTTGAATCCAAACATCCAGTACCTTGAGTAACTGTGTTAAGGTCCAGCGGTTTGGGTGCTTGCTCCCCTCTGTAGTGAGTTGGATCTTTAACATGTTGGAAGAGAAAATTGGCCCTCATGACAAGGTGGTGGCTAGGGTTTAGTGCCATTATATTGTCAATTAAGGCTCTTAAGTTCCTCTAGTTTAATACGCTACAGAGTGGGGATCTGTAGATACACCCCACAATAATTAAGTCTCTACCTTTCAGCTTAATTTTACACCACTTTGATTCTTCCAAAACATCCTCTCCCTGTACCCTCACCTGGCTGGCTCTAAGGTCTTGCCCAGCATAGATAACCTCACCCCTCTTGCAAGTTTCTTGAGAAAGGTTCATAAATAAGTCTTATCTTTCTATATTGAACTCGCATTCCTCCGGTTCAATTCCCCCGTTCTGTATCGGGTTGATGTACCTTCAGTAGCGTTTCAAACTCCGCTCCCTTGTCGAGGAACGTGTCAGTATTAGTGTACATGACTTTCAAGGCGGAAATTGTTCTCTGTAATGTCTCTGGTCTTGGTATTGACTCCGGCCCCCTTTCCATTCAATGCATTAATGACACCACACAGACTTACCTGATACTAGTTAACTATCAGGTAGAATAACACATACCAAAATACCCTGTTTATGACCGAGTAGTATAATAGTTGATGTTACATACTAAGATACCAAGTAATACCAAACATACATAATACCCATACCATGTCATCTAATACCAACAGACATCACACATAGCAACAACCCTACCACACATTAATACCAAAATACCTCACTGATACCAAACTGTACCCTAAAATGGTATGACTTAAGGACAATACCACCTTACTTGACAAAAGCACTGTCTTCTGGTTGCCAATACAAATACCAACTAGTAGGAGAGCCGAGGCAGTACCCAGCCAGAGTTGTTTTATCAGTGACTTGAAGTTGTGGTGACAAGTCAATAATGTCTTGGGTCTGCTGATAGAGGGAGAGATAAAGCAAGAGACTGTGAGGAGATATTAGATAAGGGATGGAGTATACTGTTATCCCGTCTGGTCCCCGAGATATGCTAGAGACTGTCAGTTGATTGAAAGCATCCAAAGAAGGGGTTAAGTTAAGTTCGGTATTCTTTGAAGTTTAACTAATTAAGTATTTCCAGAATAACACCAAAACACCAAAATTGCCTCTTGGAAACACATAATTAGCATTCATATAATGTAATTCAAATACTCCAAGCGTCATTACAACCACTAATTACTCAGCTATCGAATCATGGACCATAGATTCAGAATCAGCATAATCAGGAGCACCTACACTGGGATTTTCAACTTGTACACATGATTTCCATCACCGTCTCCATATAAAAAGTAAACATTTCGTGACAAGGAAACAGAAATGGCTGTGTTGAGGCGACAATGAAGACTTTGTTAACATCAATAATAAATGAAACTAAATTTAATAACACTCACCAGTTAATATTTCCAGAGCTTCATGTGTAGTTCACCACCTCTGCCTCACACCTGCTTCAACCCTTCACATCACTCTCTCGTCCATAGTAATGACTCCCTTGGACACCTTGGCTGGTATACACTCACTTGCAGGTCATTTCCCAGACATAATGGACATAAAACACCAGTAAACGGTGATATTAAGCGACTCACTGCGATGCAACAGCCACAAATATTGACGGGCTACTGTATACATTTTGACTAGTGCTGATTGGCTCACAGGATGTAAACAACAAAGATGGTGGTGGACCATATCATTGGTTCCTTTATGCTGAGTTGATGAGGAATACTTTCTATATCACAAAATTTAAAGAAATAATTCTCTTTTTCGTAAATGTTTAGGAAGAAAGATTACAACAGTAGTTTGATGGTAAATTATTTTAATATGAATTAAGACAAACCCAACAAATTCCTCACATTTTAAGGATTCAACAAAACCCTAATGTCGGTCATCCATAATTTATACATTACAACATGTCAACAGAATGGATCAATGTTTCTTTACTGTATTATAATTATCCAAACTGTAATAACTGTACTGTACTGTCCTTACATTACAAAAATATACCTTTAGTAAGAGTACAGTACTTCAACTTACCCCTACAAGAGTACATTACAGTATAGTACAGTACATTACACACTACTATACTGTACCAGGGATCAACACAGTGTGAGAGAGGGAAGATCAACAGTCTTGCTTGAGGGTCATCACACGAAGCTCAAGTCAGTGCTACTATAACGTGTGGTCTATGGAGATACCCTTTACCTAACCTAACCAAATCTTATCTAAAAACATTAAAATACTAAGAAAATTTTGATAATTCGCATTCTAAAGCATTGGACAAATTACAGACCGTAATTTTTAGTGTAAGTAATTTACAGAACCACACGTTATACTGTAAATATCTTTATACCGCACGCTTTAGTAGCAGCCTTGAGCATTACAGTGGTATTACAGTAGTCAGCTGTTATAGGTTCTGTAATACACATGAAAATGGCTGTGGGGGAATATAGCTATAGGAGACTGATGATGATGCGAGTGATAGTCATATTTGTATTAGAATACCATCAAATATTACTGTATTTTAGGCCCGATTATATCATTGTGAAGAAGATATATGTACTTCACGTGATCATATTTCATTACTACTGATTTTAATGATTGTTTATTATTTCGTCCTAAGATATTCTAATCATTTGGGGTTCTCGGACAAATGACCCTACAGGTACTTCCTCTCGCTGCATTTCACTTCTGTAACGCCCCCTCCCTCACCTGTGATGACCCGTGTCCTTAAAGGTTACATCACATGAGTTGCCATATACTGTACTGGTTACAAGTTGCATCACGTCAAACCCACACAAAACGATCAAGACTTTAGGGCATGTTGCTAATGGCCGATGATGTCGTCTGGTGTCAAGTGAAGGGGACGGAGAAGCGTCGAGGGGCAGATGGCAGAGGAGAACGGTGCCATAAGGGGGGGGGATCACATCTAACGGACCCTCGATATAATGGACTTCCCTCTCAGTAGAGCGTACTCGTCTGGTGTTATGGAACATCAGGACTACCATCCAATATGTAGACGACTTAAACAATATTAAAAAAAACAAAAACATTCAGACTACGATGTTTAAATACAAGTTATCTATCTTATCTGTCTGTTTATCTTATTATCTGTCTGTCTGCTTCTGTCTATCAATTTTCTTTACCCCTCACATGGGATGGAAAAACACCATAACAACATGCATAAGTTTTGATCTTTTAATGTGGGTCTGATTCACAAATTTTTATAACATTATCTCCAGGTCTTTAAGAGTAGTGATGTCACATATCATCTCCGTGTATTTAATAGTTTCACGGCTTTCGCCTTCGTGATAATCTAAAGGACTCGGGACACAGTGAAGCAATAAAGTCGAAGATGAATTAAGCGTCAAAACATATCGGGCGAGAAATAAATGCAATGCTAATTCGTACAATCTCATCCGTAAGTGAATATAAGACTTTCATTACCTTCAAATCTTTAAACATAATTCTCCTTATCTTGTTGTGAAAGACTCCTGAAGCATAATGAAGCAGTGAACTAAAATATTTAAAACTGAAAACTAACACAAATTTGTTATGAAGGGAATATTTAACACACTAACTGAACATTGCATAAAAGATTCAACTCAACATAAGGATTTGTGTGTAATGAAACGATGCAACACAATACTACTTCTGAGTTCTGTGGATCAATTTTGGCCAACGTGAGACACAAGGGAATGAGAGCAGGGCAGTCGGGAAGTGTTACTGAGCAAAACATATCACTTACCTACAACACATCTGATACATACACAAACTTGCATCTGTTATACATCCACATATTACACACACCAGTACAAGAAAGTGTCCCTCACTCATAAGACATCACCCACATCTATTATACACACACACACGCACACACAGATCAGTACAACAGTGTCACCCACATATATTATGCACACATCTTACACAGACAGACAGACACATATATTATGCACACATCTTACACAAACACACAGACAGACAGACAGACACACACATACACACATCTATTACACGCACAGATAGATAGACAGACAGACAGACGGTCAAACAGGCACCCACACACACAACAAACTGCCCCCATCTCTCCGTCACAACAAACTATGTGAGTGTGATGTCTTCATCGTTATCATCGGTGGCCTCCTTCAGACTCATCACCTCTATCTTGGCCCGACCCTTCGTGGCCGAGGTGATCGTCTCCTCGATGATGCGGAAGTTCCCTGGGTCAATTAAGGCCACCTGGAAAATGCGTTAATTATAAGAGGCTATACAAATGTTAATGGATTTTGTGGTACAGTGGTCCCTCGGTTAACGAGCGCCTCGGTTAACGAGTTACCTTCCATAAGATTCTTAACTTCGGTTAACGAGCAATCCCTCCATTAACGAGTTTCTTAAGAGCCGACCTCCACATGTTTTCGCTTGCATTTGGCGGTCCCCCAGCTGTAGTATTAGTCCGCCAATACAGTAATCGGTTCTAGGGCTTAAATTCCTTACCCTTTTAGTAAATATCAAGAAGTTTATACTATTCAATAATTTTAAGTTTAATATTAAATTTTTTAGTCATTTTAACAATTATTGAACATAATTGAAGGTAGGGTCACTAGTTTGTGGCACGCCATCCAGCCTGCCAACACAGCATACAGTGGAGGTAACATCTTGCTTGAGACTCTCTTCAGCTAAACGATTTTTTTCTGTGTTTCCAAGCAAATTATTGGTCATTTTGAAATTTATTTTACATATTGGCAATATATAATGCAGTGCACTGTTGATTTAAAGAAAATAATCTTGAATTACACCAAGAGAACTAAAATTTTATGGGTGAAATGGCGCCATGGGGTGACTTCTCTTCCACCCCAATGCCTTCTCTTCTCCCTTCTCCTCCACCCCATTCTAATTCCCATCATCATCATCATCCAGGAGCCTTCTACATACACACCTCAAAGTAAGTGAACTTTTCTATCTTTTTTGTTGAATTTAGGCAATTTTCAGTGAGCTGGAACCAATTACCCAAAAACCCATTGAAACAATGGTTTCGGTTAACGAGTTTTTCGGTTAACGAGCAACCTTCTAGAACGGATTGTGCTCGTTAACCGAGGGACCACTGTATATTAAACTAAAACATCAATATTTTATGGGATATTTAACTAAAACATCAATATTTTATGGGATATTTAACTAAAACATCAATATTTTATGGAATATTAACCCAAAACTCCACCAAAACCAACCTAAACTACCCAACACTCCACCAAATTCAACCTAACCTAACCTCACCCAACCCCATACTCACAATAGTCAGATCAGGTTCAAACGTCTCGGTCTCCACATTCATCAGCGGCACGACCTTCTCCTTCAGCTTCTTGGCCTCCTTCCCTGGGATCATCAATTTCACCTTCATCTGGGCACGCTGGATGGGAATTCTCTGCGGGATAAAAACAACAACGTGAGTGCTCGATCGTCACCTCATTTCGACCTCGTTACGGGTGTCGAGAATCGTCATCACACGGGAAATACATCGGACTGAAAACCACAACTTTTGATTCGATTCTCTGATTTAGGTGTACTGTTCAATGGCGTTGGGATCGTTTACATTCTGGACGCCCTATGGAAAGATGTAACTGTCGTGGTTTTTAGTCGTTCGTGGACTAGGGGTAATTACTGAACTAGAATACACACTTAATCACCTTAGTTAATGGGCTGAGGTAATTACTGAACTAGAATACACTCTTAATATACACACTTAATCACCTTAGTTAATGGGCTGAGGTAATTACTGAACTAGACTACACACTCAAAATTCATGGTCAAGTTCATTACACTACAGCAGACACTCAAAACACAACAGCCATTGAATCCGGGTAACGCACTCTGACACCGACGCCAAACGTACCCCGGCCAGCTGTTTAATGACATCGAGAGCCTGCTGTTTGTTATTCCGCTTGGGGTTGAGGGAGAAATGGAGGTCCTTCATGGCGCTCTCGATCAAGGACACCGTGTATGGGGTCTTCGTCTCTGGATTGATGCACTTGTCTGGTAACGCGGGAGAAAGCATTTTTTTAAATCGCAAAAGTAAACATCATACGAACTCAGATGTGGCATTAGGGTATGAGAGATAGATTGATAGTGAAATAAAAGAGGAATGAAAAGTAATGAAATGAAATGGTTGAATTATAGACTTGATAAAGAACAGATAAAAGGAATTAAGAATAAATAAACCAAAACAACATTACATTGAAAGATAATTAACAACAATGTCTACCTTCCTCCACATGACTAAAAATTACTACTGACAAAGGTAACTATTTCTTAAAGTAACTCAAACTAACATAAGTAATATTAACTACAATGAACACAAAAAGAATTATTGTTTCAAAAGTACAGTACTTGTATACGATAAAAGTTAATTCTCTCATAAAAAAAGTAATTTGGATTAATATAACACGAAAATGTATAGAAAAACTGTTTACGTATCTCGGAAGTAAACACAAATATACAACAATAATGTCCAGGTGTCGTAAATATTTAAAATCTATCCAAATATTAATATACACCTAGGAGGCATAAGTGTCAGAAACATTAAAAAATTTACTCTATGTACCTGACACAATCGATGCGATCTCCTTTACTGACGACTCCTGATTTGCATGCCGCTCCTTGTCTGACACCTGCAGCTCGCCTTTCTCCAGAATCTGTAAGCAAATCTGAAAACATCGCGGAAATAATTAATTGTCCGGCAAAAATTAGACGACACAAGATATCTATTAACGTCTATAAGAAAAATACCATATGTAGAGTTTCCCTAAAAATCATTTCCTTACCAGTAATTTTATTTCTATACAGAGTTTTATATAGTTGGAAGATTCCGAATTGTGATCGATGAATGACACTTAAATGAACTAATAAGAGGTCGACATAAACACATGGACGTCAATGATTCGAATTGGGATGGAGGTCCAAAGACGTCAAATTAGCGAAGTTCGAAAGGTACATCGTACAGCCAGAGCGAAGATTATCACACAAGAGAGAGTTAAAATTATCATATAAGAGAGTGTAATAAACTAACCTCCTTTTGATTCTCTGAGTTGAAGCATTTTATCAGTTCTTCTTTTTTGGCGACCTGACCCTTGGACACGTTGGTGAAGATGGTCTCACTCTGCAGCACCTCATCGATGTCCTTCTCTCTGTGAGGTTAAGGCTGTGTAGTGGGGTGTTGTGGATGCAGAGTGAACCTTGTCATCCTTACCTCAATATACACAAGAACCAGCAGTGTGTGTGTGTGTCCCTAAGAGGCAAATTAACCTTTTCCTCCCTTCAAAGTTAATATATATCTTTTATCTAATGACTGATAACTATACATGTACCGCGGGTCAGTAATGTTCCCCGGCTGAAGCGCACAACTTCCTGCACTACACACTGATACAGCATTCTACATTTGTGTTATTTAAGTCCCAGATAATGTAAGGCTGTTGTAATAGAAGGCCAGATCTGTTTAAACCTACAAGACAGGAGTGTTTGCCACTTGAAAATCTTGTCATCTATTACCTAACCTAATCTAATCTAACCTAACCTAATCTAATCTAATCTAACCTAACAGAACCTAATCTAACTGGAGTGCTCGACAGTCATTCCATGTTCTGGTGAGTACCGCCACATAAAAACATACATAACAAAATGCTAAATATCTCACTTATACGTAATTTGCGCCAGAAATACAATTGAAGAAAAGTGTCTTAGAATTGTCAAAACTACTGATTGTAACTTTTAAATTTACGAGATTCATTTAGTGGCAACAAGTGGAAATAATACCACTTAACCTAACCCCCAGACACAGGTATATAAGTCGTTTGTGAGAGTTACATCATAGAATAAAACTGTCTTATAATTATCTAAACTATTGACTGCAGCTATAAAATCCTAAAAAAAAAAAAAATTCTTTGGGTGTCAACGATAGATAGTAATATCATTTGATTACTCTGGTATTCTTTCACAACAATAACCATATAAAACAGACTTACTAGTATATATAACATTAATATAGCATCAAAAACACAATATTATACATACACTTTCTGACGCCAGCTCTGGACTTTATTCTTATAGCAAGCAATCTCAAACCTCTTCCCTCCCTTCTTCATCCTCACTACTGCTATGTTTGTCAGCCTTATTTGGTTAGTGGGAGTGAAGATCTTGCCTCCTCCTCCTTTACTCATGGTGGCGGTAACACTGTCTGGGGTTTAATTACAAGGAAAATGGTTAATAAGATGGTATGGTTCTCTTGGGGTCCTTCTTCCTTCTTCTTCTTCCTGAGGGAACTTGATATACATTAGATCATGTTGAGGGTATTACCACGAACGAATGAATCTGTGCTTAAATTATTATTATGTTTTGTTATATTTTTAAAACAAACTTAATAATATTTTCAATTAATATTATTTAATCTGAACTAATATACCAAAATTATGTGTTAGTTTGTTTCTAGGTAGAGTAAGTTAAATTATTTGACTCTTAATACATGTGGTTTTAATAGTTATTTAAAGTTAATTGTGTGTGTATAACCTCATCTAATATATCGTAAATTAACTTAATATAATTTATAATTCAGTTTTATTTATTAATTGAAACTAATTTCTTCTTGTTCATAAAATACATAATGTTTGGCATCTTGTTCGTGATACATAACTTAACATTATTTGTTTTTCTGGCTTGACAACCAAAGCCGCGTTCAATTTCTTCGGGTTCACTAAAGTATTTTTACGTTCATTAATATTTAAGAATAAACTATGATTTAAATATTCAGTCTATCACTTATTAATATATTTATGTTTTTGTTATTTTTCTCTTCATATATCAGGATTTTTTTACCTTAATTCGGTCTGTGAAGAATCTATTTTAACGATTCCGCTGAGAAGATTTTTAGAATATCCCTTTTATTTTCACTAATTACTGTCGTATATCTGTCTAACTATAAATGTCTCATATATACTGTGTTGTTATGACTTATTTATTAATTTACATCTCAAAATACATTAATATTTTAGTTATATATTTAGATTTAATAATTCTAAATCTAAAATATTGTGAACCCGACCACCTCTCAGTCTTGCCATTACTCGCCTATAATACCATGAACAGCTCCATGTATGAACACTGGACTGAGTTATGTCCTCTCAGGTGTATATAAACCTGTATTAAGTCACATCTTGTCCGCCTGTAGTATAACCTGAACAACTGCAGGGATTCTAATCTCTCTGGGGTGCCTACACCTGGTGGCCCTCCTTTGGTCATTTTCCATCCATTAAGTCTCTAGTATATCTTGAGGACCAGACTGGGTGACACCTGCTGCCTGTAGCTTGGTGTAGTAGTGTATATGAACCAGTCTATAGTAGTTTAATAAGTACAGTAGTGAGAACAACAGACTACAGGTGCACACTTGTGGTCTTAATCAATATACTGCAGCTATACAGTACACTACTTTAGGTGCTATAGCAGTTGTTTCATTATTTCTCAGACAGTAGAGTACAGTACCAGACTAGACTGTGAACCACTGGACAGGGAAGAATGAAGATAAACCACAAATTATCTTGAATCCCAAGTTTTTTATTTATATACATATATAAAATGATCAACAGGTATGTGAGATATCCAACATTAGCAAACCTTCTCTCACTTGTTCTCTCCAAATCTGTACGTTAAGTCAGTTAATAATACTCGCTGAATATCATCAGTGAAGTTTTTGATGACGGAGAAACATAAAGACACAACAAACTCAGGAACAATATACTGTACAGTAAGTAGGAGTTGGGTAAAGGGGAATTAATTACAAAACTATGAGAAGGAAGAGACACCCCCCCGACCCCCAGTGACCAGACAAATCTTAAATAAAAATTTCCAGTGCATTTGTGCAGTACATAACATAATACAATATATCCTGTATATGTAAGTAGTCTGGGATCTCTCTCTCTCTCTCTCTCTTGTATTCTGCACTCGAAAGATTCACGCTACATACACACAATCAAACACCATCAATTATTACACGGCCAATTGGGTTATTAAAGCAATTTTACTTGACTGGACACACTGGCACGTCTTAAAACAGGATTCTATGGTTTGCCGACTCCTAAGTAAAGAAATTCTTCATTATTAGCCATTTCTCACCAAACAGCAATGTGGCTGGAATCAATTACCTTCCTAAAATATTTCACCCATGTCTCTAGTTTTAAATTACTACACTGTGAAGGCTATTTCTCACTATTCATATTTAAATCCAAAAGTTACAGCTTATATCACTGACAACAACAACAGGTAGCAGAAGAAGATGTTGCTTCAAACACTAATGCTGTCATTTACATCTTTTATGCTGAACAAAAATATGTGTGTGTTTCCTGTTACCCAAACTGACCTAGAGTTGTTTTTCATAAAGTCAAATCAGTACAAGTTATAAATATCTTGTAAATTAAACAAAATTCACACAAAAAATTCATTGGTTCATTTAAAAAATTAATTGTGGTAAAAATAAATAAATATATATACCTTGTATATATAATCAAATCTTAATGTTCTTAAAAGATGAGACATGAAACACCCATATTTCTTAAGTCTTAGAAATATAATCCAAAAACTGCCAAAATTTATGATGTACAGTACATCCATGACAAGAGTACACTACTACTGTACTATACAGTCTCACATCTCAACTACCAGAGGACAACTAACAATACTTACATAGTGAAAGCTCTTAGTAGCCTATCACAAGGGCGGTCGGTCATCTAGATTACAACAACAAAACTCCCCAAACTTTTCGTCTTGCCACAAAAAATATAATTAACTCAATTTTCTTTAGGTACTGTATAGTTTACTTAAGATCACCTGAAGATTAGGCATCCCATCTTGTTTCACTCTGATGGTGTAGCTCAAACACCCTGCACTACACTACCTAAAGGTGTTTAATCATCAGGTGAAATAAGCTGGGTTGTCTAGTGTTCAGGTGATCAATTACTTGTACATAAGTGGAGATTTGCTTCACTTTTGTCCTAATTTTATTCCCTTAACAATTATATAAATTTATTCCTATAACTTGCCTTGCATTCTTTAGTATCACAAGAATACATCAATTCCCTATAAATCTGTTTTGTCGTGAACTTTTTGCCGTGATATGAGTGTGTGTGTGTGTTTTGAACCCCCACAGCTGTCTTCTCCAAGGTGTCTTTTTGGCCTCAGTTTATGTTCGAAAACTTACAATTAACATGACTTTGGACATTTCTTTCATGAAAACTCTTGATGGTGAAGTAATTTTTAGTTCAGAGTAACACTAAGGCAATCTTTAAGACACAAGAAGTCAGCCAACATTAATGGAAATTTTTTTTTATGGACATTTATTTTAAGACAGGCCAAAAGAACCCCCCCCCCCCCCCCCCCCACAAGAAGAACGCTGTGTGACAACCACCGACAGATGTGCAAGATGCCAAAAATATAATCACCTACTTCTGATGTATGAACAAGTAAGTAGTTCTGCCATATACTGTACAATAACACTACTGAGTCATGTTAAAACTCTACAGTCAGTTTCAAATGAACTCTATTAATGTAGTTACTTATGAAACAACAAACAATCTAATGAAAAGGATTACCCCAGTGGGCTAAACATATGCACTGTTGTTGAACAAGATTACAAACATGTGACACCAGTTATTGTATGTGAGACTATGAGATCATATCAGGGAGTTAATGTTCACACAACACTCATTCTGGAAGTTGTGTGTGTGTGCATCGGGGAAATTTTTGTAGTGTGTCTATCGATCTAAAAAATTAGTGTCATAACTTTGAACTCCTGAACTGACCCATAAAATGTACAAAATTAATGTATTGGTATGACATGTCTAGCCAATACAACTGATATATTTTAACAATTTTAATTTCAGGAGTTCACCTTAGGCATGGCACTAATTTTCAGGAAGATGCACACACAATTAATGCCTTCTTTACACAGACATACATACATACAGCTCCCAAAAACAAGTCTTGCGTCAACTATGAACATCCTGTTATCACTCTTTAATGATTATTAAAAGTGAAAATTGTATCAACATTTTTTAAGAAACTTTGATATTAAGACCGTGGCACGAGCTGACTTATTACGGCTAAATCTCCTACGTCCCACAATCAAATCCGGTGAAGATCCACTTGCGTTCTAGACAGGCACCGACACCCGTGGTAATCTGCTTGTAAACGGTGGGGAACCTGGAAGGAAGGAGGGAGAAATTTTTTTAAAACTCTCTACATTTACCTAAGCATTTATTTCTAGACCACACTACTATACCCAATAACAACACATCTCCCTACTACATGTTTTTGATGCCATATCTCATAATAATATCCTCAATACTCTACAGCCCTTCAGGTAACAATACTTTACACACCTGGTAAAAATTAATGTTTTATTTTGAATCACCGATCATATTCATTAAAGCAATGACGTCTCCATGTACATGTATTGGAATTCTCTCTCCATAATCTCCGTCAGATGGAGGTTTCACATCTAACGGACCCTCGATATAATGGACTTTTCTCTTCGTATACACTGTAGTCCACTAAATAGAGGTTTCACTGTAACTAAATAAATATAACAAACAAACAACTGCAGATAATGTCACAGAATTACTTACTGATTCAGCATGGACTCGATGTCTGAAGGACGGATTTCTTTATCAAACTGTTGGATGAAAGACCAAATGTAGTCGACGCTCGCTCCTTTTGGGTGTATGTGTAGGAACGTAGACGTGAGACCTGTCGGAAGAGTTAGTTTAAGTTAGACTCGTTGAAACAGTTTAAGATCACTGTCCACCATCACAGCTGTATTATTGTCTTACTATCTCAACCATTTACCTGTCACAACATACAGAAGCTAGAACCAGAAGGACATTACACAGCAACTTTCCTTTATTATTACCCTGACAAATATCTATTATCACTGCAGTAAAAGATGTGTTCTCCTTAGGTGTTCCCCTTCCACACAACGGCTTAAGCTTGGTAACCGTCTCTCTTAGCTACGGTATAGTCTCTCACTCTCTCCTAATTCTGTACGGTCACCCAAGAAACTATCTGTACTCGGGGTGATCGATGAATTCCAGAATGAATGCCGCGACTCCTGCTGTCTCGGTAGGGTTGTGTAAATCCTTCATACATTGTGTCATATTTTTTCACCATAATTTCCTATAGAAAGAGTGACTACAATATCCTAAGTCTCTCAAATAAGTAGAGAATAACAGTTTACGGCCATAAAAACCAGAGGAAATATACAAACATATTTACTCACACCCACGACAAGCAAACATGATGAGTCCTATACCCCGCAGAGGCTTATACACCTAAAGGAACTTATTATCTAACCTAACATAACCAAACTGTGCTTCATGTCGTACCATTGAGTCGAGCCGTCTTGTCGGTGAGCGGTGCGGTAGGAATAGCGAGTAAGTCCTCGGATTCATCCTTGACATCTTCCTCACCCTCAGCGTTGCCTCCCACTTGTTCCCTCAGCTTTTTCAACTTGGCGTGTAGCTCTGCCATCTTTGCGTCATCTTGGCGCTTACGGACGGCATTTTCCGAGAGGGTCTGGAGAAGGAGGGAGCATAATTCAGTCACACAACAGAGGGAAATTCACACTAGACAACACACGAAAAATACCGATCTAAAAAAACGAGTATTTATTTTTTAATTAACCATGTCGCTAAACTCAGACTACACCTCTAACACCAGGAGGTAATTCTGTTCAATATCCAACTAAGCCACCGTCAACTTACTATTACTACCCTGACTATTATTATCTTCCGTCACCGTCAATAATACCGACAAGATCCAGTACAGTACACTACCTGTTGCATCCCTTGTAAGGTTTTCTTAAAGGCTTCAATCTGGTCGTCTCTCGCTGTCACCTCGGCCTTCAGATCTGCTTTGATGAGATCGACCTCGTTTTTGTACGCCTCCATCTGACACCTTAAGCTGTCATTCTCCTCCTGTCAAAAGAAAATATAAATAAAAACTGAAGCTGATATAAACAACATGTACAGTATATAGATAAGACGTGAGACATAGATACTGTTGTTAAGTAGTCAATGGGCGCCGAGTTCCGAGACCATTGACATTACTCGTACTGTAACAACAAAAATTACACTCTGAAAAAATATGCTGAAGGAAAGAGGCAGAACAAAATAGAGATGCCTAAAATATATAGAAGAATGATATAATTAATAACTTGCATCAACAACCCATTAATTCTTCCATGACAGTGGTTGAACTTAGCTACAACCAAAACATTTTATCACTATCATCTACTGACCACCGCCCCCAGCACAGGAGCAGTACAGTACCAACATAACCCAATAACTTAACATGAAACACCTTGAAAGATTTTATTAGTTGTATAAATCTTGAGAAACATTTACACCGAGATTCTGTAAGTGCAATAATTCAAGGTGTCAAGATAACCTCTCTGTCTTAATTCCAAACCTAACTTACCCCATACATTAAGGTATCAGGAACACTGTAAACTGTGTCAGGTGTGGAGGCAGACTCACCTTAAGGTATTCAGTCTGTCTCATCTTCTTCCTGGCAGGAGGTACACAGTCCTCTTCATCAGAGACGTCCATTTCTTCAGCGTCTTCTTTGTCAGATTCATCCAGCTGGATTTCCTTGATCTCCTGGAGCACCAATGAAACATATATGAATTAGTCTGGGGCCAAACGGACACAGCAGCATCCAGAGCAAAGCCTGACGTTTCCGGGTCTCGTGGCAAACAACCATTGTGATTTTAGCTTGGCATTTATTTTTCTTATCTAGAGGAATTTTTAAGCTTATCAACCAATAGTAATAACTAGCCTGGTGTAGAGAGTGTGAGGCATGTTTAAGAGATCATTTGAGGCCTTCACAGATGGTACGGTGTGTGTGTGTGTGTAGATGTTAACAGTACGTCAATAGGAGCAAGAATCATTGACGTCACATCAACTCTGAGTGTTTAAGGTGATCCCAAAACAACGTACAAACACTGGCGGTTGAGGAGAGACATATTTCCCCAGCCCAGATGAATGTTTGTGCTGCAGGTTACCTTAAAGACTCATAATTAACTTGACACTATAGTTTTGGTCCAATATAAACACAATTAACATCTGTACACAAGACTGAACTGAGCCATCTTAACCTGCCATGATGCCTTAAGCACTATAAAAGTTAAAAATGCACATAGTTTATATCTGACTGTTGATAGGTATTGTATTGTATTTCTGTGATTTCACAGTTTAATTTATGACATTCCTGATTTGTAAGAGAGGAACTGGTGAGATGGGAGGGAGAGAGGGTTGGTTATCTATCATAATGTCACAGACTGTTTCAACAACTAGACAGTTGTCTTCTTCATCAACAGCCATATTTTTGCAAACTAAAAAAAATAATGTGTACATACAACAGATGAAATAGAGTCTTCTTAAATTTTGGTTTTTAAAAATATTGATAACTGCTGCTAAAAAAAATTTTTCTCTTAAAAGTTTACAACTGTTTTAGACACTGCCAGCCAACTGAGTGTCAGCATTGCTTTTGAACCAATTACTGTACTAAGTCACAGACAATAAATACACTAGCAGCCTGAGATATACAGCAATGACCACCATCAGATAACACATATTATTGAATCAAGCGGAGGCAGACGCCAAACTGAGCTCGTGGATGCGGCTGCCAGCAGAATCCCATCCATGGATGCCCTCTTGAAAGCTTACCTTTAGCCATGAAATATGAACTTACCTTGTGGTAATCCTCAGGGTGGCATCGTGTCTTCACAAGGAGAGGGAAGCTAATATCTCTAATTTAGATTATCTAAAGAAGCTAAAAATATAACAGATGGGCAATGCCATGGTTGAGAATTCGTTCAATACTCACGAGATGAACTATATCATAAAGCAGTAGTGAATGAGAATAAGAGCAACAGAGAGACTTGAATGCAATGCTGAGCTTTGCACCAGATTGGTCCTTTTACTGCCTGTCAAGTCACAGTCACCGTGGCGACCGTGCTCCTCCAACCATTGCTTTCGTCTTACCGAGAGACTTCTCCAAAAAGTCTAACCGAACTTGAGGCATGCCTAGCCTGGGGTCTGCAGCATGCACGTGGATTGCTAAATATGGATCTTATGACCAATCTAGGCCCATGCGCACGGCACGGATGTATCATTGACTTCACCCTCCAGGAATACATGCAACTTTTACCTGTCGGCATATACATAGTGACAACTAGATTGCACTTGCAAAGCTGTGTGTCTGCTCGTTTTGAAAGTGCTTGAGACCACAAAGGTATACATGACAATATTGAGAAAAGTGTAACGTTCCAAGCAAATTCAAAAAGGGGTATCACACAAGTTTTGCTCACTCTTAATGCAAAGCTTCAAACAGGTAAGACACTGAGGCTGTCACTTGCAGCTGATGACCAGTTGTACATGGTATTTACACTAAAGTACTCAACACAGCTAACCAAAATAGTCTTACCATCAAAAGGGAAACAACTTATTAATTTCAACAAGAGGAAGTAATGGAAGCTATAGAGAATACTTAAGTTATAAGATAAGAAATCAGAAAAAAGGAGGAGGAGGAGATGAAGAAGAATTGATTGGATCTTAAACCCAAATTACAAGAGAGAAACTTCTATCATAATACAGTTAAGACGTCCACTGTCTACCCTTCCTGCTGTGAGTACTGTACCAGATGGGCCTCCTGGTGGGCCTACCTCGAGTATGGCAACTCTATACCTGATGGGCTCTGTGTCTCGAACCTCACACAATGGTTACTTCACAGATATCTATAATTCCTCCCTCAGTGACCACAAGTATTTAATGTATACACAGTGAGTTAAGCACAGAACTTACATTACAAGACTAAGATAAAGTGTCCGGGAATACAAGTTACAATAACATGAAGATCAGTTTTAAGTTTAAGATACATTTAGTGTCCCCCTCCCCCAGTACACTACAAGATCCAGTAATGCTCTGTGCCAAAGCTTCCGTTGCTGTCTTATGACTGGTCGGCCAGTGAGGGCACACAGCCTGTCACGTGGCCACCTAACCAATCACTAGACAGGACCAGAAGCCGTGTGTTGATCAGTACTTTGGGTTAAATTGTAATGGTATCAATGGGGCAATGTAGACTTGAGCTATGTAGGTCTTGAGACAGATGGAGTTGTACAGTACTCACAACTTAATGGATAGACAGCCAACAACATAGTCACCACTATATTAAAAACAGTCATCTTATAACATGGGTATCATTTCCATAACTGATAATCACATCACTGAATCTTTCTACAGAAGAAGAAGATTAAGAAAAGATAATTAAAAGAGAAAATATTAACAGCCATTACAAGTTATAATCCTGAAGGGGTCACAGAACCTCAGTTAAGGAGTTGGCTAATCTCAGGCCCAGGATGGAGGAGACAGTTTGTGGTCATTTATCGTAACCTAAACATAAGTACATACACAACTTATTTACCAAACACTAACACCTCTTGTTCTCCATCAATCAAGTTTAATCTAATTTACACCAAGTGAATCATGTATGTAAAAAACTTTGAAATAAAATAATCACACTTGTTGACTAATGTCCAGTATGATAGTATGAAGAGAATTTTTTTTTATTATTATTTAAGATTCATTTTGTTTTGTTTTAGTAGCGAATGTCGGGACTTGGAGGCCATTCGGTCTTCCATCTTCCCCAGACAAGGTTCCTACACAACCCACAATGTACAGTACCATCACTCCTCGACCATCGTGTCATCAAAGACCTCCAGCCACTAAGGTTGTTCATTCACCAACTTGTAACACACACACTCAATTGCTGCCTCACATCTTCAACCAGAGAGTCACACACGCAGTCTCAAGTACATATTAACCACACTACTAAGTTCCGCCCATTTCTGGTATCATCAGCAACTCACAGAGGTTGTCTGGCTGTGTGCTGTTACTACATGACCATGTCCAATCCAGGTAGAGTCTCAAGTGTAAATCTGATGCTAATTTTTGAAGTTATTTTTGTGTTGTATTTTATAATTAAACATTTGGGGGAACTTTTACACCTTCAGCTACAAGAGAAGAATGTTTGACCATCAGAACCCTAGACTTGATACTGTAAAAGATAACTGTAGCCTAGTTAGTCACTCATCCCCCCCCCCCCCTCTACCCTCCCCCATGCCAGGCTTCAGATTATGTAACTCAAACCAAGAAGGTAATTATACTAAACGGGGAACCATAACAAAAGGTAATTTAAGTTGTATAAAAAATATTGAGAGCATTATTAATTACACTAGAGGATGAATTGTTTGTAATGAATTACCTGATGAAGCTTTGCCAGTAGGTGATCTGAATTACAAGGAAACAGCCCCATGTTTTGTACCAGTTCACTACTGAACGTGGTACAAAAGACACACCACTCACGGGAGGCAGCCAACCATACCCCATGAACCCAATATTACAACAAGTTCACAAAAAGCAGTGAACGGAGGTGAGCGAGTGACAGTCATGGAGGGTGAGGGCCCGTGAGTGGCGTGGACACGGGGCTCAGCATACCTCGGCCTGCTTCTTCCACATCTCAATGTTGCGCCTCTGGGCCTTGGTGAAGTGGTCCCAGACCTTCTGGTGACCGGCTGACAGGAAGACACGCTCGATCTGACCGACTGAGTGGCGGAAGAAACATTTGATGGTCAATAGGAGTAGCAGAGCCGGGAGCGTACCCTGCGTCCCTGAGCCGCAGTGTCGTGAGCCCTCGTCTTGCTGCTTACACTTACTGCCTGTCCTGCTGACTGAACTAGGTCATGGGAGGCTGTCTCGCTCCTACCACACTGCACCGCAACACCCACCACTCTCGAGACTCGCACGACGACCCAACTTTAAAACTAATCAACTGGTGACCTCTCTTATCATTTACAGTAGAAGGGCAGTGGTGTTAGCTGGTGGGGTGGGGTAGGAGTGAGGCTGATACACACATACTACACCTGGATGGGTGTATTCTGAGCAGGCACTGTAGCAGTGGTGGAGGGACACAGAACAGATAAGGGTCCAGCGGGGGACACAATTACCTGCCTCCCTGTACCTTACCCACTACACGAGCACCATGTTAATCAATCACTGTGTCAACTAAAGCCATATTTTCATCAGTTAGCTGTATACCTACACATCAAATTCCAATCAGCAGCAATGTCACCACCTTAATCCAACTAAAAAACATTGGCTTACAGATTCTGAAAGATTCATACGTCATTCCACTCACTGGTTACTGTATTAAGGAACAACTTGAGTCATAGTGGATAACTTGTGTCTCCTGGCATAAGTGAGCCAACAGGAGACATCCCTTTACCACCAGTTATAGAGAAATATGAAGTATAAATCCTTGAGAGTCTGGTTCCTGAAGAGCTAAAACCATATTTCTCTCATTAGCTTGACACCTACAGCACACACCGGCCTGCACACGGCAACACTGGTGTGTAAAGAGGAACTGCATGTGCAACAATCTATTTACAAATATCCTTGCATAGTCTATAAATCTGCAATACTTCGCATAAACAATTCAGAATAAGTGTACTTTTGTAGAATGATCCCAAACATCACTGGTTGTTGTCAGGGGCCGCTATATGACACCAACATAACTTAATCAAAATGGCTCGGACAGCTCGCACCACAAGTTTACAAGAGAGTGTTGTTCTGAACCTTTTTATGACACTGGGAGCACATTGATGGAGTCGGTCAGGTTACCTTTACAACAAGTAATAATAACTTCCCTCTGACCAGCAAGAATGAAAACGTGTGTGTGTTCCAGCCACTCTATACAGTATTAAGTGAAGAAAGACCTCATGAAAAACTAGCTGTCCGTGCCACTTCAATTATAGTACAGTAGTGCTGCCTAAGTACCAGAGATGAGAAGTAACCAATGAGTTTCTGAACTAGTGTGAATGTGGCTGTGTACAGATGAACAAATGTACACTGTTATGCTGTACTGGTGTATGTGATAAGCCTTCATATACGTACACAAACAGTACTCAACATATCAAAGAGATAAATGTTAAAATATTTGACCCAAAAAAACAGAGCCAAGTTTATAAACAATAATGAATTAAGATGTTTTGTTAATATTTCTGCATGTATCAAAATGTGTACAGTGCAGTGGTTCCCCAGACCAAACTCTCCCTAAAACAAGGCATTACATCCATGCATATGTAAAGTCTATAACACAATGCATTACAGTACATAACCTTGGATGGCCTTTACCCCCACAATCAACACAGCCAGGGAGAATAAGTAATTACACAAGCAGTAACCTAACCTAACGTAATAAGCCAATTAAAAAAATATAAATAAATAACAAGAATGAATCACAGCAAATCTTAATAATTACAGTAATCTTAAATGACACACTACAGCAGTATACACAATCTATATATCCGTCCCTTTATTAACACTAAGACAGAGGGTAAATCATCAAGAGAGAAGAGACAACTTCACCAATGGTTGTGAACTTGTGACTAAACCCATTCATTTCCACTGTTAGTCGTGGGGTTGGCTCGAGGTGACACCATGGGGCAAGTCTACTAATGCTGGATACAAATTGAATATGAATGTATACTTTTAAAGGTCATTTCTGGGGGGAATTCCTGTGTGTGTGTTTGTGTTACTACCATGTTAACCTTTTTACCAGTGATTAACAAAAAAAAATCAAGATAGTGTATAATTAATCTTTATGTCTCTCTAATTAATACTGAAGTGGGAGCCATTACCTGTAGTTTTGTTAGTTCAATGTTTAAACCCCTTCAGTACAATGACTTAGTGATAAATACTTCATCATTGTACTCCAGAGAATAGATCATCATATTCAGAGAGTTTAGACACTGTGTTTGAGTTGTCATGTTATCGTATTAAGGAGTTGAATCATTATACAGTGCAGTACTCAAAGAAAACTAGGACTGTCCTCAAGGATACTAGGACTGTACTCAAGGGGCTACAGGTGAGAGATGATCAAGAGTACACAGGTAGATATGATAATCCGACAAGTACCATAAACAAAATAGCGGGGAATTATTTTTATGAGCGCCACATAAACACGATCCTTCTCCGATATTAAATTCTCCGTCGAGTGACACATTTACTGTGAGCGGAGAGGACTGTAAGTGGCTCGAGACAACCCAGCACACGATAGAAATGAAGGGGGTTAGAATCTGGTATCTAAATCCATTCTTCTAAGAGATAAGGCTAAAATATAATCCTTAATTCTCTGGTTATTTAGAATATATTGATAAACAAATACAGTACAGGACAGACAGACAAGGGGCAAAACTGCACTGATATTTTACCTCGAGAAACCTTTTATTTTATATATATATTCAGTCCAACCTCGGTTATCCTCTTCCTCGCACCAGAAAAACAGATCTTTTGTCGTTAAGGAAGTGACGTGAATTGTTTTATAGAAATATGACGGCAAATGAGAGATATTCTGTTAGGGAAGTGACGTCTTTTAACCAATGGTGTATGGGGGTCATCCTCTGAGCTGACTAAAATCATCTAGTGAAGAGGTTATGAATAAGGACAAGTTAAAAATGCATAAATGAAGAAAAATTATACATTGTGAAGGAATTTTGTATAGATTTCTCATAACAATTACGTATGATAAAACAACCCCGTGTCATAATATCGGAGAAGAATGAGATACTGGCCTGGCAGACGCCAATAACCTATAAAAGTTATCAAAACCAAATGAACTCTTCCTTCTCTAAGTTTACGGTCGTTGTGTAGGATGAAATATTAACCCAGCAGATGTTCTTAATTTATAAAGTTTGTCAAAATAAAGGTGATTCTAGTTTATAATAAGCTGGCTGTTATGTGAGGTGAGATTAATACTAGTTATATGAGAGGGAGGGAGAGAGAGGTCAAGAAGGGTGTGTTGGGTAGGTCAGGGCAGGAACAAGAAGAGTGTGTTAGGCAGGTACAAGCTGAAGGTTAAGCATCATCTTTCCTAACCTTTGTGTTTGATCAGCAGTTACTGTACTTGTGACAATAGTTCATTCAACATCCCACAAAACCAACGATTAAAAACAAAAAATAGCAAATGGTGACTGACGGCCCCAAAAGACTGTCGCCACCGAGGGAGATGTTGTTTTTATCCAGCGAGAACTATGGGGGATAAGCGAGGTTCTACCGACCACTTAAGCTTATCATGGTTCAAATACAATGTATGGTATTTGAGTGTATGACAAGAATACTCACTTTTGGTTCAGCTCCTTACGCGAAAGCTGGAAAAAGCTCACTTAAAATTATTGGTAATAGTATACTGTACAAACTGATAATGCCTCGCGCCAGGTCATCCCCCGCCGCCATGTACACGACTCAACTCACCATCCACCCGTTAAGATTTGTCATGTCTCACGAGCGCTTCTCTTGCACGAGCGGCAAACAGCGCGTCACTCATTATTCTTGACCGGTTATTCCAATAGAGTAGTACAGTCTTTTAAAAACATTTTGAGAGTGATGTTGCCTCAGTGACTCTAACTAATCTCTCCTTGTTCTTTATGTTTACTATACCTGTTGTTACTCATCAACCGCTGCAAACTGTTCATAGCATCTGGGTATTCTAGTTGGTGCTAAACCTTAGTTAACTCTAGTACAGTACAGGTATATCTCCAGTCTATATTGTGTTAACTGTACGACCACAACAGTCATGTCTCCCATCTATGAAGTGTTAACTGTGTGATAAGAACAGTCGTGTCTCCAGTCTATGAAGTGTTAACCGTGCGAGCAGAACAGTTGTATCCGTATCTGTGGGCACGTGATCACTGTGACTTGTGAACTTGACTGGAGTGCTGTACACTATGGGCTGACCTACACAATCAACAGTAAAGAAATTAATGACAAACTTTAACTCAACTTATCAGGGCAAGAATTTGTCTCAATCAATATGACATATACTGTACCATAAAACAAAGTTACTCTTTTGTTTCTTTTTTCTTCTCAATAATGGAGTTAATGAATCTGTTAATGTAATGTTTTACAGCACCATACTTCCCTATCTATCAGCGAGACCTAACGTAAAGTGGAGCCGTAAACTACACATCACAACGGTCACTCACACTGCATTATGACGCCCTGCATCCTGGCCCGCGTCTGTTCCCGGAACTTTGCCAGCTCCTCTTCGTACTGTCCCTTCTCGGTCATCAGCCGCCGCACGTGGGAGTTGGTGGACTGTATCATGCCGTAGAAGGTGCCGGCGTTACGCTTGCTGCAGTCGCCTCGCTCCAGCCAGGTGATCAGAATTTGGGCAGCCTTGGAGAAGGTATCATCGCCTGTGTCCACAATTGAAGCGAAAATTGTCAGCAACTTCATCTAATAAGAGTGTGAACCATAACTACTAATTTATGGATAATATAATGTAGTACTGTAACTAAATATCCCCTACACCTCTTCTACTACTGTCTGGGTGAATCACAGAGACGCCGACGCACGAGAGAAACAACAAAGAGAATGGTGCAAAATAACTATGGGAAGTATTAAGACAACAAGCAAATATATCAACAGATGCTCGTTCACTTCCTCAACTTGTATATGCAAGCTAAAAAGTTAATCATAATTCTTGGAGTCAAAACCAACCTTTTAGCTGTTCGGCGATGAGAGTCGCTTCGTGTTCGGAATAATGGACCACGGGCGGAGGGGACGGCGGACGTAATCTTTCCGCTTCGATGCGCTCGCGGTGACGCTGTTCCCGCTGTAGCTGCCTCTGTCGACACTCCCATTCATATCTGTCATTTGGAAGTTCATCAAATCTTGGCCGTGAACTGAGACACAAAATTATGAACTCTTGGCCATGAACTGTGACAAACTTAATGTATTAACAGTAAAAGGTATGAACATATCCTTGCACTAACATTGTACTGTATTTAGATAAAACAGTACGACAAAAACTAGGGATCTACACTACACTACCACCTCCGAGTCTGCTCCAAACATTAACAAGCAACTGCAATCATTTTCCTCCCCAACTTTCAAGCATTTTCTGTCATAATAAAATATCAAGAACATATACAAACTCTCCATTTACTATTGTTGATCCATTGCTGTAAGTCTTCTCCCGACACAATAAAGACCCACAGAGAGACCTGGGTCATCCCCATTACTTCACAAGAGGTAAAGTCACTCTTCAATAAACTGTGCAGTCACAAAGACCTCTCCACACAATGCTGCATCTAAACTAATATTTACCGATAATTAATTGAACCAGGTGCCAATGAAATTAAGTTGAGTGCATTAATATTGAATCGAATGCATGAAAATTAAATCAAGTGCATCAATATCGAGTCGAGTGCATCAAAATTTAGTCGAGTGCATCAAGATTTAGTAGACCGCATCAATATTAAGTCGAGTGCCATCAAAACAAACAACAATAAGCTCACAATATATCCAACATTGCATAAGAAATAAATCAGCCTTTCACCTAATCAACGTACACTCACGCGGTCAATCTTCTAACTAGCCACCCTCATTAGTACCACCTTCATGCATCCTCCTTCACCAGAACCTCTCCTTACCAACACTTCTTTATACCCTGGACCAAAACTGTGTGGAACTCCCTGGCTCCATGAGTTCAAGGGGCACCACAGTGAAATGATCTGACTAAAACGTTGACTTGATTTCTCCCATCACTATTTATACTACTACTACTACTACTACTACACAACAACAACTACTACCACTACTACTAATAAAAACACAAAAACGAACTTGAAAGGTTGACTAAAGAAGACAACACCAAAAAAATCTAATAAGTCGTACTACACACAAACGAGATACTCTACAAACATCAACGACCGCACTCACTGATCGTCTCTGGCCTGGGCGTAATCCACATGTAGACGACCCGTGTTGGCCGCCTCCGTGCTGTTATTAATCCGCATTCTGTATCCTGCAAGAAACAAAGGCATTAATCTCTCTTGTATCTCACTCTTATGTTCTCTCAAAGTAATGCGTTCGAGTATGGTGTATAATAATAACCAAAAAAGTGTGTGTGTGTGCTTTAATACAATCATGAAGGAGTTTATTTCAGGTGTTTAAGTCAAGACAGCTGTGTGATCTGCTTTTAAAGTGATCAAGAAAAAGTTAACAAAATCTAGACCACAAGAATGAAAACATTTCCTGAGAGATGATAATGTGAATAAAGGTTTGTCCTGTATTGAAACACAATCATAGAATAGGAGGAATAACAGTTGAAATGTTTAGTGTGAGTACTGGAGCATCAATAATAATAATGTGAAGTAATATTGTGAGTATTAATCATCACTACTGACCTGACAGGAAGATGGCATTGTCCACAAACTCTTCCAGTTCATATCTTATGTGGCAGAAATTCTTTTTGCTCAGTCTAATGGTGGTGATTTCTCCACAGCGCTCGAAGACGTCACGGACAATCTCCTCTGGAACGAAACGTTTTAGTTCACGCATACTGATCTGCGCGACAGACTCCACCCGGTTGACGACGGTACTTTCTCTTCTACTCTGATCACCTCCAGACCAATTAACACATACCAGTGGCTCTCTATGTTAGGTACTTATTACTGAGCTGTGTGTAATGATGAGGACAAAGACCATGTGATACTCAGAGGCAGGATCTGTGGTCACAAATATCGAGTCAGGAACAGGGTTGTGAGCCTCGGGGATCTAATGCACAAAATGCACTCCTAATGTACTGCAGATCACGGCACTGAGTTAACTGCAACACAAGCACTAGCGCCCATGCTTGTTCCCGACTCACTTAAAACACAAGACTGATCTGTGGTGGTAACCTAGCTACCCGCATAGAGAAAGCTGGGTAATATAAGTGGTCTGACCTTGGCCCACATGGTTCTAGAGATAGGTATGCATGTGTGGGTGGGGAGAAAGGGTGGAGTGGGCTGTGCATACAATGTGAGTGGGGATAACACAAGGTCACACCAGCCCGTCCCAGGGAGAAAGTTGCCTCTGATGACGACCTTCAGCGCGTGTCATGAGTTGTGGCATTGTTTCGCACACACACAGGCAGCTGCATTTTATTGTGAAACCATTGCTATTTTTTTTTTTTAGTTTAATAGAGCATTTGGAGTTATTGCTAATATCATAAATAAACTTACTATTAAACTGTTTAGTGGAATTTTCTTGTTACTATGATTAACTAATTTACCATTTAACTATTTTGTGTTGAGTAAAAAAATACATTATAAATAAGACATAAAAAACTAGATTAAAATTCATGTTCATACGACACGAAATAATGAGTTATGAAGAAACATTATTACCTATAGTATAAACAACACTGAATAACTTAAAGTACTGTATACACAACTTGTACTTTATATATTAACACACAATAACACATCTACCCATTGTGTGAACAGAGATAACGAGTACAGTACTGTATAACATATCTCACCTGTTACGTTCTCTGGTAGGCCGCCAACAAAGATAGTCCTACAGCCTAACGGTCGTTCTCTCGTGGTAGGTGGAGGGGCGAGGCGGTTGGGCGGCACCAGGACGCAAGTTTTACAGTGGAGAGGATTCTTCATGGGCACGGTGAGGCCCTCGGGGGACATCATCCAGCCAAACATTCCCCAAGTGATCCGGAAGTCGCCGCTCTATCGAGTCAATAGTTTATTGTCAATGATATATTTCCACAAGTAGCCATTACAAACTTAACTAGATTCTCTTTCACTAAATTACTACAACTTATTATATATTTTACTACTAACATTATTTATAAAAGATGATGATGATAATAATGATGAATCAATAAAGTAGATCTTGTTTCATAATGTTTCTAAAATAGTCAAATATGAATATATATTTTTGTCATTCTTTTAAATCTTTTCCTGTAATAATGTTGAATAGATTGAATCAAGTATGTACACCCCTCACACACTGCCATTCATTCATCCACTCTTATTGCAGGAACACAAACTCCGCAATGGTGCATCTCATCCAGAACAAGGTCCCCACAAAAATATCTTTCTGGGTTAACCACACACACACTCACACACACACACACACACACACACACACACACACACACACACCACTCATGGTTGTATAAATGGACACTCCCTAACTACACTATACATATTAATCATCATCATCATCATCATCACAGTTTAATAATTTTCCACACTTATGAGGGTTAGCTGTCGTTACCTGATGGCAGAAGATGTCACGGCTGCCATCAGGTCAGTTAGTACTACCAAGTTTTATGACTGGGTAACCTGTGCCTAACACCATCCCACATTTACAGAGTGGGAACTGGGTATTATGAGTGGGAACTGGGTATTATGAGTGGGAATTGGGTATTATGAGTGGGAACTGGGTATTGTGAGTCGGAACTGATTATTGTGAGTGGGAACTGATTATACTTAGGACTACCAACTATTCTCTTCGCTGACGAGACAAGGGTCGTTATCCCTTGAGGTAATAAAACACTGCCCAGGTACCTACTTAGAACCTTAGGCTCCTACACCTCATCTGATACCTGACCGTGGGTGGTTAAGTAAATCTAACAGGTAACTAAAACTATCACAAAAAATAAACAAATTAAAGATCAAAAATAATAAATAACATTGGCGTGTAGTCCACCCCAAGACCTACTCCCATACAAGAATACCTAACTCACACCTGACTCCATCAACTAGTCCCTTACTGTGTATAATTGAGAGAAATAAGTCTCACTGATTACAGAATTAAGTTCAGTTGTACACCTACCAAAAAAAAATGTCCTGTCAGTTCTCTCTCTCCCGTCCATGAACTCTGAGACTTGTGAACCAGTGAATCCGAGACATCACACATTGTTGGGGTCTCTAGATGGTACACTGGGTCATGTCTCGGATTCACGGGTTCATGTCTTGGATTCGAAAGCTACTGGAGGGTGCTGTGTTATAGTCACTACCAGCTGAGAGAGAGTAGACCTCCCTAGGGTGTGTGTGTGGTATTGGAGGTAACACTATAAATAATATGTACAGATACAGACCAACATTGTGTGCTATATTATCTCAACCAAACATAATATTCCTCCTCATAAAATGTATTAAAGTAACCTGTACAATATAGCATGGCATTATAACTATACTGTACTAAATTTAATAAAGATTTAGACAAAGAAGATAAGGGATTAATTTTTTATAGCCCAGCATCTTTGTAATTTTGTTAAATAATGAACTAAAATATCAATAATTATCTATATGTGATGAGAGGCCTTGGAAGATGTGTAAATAGTATACAGGTGGACTATTAATGCTGGAGATTGTTTTAATATGGGGAGAGTAATTGGTTATAATGGTGGGGGGAGAGAGAGAGAGGGGGGGTGAGGAGAACAAGTTGCCCTTATCATAAACAGTTAATAGTGAGTGAATGAGACTTTCCTTGTATAGTATTTATAGGTCATGACAATAATGGTATGAGGTCAATGATAACACTGTATTGTACTAGACCCCTTATAATGAAGGCTGCTGCGCTGGCTAGTTGAAGTGTGTCAACAATATTATCAAGATAAAATAAAGTGTGTTAAAACATCGTGACGCTTATGTTGATGTATCTGACCTTGTGTGTGTGTGTTGTGTGTGTGTGTGTGTTGTGTGTGTTGTGTGTGTGTGTGTGTGTGTGGTGTGTTGTGTTGTGTTGTGTTGTGTGTGTGTGTGTGTGTGTGTGTGTGTGTGTGTGTGTGTGTTGTGTGTGTGTGTGTGTGTGTGTGTGTTGTGTGTGTGTTGTGTGTGTGTGTGTGTTGTGTGTGTGTGTGTGTTGTGTGTGTGTGTGTGTGTGTGTGTGTGTGTGTTATCAGTATACAGTAAAAGGTAAACACACCTCGTCAACACTCACCATAGGGGGACCTTCACCTGGTGGCCCCATTGGCCCCATTGGTCCCATGGGCCCCATAGGTCCACCCATTGGTCCCATTGGTCCCATTGGGCCTCCCATTGGTCCCATAGGCCCCAATGGACCCATAGGTCCTCCAGCAGGGCCCCACATGGGTCCCCATGGTCCTGGTCCTGGACCCATGGGGCCAAAGCCAGAGCCAGACTGGTTGTTGCCATCCATGGCCTGCACCTGTGTGTTACCTGCAGGACAACAACACAGTATTAATCACACCAAACTACTCTACTACACACAGTCCCGTCTCACACCAAAACTTTACACACACCAAAATAGTGTAGTACAATAAACTACATTACAATTAAAGAAACAAAGTAGTGACTCACAGTACAGTAGTGTGTAATATATCACTATTATCCTCCCCTACAGCTTTTATGATAAAATAAATATCGATCTCTCAGAAATAATAACACTACAGTAAACTCCCTCTAACCCAGACTCGCTTAATGTGGATCCCCTGACAAACCCAACTGGGGTCCAACACCAGACACCTGTATCCCCAACCCGGGAAAACGCAGGTTAGTACGGAGGAAAGTTGGTGTAAGTGGGGCTACCACTGTGGTGACACACGAGGGTGACCCAACAACTGCCTCTGAGAATTTAATAGAAGTGTCTTATGAAATATGAATAGTGTACAGTACAGTACAGTACAGTACACAAAGTCACTGAAATTAGCAGTGAACACATAACCTCTGCTCCACCCTCAGTGAAGTGGTACACTCACCCCCTGCCTCATCACCACTAGACTCAACCATCTGATGATAATTTAAATATTAACTTTTTTCCACACATTAAAATTCAAAACGGCTAAAAACAAATTCCACGGTGTATAAAAACCCTGAATGTTAAGTCGTGGCTAAGAATTACCAAAGGTTCAATGTTCTTATGACCAACAGGGTTCAGAATATTTGTAAACATACTCTTTGGATTTTCAGTCTCACGGCCTCCAAAACCAACTGGGTATTCCTACAGAGTAATGAATCATATCTCCTGTAGAGGGAGACAACGTGCTGTAGAATACTAAACACACACTTCTAATGCTTCGTCTCTTGATATCAAACATGGTGGAGAGGTCTGAGGCCAGGATCTATCAGATGGTGTTTCAGTGGTGTAGGTATTACAGGATGAGCCACATAACTGAGTCCACTATGATCCACACTACTGAGTCCACTATGATCCACACTACTGAGTCCACTATCATCCACACTACTAAGTCCACTATCAACCCCCAAACTGAGTCCACATTACGATCACATTTAAAAATCATGACCAATAACAATATAACCCCCTCCTCCTCCTCCATCCTACCATGACTATCTCCTATATGGCTGGTCACTATATGCACTACACTTCAAAATACAACAACAAATACAATAAATCCAAGTACTTTCATTCACTGTGGTATAAATTCCAACATAAAACAAGACCCAATTAAATACTTCGTCCACCTCAAGACCCCGAAAAGAATCATCTCAGCGACTGACCGTTCCCCGCAGGCATGCTGTCCACACTACTGCGACCACTTCCACCGCCGTCCTTTCGGGGTCGGTCTCGTCGACGGTCTCGGTCTCTGTCCCGATCCTGTCTTTCTCGGTCTCTCTCCCGGTCTCTGTCACAGTCCCTGGTTGGAGATGATTTTGTTGTTATTATCGACATTACTGTATTATTACAATTATTTAACATTATTGTATTATTACTATTAAACATTATTGTATTATTTAGAATTAAACATTATTGTATTATTTAGAATTAAACATTATTGTATTATTTTTATTAATTAACATTATATCAGTTACTACACTACATCGGGCTCACACACCAACAAGATCTGGTCCCATCACAGAGGAGGACAGCGACGGCCATGAACAAGACTAACAAAAGACTCTCACTTGATCTCTCTCCCTCTCTCTATCTCTCTCTCTCTCCTTATCTCTATTTCTCCCTCTCTCTATCTCTCTCTCTCTCTCCTTATCTCTATTTCTCCCTCTCTCTATCTCTCTGTCATTCAATAAAAACAAACCCCCAAATCCACCCCACACCGTTCCTCACCTGTCCCGTTCACGGTCACGGTCGCGGTCACGATCCCGGTCTCTACCACGAGATCTCTCCCGGTCTCTGTCTCTGTCTCTGCCGTGGTCTCTGTCCCGGTCGCGGTCTCTCTCCCTGTCTCTCTCACGCCTCTCCTCCACGATGATCGGCGACTCCTGGATGCTGTTGTCCACTATCTCGCCGTTATCTGTGTACAAACAACAACAGACGGTGAGTAATGGGCCACAGAGGGGAGTATACATGAGAAATAAGCCACATGGGGTGTATACATAACTAATAAACCACATTGGGGAGTATACATGAGAAATAAGCCACATGGGGTGTATACATAACTAATAAACCACATTGGGGAGTATACATGAGAGGTTCCAAAGTAACATGATATACTGTACTTATCTTATGGAGCCAATGTGTGCTTTAGTCAAGAGATGTTTATATTATGTTAATAAGCCTAAATATCAGTGTTATGTTTACTTAAATATGTATATAATAATTCAGAGGTGTGGGTGAGAGGTGTAGCCCTATAAAAACACAGAATTTGGATACATTATCAAGTCTAGCAGCTCAAACTTAACTAGAGGCAGTATAGTATTGTAAAGAAATACATTTTACTGTGTTCTTCAGGACCTGACTGGGTGTAGACTGTAAACTTACTGAATAATCCTAAACGACAGACAGTGTGTGTGTGTTACTAATTAGCTAAGAGATGTAAAGTGACTCTGAATATCACTCGTCCACAGAGATAAGTTATAAATAATATGGTCGGAGAACCTGACACATTAATGTTATAGTGGCAGAGGGTCGTGCACAACTTACTAGCTGCTACGGGCATGGGAGGTTTGTTCTTGTTGGTGTTGAACTCCAGCGGGGCGTCGTTGGTGGCGGGGTTGACCGTCACCTGCATGGGGCCCATCATCCCGGGGCCCATCGCTGGTCCCATCCCGGGCCCCATCCCCATAGGACCAGGGCCCATCATACCTGTAATCAGTCCTGAGAATAATTAATATGGGGAAAGTCTCAATAAGGTAATGGGGTGAAGAAGACCACCTCAGGCCCCCTTGGTGTGGGCCAAGGGCAGGGCCTAACTGGGGGTATAACTCTAAGGGGTAACTCAACCATAAACTTAAGGGGTTTAATAATCTAAGTATCACAAGTAGAATAAATAATTCCCCCCTTAACAACCAACAGTGGGCAACATCTGTCCTCAAAGGTACAGTACTGTATTACTCTTCTGTAAATGAATGATAGTTATGTATCTATACTGTAATATCTAACTTTATAACAATTTAAACCTAAAACTGTAACAAAACACCATATATAAAATACACAAGTGTTAATTTTTGAAGAGTTACCTTCCTACACTACACTGTTAAGACATTGGTTCACATCTCAACCTTTACTTGCTATTGAATTTATCTATTTTATTTCATCATATTTCACTATTACAATATTTATTTTTCTCTTCAAACTCAAAACTAGAAATAAAGCTAATATAAAATTTCTTCCTGCAACCTTGACGGATTGACACACACACACATACATAACACTCATACATACACACACAAACACACCACACACACACACACATAACACTCATACACACACATATAACAGACAGACACATACACACCACTCCATCCTACTTTCCTAATTCATTTTAATATATATTTTTTACAAGTCTTACAAGTTGGGGAGGAAAACCTACACACAAAATACTACCTTGACTCACTCTTATTGTTGGAACAGAAGTATTGAGTCATGTTGTCTCCTGTAGTACATCCACAACAACAAGATACAGTACTGATCATTCCTACACACTATATACTTCAAACAGATCACCGACGCATTAAAATCTGCCGTCCCCTACGCTGAGTTGTAGACCCATACAGTAACTGGTCTATTTCAATCAAATCTGTCAACTTTCTACCGTGGCATTGACGACAACACAACTGACCTCCATTTGGGTAGTCTGCGGGCATGACTGGTCCTCCGGGAGGTGGAGGGGGCGGTCCTGGAGGTCCCGTGGTCCCCGGTGGAGGAGGTGGGGCCATCATCCCGCCCATGGCCATGTTGGGTGGTCCCTGACTGGTCGACGGGGCGGGATTGGCCATGGTGGTACACGGAGGAGGGCCGGGGGGCATCGGCGGCATTGGGGGCGGACCATCTGTGGACGAAGAAAGTTTATTAATGACTGGCACCGGGTATGGACGGCCGGCCTACACGTCAAACACAATAATAACTCATCGACGTCGACCAAGTTTTAGATTTTAACCATAAGTCTCCGTGCTGGCTTCTCCGGAGTATTGGGAGAGTGAGGAGGCTTCTGTCACCAAAAATCAAACCAATATATGTCGACCAAAATCCCCAAGTCCGTACATCTATTACGCCCACTGTACTCTGGGTGATTACATACACAGTGAGAGTATTCTTCAGAGTGTTTCATGTTTGTCTTACTGGCAACACTTCCTCACTACCAGGCCTAACTTGGTGACAAAGGAACCTGCATTAAATGGAGTCAACAAACCAAGGCGCTGGAGGTGATACTATAACATCTCACTCATATAAAAGAGAAGACTTGTAATAATGGAGGAAAAATTACAACACAATCTACAGCCAGTTAATCACAACTCTTAGTGCTTGAAGTGAGAGACATAAGAAAAGTAAACACCCAGTACAAGAGACACAAAGGGGGGGGGGTCTGACTTCCCCATACATCATGACTACGAGAGAACAACAACCCAGGAAGATCAATTTTATTCGAGGTTTAGTCCTGGAGAAGTAATGATCTCGGCACAGTAACGCCCCGGTCGAAATACACAATACGAGCGATTAAAGAAGAACCAGATTTATTAACAATGAACGTAGACTCATTGAGTAAACATAAACACTAGAGAGACGCAAGGATCTGGTCAAAATATCTGAGGTTTTGTTTAAAGCAGAACTCAGGGTAAGTCCGTTTCTTTCAAGGTGATGCTCAGCTAAACGAGACCTTAGTTACTGATGTTTTAACCGCGTCCATGGTAGATCGGTTCTCCCTGGGGTCCTGTGAGTGAGTGAGTGAGTGTGTGAGTAAGTGAGTGTGGTTTTATCTTGGTATTCACGGTTTTTCCTTTGCTAACACCTGTCACCCAAAATAAACACATAGATTAAGACACAGCTAATATATACAGGTCTGACACCCGCACCCTCTATACTACAACTACTACTACTACTACTACTACCACTACTACTACTACTACTACTGATAAAATAATAATCTCAATGCCAACCTCTGACACACAAACCAATTAATCAATATAAAAATGAATCTCCCTGAGCATTAACAAACCCTATTACTCGACCAAGACTCAACGAGATCCTTACACAAATAAACACGATAACAAGGACCAATCACAGTGAGGCAAAAAATATATACGTATTGAGTGACCTTGACCTTTGACCCTGAAATCTATGTATCGAGTGACCTTGACCTTTGACCCTGATTGGCTGAGGTCAAACTGTATTGTGGACAGATAGAGAGACACAAATATTTATAGTACACACATATATACAGAACAATACACACACACAGGAATACATACACAGACAATATTACTACACCACACCACCATAACACACCATACCCTAAACTAACCCTCAAAACACGAACATTATTTTCACCACAAGGGGCACTAACAGTCGACCCTAATACAGCACTCGGAATGGATCCTCGCGTGCCTGTACAGTTAATCGCTACAGAACTCCCGAGAACGATTACATAACTTGATATTCCAGTTTAATTCACGTTACTGTAATAAAAATACCGTATTAACATAACCTAACCCAAACCCTAACTTAACAGGATAATATAAACACATATGATTCATTTCCAGGTGTTCTCTTATCACCATCCTGTCAACTAGAGCTATATGGTGTTGCTCTCTCTCTCTCCATCCTACTTCCTCCCTTTACCCCCAGCTTCCTGACTCCCTCGCTCCATCCCTAACAAAAGAGGGAGTAGAGGAGATGAGTAAAGAGATACGTAGAGAGAATGACAACACACCAATTGGATTATCTGGATGTATAAAATATTGAAAGATATGAAAAAAAAAAAAAAAATATATTGAAATACTATACTATAAAAAAAACAAAAAAGATTGAGATAGACAAAAAAAAATGTACAAATAATTGAAAAATACACAATTTTTTTATATAAAAGATTGAAAAAATGTAAAAAAATTATCTATTGTATGTGTGTGTGTCTGTCAACCTTGCTTTTGTGACGGTATTCTTTCCTCTGTCTCTCTCTCTCTCTGATGGTCTAAACAAAAGAATATATAAAGACTCACAGGTGAATGCTAATTACCTTTTCCTACGAGTAACGGGGGAGGGGGGACGTCGGCGAAAAACTGCGGTCGTTCGTAGGCCAGTTCAGCGACGTCTTTGAGGATGTGCTGCATTCTGAGGCGGACACGGTAGCCGATGGTCTGACTTGTCCCTTCCATTAAGGACAGCGCACCTCTCAGCAGATCACCGTTCATGATGACTCGCTCGATTATCTTTAGTACGTAATAATTACTGTCTCTTGTCTTCCTTAAGGGACGATATAGATCAATAATATCAATACCGGACAGCAAACTCTTCTTGTTTGGATGTGTGAGGTGAGGATGTTCGTCACATAATACACTGCTACACCAGGTACAGTACTGCTACACCAGGTACAGTACTGCTACACCAGGTACAGTACTGCTACACCAGGTACAGTACTACTACACCAGGTACAGTACTACTACACCAGGTACAGTACTGCTACACCAGGTACAGTACTGCTACACCAGGTACAGTACTGCTACACCAGGTACAGTACTGCTACATCAGGTACAGTACTACTACACCAGGTACAGTACTGCTACACCAGGTACAGTACAGTAATGCTACACCTGTAATTACTGTTATAATTATTTCCTGTTGTTTTTGTGGTGTAATATATTCGACTCTTGAAAATAACAATATTTTTCGTATCGTTCAGCGCCACAGTCAGAAGTACAAATAACAAATGATCTTTTCTAAGTTACATCACTTATTAAATATTTCACAAGTGTTTTCTTCCAGACGTAAATTATCTTGACTTCGCCAGAGTATCGAGCGTCGTATAAATTAACACTCCAAGACTCAGACACAACAAATTAGCACTGGGGGGGGGTCCCAATTTTCCTGCTATTGAGAGTCTGGCCAGCCGATAGAGACTGAGTATAGCATGACTGATGTAGGGGAAGTGACATTAAGCAGACCTCCTCCTCCTCCCCCCAACCAGCCGCCGGCCTTGTGAGCCACACCGGCACCACCATGTCCTTCCTGGTTTACCCTGAAGTACGGCCTTCTGCATGACTCGTCGAATACTGTATGTCTGTTAGAGGCTACCGGCTCCATGAAAGTTTCTACCCCCCACATGTTATATAATCCAACCTAACTGGCCTTAATAATAATAAGTTACAACCACACACATTTATATACAACCTAACTGTTAATAATAATAATTCCGGTAATAATAATATTTACTGTCATATAAGAAAATGTATCTTTCCTTTAGTTCCTTCTAGTTTATCTGACTAAAGCCTAATGATTTTATTCTGAAGTCTTCACTGTTTCAGGTCAAGTGGGAACCAACCCAATCTGTCCATTAGTAAGGGGTTGTTATTGTACTCGAGGGGTTAAAGCATTACATTTGAGGGGTTAAATCATCAGACTCAAGGGGTTAAATCATTATATTCAAGGGGTTAAATCATTATATTTGAGGGGTTAAATCATCATACTCAAGGGGTTAAATCATCATACTCAAGGGGTTAAATCATCATACTTCAGAGATTAATACAGTACACCGAGGCCCTTAAAAATATTCACACAAACACCACAACTTAACCAACCATCACAATAACACACCCAGCTAGTTAAAACACTCTTATACTTTACATCATCAAGACCAAACTCCCTAATGGGGTAATACAACTAATGTACAAATAATGGGAAGTTTCTCACACCCATAAATATAAAATATACACAGATAATTGTATTTTCTAGATATAATGTAGTTATATGCTTATTTTGCCTCAGGTTTAACTACGCTTCTCTCAGTGCTATGCTGTATGAATGAAAAACCTAAAGTTACGATGTTTTAATTTATTTCTGGGTGGGTTTAGTCGATGGTATGGTGTATCTGATATATGGTGGTGATAGTGAATGGATAATGAGGTAAATAATTGATGATGGTGATGTAGGAAATGATAGTGTATAACAAGTAAAAGACTGTATATTTTTAATTACGATCAAATAAACTTAATACACTACATATACAAAAATTTCCTTATACCTCCTAGTCATCATTTCCCATAAAAACTGTCATTAAAAAATATATCTAAATTATTCTATTAAGATTTATAAAAGACAATATCCTGTAGGCTTGTATCACCCTCTATGTAACTAGTCAATGAGAAAAGCTGCATCGATTTACAAATGTTTTTCTGGGAACGTAACCCAATTCTAAATCAGGACCTACTTGTATAACATCGTAATATCCGGACAGCATTCACCTACCGCGTTTTTTTTAGTAACACGAGAGACAAGATAGAAATTAAAAGTGTAATGATGTCGCCACAACAAACTTGACCCACTGTGTGATCGTTACTGTGTCAATGTCAGTGAGTCAGTGTTACAAGGTGAGGCAGGCAGGTAGTTCGTGGCTGTGTTCCTCTTCCTCTCTGTTTACACAATGGTTCCACATATCGTACCTTAGTATCAGACAAACACACAATAACAATTCGCAGACTCACTCACACGGTAGTAAAATCAACATTAAACGCTAAAACCAATGATAAATACACAATCAAATTATCGTTTAAGCAGAGAAACATATGACCTGTAATTTTAATCCAGTTTTACAGTCCAATGGGAGCGGGACGACTATACTGAGGGTTGGCGACCACGACCCTCCATGGTGAATATTTTAAGGATGTCTTAAATCATCCCGGGAGCACCTCGAGATTACCTCCCACCCCCAGCCTAATTCACCTGATGATTTAACACCCTAACACTACCTAAGAGGGTTAGATTAGGTGAGATTATGCTATTTTAAGTTAGATTAGGTTAGGTTAGCTTTGGTTAGATTATGTTAGGTTAAGTTAGGTTGAGTTAGGTTAGATTAGGTCAACATTAAGATAATTAGCTAGGGGGGAGGGGGGCTATTCTTCATGTGATCACTTCCCAGTTACCCTCCCACCCCAAAAAAAAAAAAAAAAATTACTCATTTCAATAAAAGGCCAAACAACAGGTAGGTCCTCAGGTGTGTCATTAATTAAGTAACCTTCCAGTGTGGCAGGTGAGGTGACGTCAGACCCTTCACTAGTACAGCACCCCACCTGCCAGCATCCTGTTACTGTGTCAACCCCCCCATCCACCCATCCCACCCCCCCCCTTCTCTCCCACACTACTCTGCCCCGCCTCCTTCCTCTCCCTCTTTCTGCCCCTCCCCCTTCCTCTCCTGCACCACCCTGCCCTGCCTCCTCCATCCTTTCCAGCACCACCCCCTCCCAGGCTCCCACCTCATCTTAGTCAAAAGGTATGAGTGAGAGAGACAAGACAGACACAGACAGACAGACAGACACAGACAGACAAGACAGAGACAGACAAGACAGACAGACAGACAGACAAGACAGACACAGACAGACAGAGAGACAGAATCATGTGTAATGTTAGTGGCAAACCAGAGAGTGATATACTGTACTGTACATTGCTAGGGGGTTCACAACACCACTAACTCACAACACCACTAACTCACAACACTAACTAACAACACCACTAACTAACAACACCACTAACTAACAACACCACTAACTCACAACACCGCTAACTCACAACACTAACTAACAACACCACTAACTAACAACACCACTAACTCACACCACTAACTCACAACTCCGCTAACTCACAACACCACTAACTCACAACACCAATAACTCACACCACTAACTCACAACACCGCTAACTCACAACACTAACTAACAACACCACTAACTCACACCACCACTAACTCACAACACTACTAACAACACCACTAACTCACAACACCACTAACTCACAACACCACTAACAACACCACTAACTAACACTACTAACAACACCACTAACTAACACCACTAACAACACCACTAACTCACAACACCACTAACTCACAACACCACTAACTAACAACACCACTAACTCACACTACTAACAACACCACTAACTCACAACACCACTAACTCACACCACTACCAACACCACTAACTCACAACACTACTAACAACACCACTAACTCACAACACCACTAACAACACCACTAACTAACACCACTAACTCACAACACCAATAACTCACAACACCACCACTAACTCACAACACAAACTCACAACACCGCTAACTCACAACACTAACTAACAACACCACTAACTAACAACACCACTAACTCACACCACTAACTCACAACACCGCTAACTCACAACACTAACTAACAACACCACTAACTCACACCACCACTAACTCACACCACTAACTCACAACACCGCTAACTCACAACACTAACTAACAACACCACTAACTCACACCACCACTAACTCACAACACTACTAACAACACCACTAACTCACAACACCACTAACTCACAACACCACTAACAACACCACTAACTAACACTACTAACAACACCACTAACTAACACCACTAACAACACCACTAACTCACAACACCACTAACTCACAACACCACTAACTAACAACACCACTAACTCACACTACTAACAACACCACTAACTCACAACACCACTAACTCACACCACTACCACCACTAACTCACAACACTACTAACAACACCACTAACTCACAACACCACTAACAACACCACTAACTAACACCACTAACTCACAACACCAATAACTCACAACACCACCACTAACTCACAACACCACTAACAACACCACTAATTCACAACACCACTAAATCACAACACCACTAACAACACCACTAACTCACAACACCACTCACAACACCACTAACTCACAACACCAGTAACTCACAACACCACTAACACCACCACTAACTCACAACACCACTAACTCACAACACCACTAACACCACCACTAACAACACCACTAACTCACACCACTAAAAACACCAGTAACAACACCACTAACTCACAACACCACTAACTCACAACACCACTAACTCACAACACCACTAATTCACAACACCACTAACTCACACCACTAACTCACACCACTAACTCACAACACTACTAACAACACCACTAACTCACAACACCACTAACAACACCACTAATTCACAACACCACTAACTCACAACACCACTAACAACACCACTAATTCACAACACCACTAACTCACAACACCAATAACTCACAACACTACTAACAACACCACTAACTCACACCACTAACAACACCAGTAACAACACCACTAACTCACAACACCAGTAACCCACAGCACCACTAACAACATCACTAACTCACAACACCACTAACTCACAACACTACTAACAACACCACTAACTCACAACACCACTAACCCACAACACCACTAACCCACAACACCACTAACTCACAACACCACTAACTCACAACACCACTAACTCACAACACCACTAACTCACAACACCACTAACAACACCACTAACTCACAACACCACTAACTCACAACACAACTAACAAAACCACTAAGTAACAAGACCACTAACTAACACCACCACTAACCCACAACACCACTAACTAACGACACCACTAACAACACCACTAACCCACAACACCACTAACTCACAACACCACTAACAACACCACTAACTCACACCACTAACAACACCACTAACCCACAACACCACTAACTCACAACACCACTAACAACACCACTAACCCACAACACCACTAACTCACAACACCACTAACTCACAACACCACTAACTCACAACACCACTAACAACACCACTAACCCACAACACCACTAACCCACAACACCACTAACTCACAACACCACTAACTCACAACACCACTAACCCACAACACCACTAACTCACAACACCACTAACCCACAACACCACTAACCCACAACACCACTAACTCACAACACCACTAACTCACAACACCACTAACCCACAACACCACTAACCCACAACACCACTAACTCACAACAACACTAACTCACAACACCACTAACTCACAACACCACTAACTCACAACACCACTAACTCACAACACCACTAACTCACAACACCACTAACCCACAACACCACTAACCCACAACACCACTAACTCACAACACCACTAACTCACAACACCACTAACCCACAACACCACTAACCCACAACACCACTAACTCACAACACCACTAACCCACAACACCACTAACCCACAACACCACTAACCCACAACACCACTAACTCACAACACCACTAACCCACAACACCACTAACCCACAACACCACTAACTCACAACACCACTAACCCACAACACCACTAACCCACAACACCACTAACCCACAACACCACTAACTCACAACACCACTAACTCACAACACCACTAACAACACCACTAACCCACAACACCACTAACTCACAACACCACTAACTCACAACACCACTAACTCACAACACCACTAACCCACAACACCACTAACTCACAACACCACTAACTCACAACACCACTAACAACACCACTAACCCACAACACCACTAACTCACAACAACACTAACTCACAACACCACTAACTCACAACACCACTAACAACACCAGTAACTCACAACACCACTAACTCACAACACTACTAACAACACCACTAACCCACAACACCACTAACTCACAACACCACTAACTCACAACACTACTAACAACACCACTAACCCACAACACCAGTAACTCACAACACCACTAACTCACAACACCACTAACCCACAACACCACTAACCCACAACACCACTAACCCACAACACCACTAACTCACAACACCACTAACTCACAACACCACTAACTCACAACACCACTAACTAACAACACCACTAACTCACAACACCACTAACCCACAACACCACTAACTCACAACACTACTAACAACACCACTAACTCACAACACCACTAACCCACAACACCACTAACTCACAACACCACTAACTCACAACACCACTAACTCACAACACCACTAACTCACAACACCACTAACCCACAACACCACTAACTCACAACACCACTAACTCACAACACCACTAACTCACAACACCACTAACCCACAACACCACTAACTCACAACACCACTAACCCACAACACCACTAACCCACAACACCACTAACTCACAACACCACTCAGTAAACGAGTGTACACAGTCATTTAAAGATCATAGAATAAAAACCTCATTAAATACTAGCATATAAGTATTAATAACTCTCAAAATACACCATAGAGGGGTTAAAGGTGTTATATATCCCATGACATTAACCTATAGGGATAAATTAACGATAAATAAGCCATAATTAAGGTTAAAATAAGGTTAAAATAAGGTTAAAATAAGGTTAAAGCCGATAATTGTTGTCATGGCAGAGTCCAACACGGGAGTCCCAGTCGATATTTTTCCCCCCCCGCACCTGAGTTAATTTTCCCTCTGTTACACCTTAAATCTCTAATTATCTCTAAGTATTATGAGTTAATGGTGATACTTACTCATCATTCCTCCCATATAACCATACGGAGCAGACATCCCTTGTAGAATATTGAAGGAAATTAGGGATTTTGTGGTGCTGTTACTAAGGTCTTCTCTCTCTCTCTCTCTTTTGGGCTTGATGGAGGTGGCCATTCACTCCCTCTGTCAACTCTCTTATTTCACTTTAAAACACATAATTAATCAATATAATAAACATATTCTACCTTTAATTAAAACTATATTATTATTTTATCATTACTATATGTATATCTTGTCTTTAATATATCTAAAAACAGGTAAAATAAGGAATAATAATAATTCTAAACGAAGAGAAATGATATCTAACCGATCAATGTCTTATAGAAAACGTAAACGAATTAATGAACTAGAAAACGAGAAATTATTTTAAGGACTAACTTATATATTAAGATCTTATAAGGGAATGTGTGGCTTATTTGATGCTGTTATCCTCTTAACCACTGATTGGCTCGTTAGTAGCTTGGTGCGATAGGTCACGTCTCTAATTACTTTTCCTTTTCTTTTATCCTCTTCAAACAGACTCTGAAATACATAAAAGAATACAATTTCAATATTCTTCAAGGTATATACTTATTAATGACGGTAATTTCTTGATTATACATACACCATGTATACATTGCTTACCTGTTATGTATACATGAATCGCTCATTGACGATTTTACCTGGAGAAATACCTATCTACTTATTCATCTCTATACATATCTAATTATTTATACATCATTTACTTACTATAATCATCTCTACATATTACAAAGACCATTATAATTTCTCACCTTAAATACCACAACAGACAGGTAAATAAAAATTGCCCTCAACACAAACTGGTAGACTGGATAGTGTTCATAATAAAACACAATATTGTCATAGTTTTTTATTTATTTATTTTATAAGTTTCATGTATCAACGTAGGTTAAAAATAGGGTAATTATCTATAGGTTATTGGTTCTTGTTAATTACTGAATGACTAATTGGGATGTGGTTTTTGTTTTTGTTTTAAGGCATCCGGAGCATCTGAAGATTAGTCACCCCGGGGTTATTTCACTTAAAATTAACTATTCTGATTTTATGACCTAACTTAACCACACTAATTTAACCTTATTTCCACAGCTAGCATTAAGGGGTTTAATCACCAGGTAAAATAATTTTGGGGGTGGCTAATCTTCAGGTGTACCCAAGAGCCTCGTATACCTACAGGGAAAAAGGGATATATACATTATCATATATACCCATTCTATCTCCTCCAGTCTATCTATCTCTCTACACCACAAGGGAGATAATATCTATTTTCTCTCAACCTATGTGTGATATGTGAGGTCAGCGCCCCCCTCCCTCTCTCTACCATCCCGGGGTGCCCCTTGAACTGACTCATAATCCTGATATCAGATTCTCAAAGGTTCCTACGATTATTACTCCTCATATCTATCTGGTTAATTTACGATAAAACATAAAAATAACATTACATATATACTGAGATTCCTGGTTAACTAGACACAAATTATCGTCAGGAGGGAAATTTAACGAAGGAAACTGAGAATTTGAAGCAAAATTTTTATCTCAAGAAATTATGATAAATTTTACGTAAAAATATAAATAAATTAATAAATCATCTTGTAAATAAAATGCATTAATTAACACTAAACTAAATACTGAATAATAACACTAATTTATATATTAATTACAAAGTTATGAGGTAAATAATTATCAAGACACATTTATACCACAACCAATCACTAATTTATATATAAAAACTATTAATGAATCCACTAAACTCTTCTCACATCAATAGGTTAGTTAAATGTTAATATTAAATTCTAAAGACACATTTAATCTGATATGAATCAAACTCTTACATTATTATCTTTGTGTTTATTAAATATTACGTGTTTCTATGTCACAACCTGAGGAAATATTTGATTCTAGTGTAAATATTATCTAAGTTATATATTAAAAATAGATATATGTGTTTTTGTTAAATATTTGTTGGTTAGGTTAGTGTGTGTGTGTGTGTGTGTGTGTGTGTGTGTGTGTGTTAAAACGTTGCTTAGTGTTTATATAACGTTACCGGATAAATAACTGCTTGTGTATGAACGTTTTTTGGTATTCTTTAAATGTTACAGTCTTCCTTACACGTCCCATATATAAACCCATAGCTAACACTATACATACTAATAGATAAATACAAATACTATGTACAAAATGTGTATAATTAAATAATGACCTAATGACTTGGACAAAAAATAACTTGGGTAGTGTTGGTTCACCTGTAAAAAAAAAAATTCCCCAGGATGTCTTGTTCCTTAAATACCGCCAAACTATCGCGAAATTTTACTAACAGGATAGGACATTAATTTTCCTCTTGACTGGTGATGTGAGAACGTATCTAACTGTCTCACTTAAGCTACCACACAAAGATGGATTCTCAAAGGTTCCTACGTTAAGTTTTCCTCCTAACTGGTGATGTGAGAACGTATCTAACTGACTCACTTAAGCTACCACACAAAGATGGATTCTCAAAGGTTCCTACGTTAAGTTTTCCTCCTAACTGGTGATGTGAGAACGTATCTAACTGACTCACTTAAGCTACCACACAAAGATGGATTCTCAAAGGTTCCTACGTTAAGTTTTCCTCCTAACTGGTGATGTGAGAACGTATCTAACTGACTCACTTAAGCTACCACACAAAGATAGATTCTCAAAGGTTCCTACGTTAAGTTTTCCTCCTAACTGGTGATGTGAGAACGTATCTAACTGACTCACTTAAGCTACCACACAAAGATGGATTCTCAAAGGTTCCTACGTTAAGTTTTCCTCCTAACTGGTGATGTGAGAACGTATCTAACTGACTCACTTAAGCTACCACACAAAGATAGATTCTCAAAGGTTCCTACGTTAAGTTTTCCTCCTAACTGGTGATGTGAGAACGTATCTAACTGACTCACTTAAGCTACCACACAAAGATGGATTCTCAAAGGTTCCTACGTTAAGTTTTCCTCCTAACTGGTGATGTGAGAACGTATCTAACTGACTCACTTAAGCTACCACACAAAGATGGATTCTCAAAGGTTCCTACGTTAAGTTTTCCTCCTAACTGGTGATGTGAGAACGTATCTAACTGACTCACTTAAGCTACCACACAAAGATAGATTCTCAAAGGTTCCTACGTTAAGTTTTCCTCCTAACTGGTGATGTGAGAACGTATCTAACTGACTCACTTAAGCTACCACACAAAGATGGATTCTCAAAGGTTCCTACGTTAAGTTTTCCTCCTAACTGGTGATGTGAGAACGTATCTAACTGACTCACTTAAGCTACCACACAAAGATGGATTCTCAAAGGTTCCTACGTTAAGTTTTCCTCCTAACTGGTGATGTGAGAACGTATCTAACTGACTCACTTAAGCTACCACACAAAGATGGATTCTCAAAGGTTCCTACGTTAAGTTTTCCTCCTAACTGGTGATGTGAGAACGTATCTAACTGACTCACTTAAGCTATCACACAAAGATGGATTCTCAAAGGTTCCTACTTGAGATAACTGCTTATATACTCTTACCTCATTCCTCAAGTCAACTTTTATTTTCATATTCTACTTTCTACTACTTTCCCATCTACTGTCTACCATTCACTATCAATTATTTCATCTACTTTGAAATACGACTTTTTCACCATGTAAACAATAAACCCCTGTATCCCCCATAAACTATAAACCCCTGTATCCCCTATAAACAATAAACCCCTGTATCCACCATGAACTATAAACCCCTGTATCCCCCATAAACTATAAACCCCTGTATCCCCCATAAACTATAAACCCCTGTATCCCCCATAAACAATAAACCCCTGTATCCCCCATAAACAATAAACCCCTGTATCCCCATAAACTATAGACACCTGTATCCACCATGAACTATAAACCCCTGTATCCCCCATAAACTATAAACCCCTGTATCCCCCATAAACTATAAACCCCTGTATCCACCATAAACTATAGACACCTGTATCCACCATAAACTATAAACCCCTGTATCCCCATAAACTATAAACCCCTGTATCCACCATGAACTATATACCCCTGTATCCCCCATAAACTATAAACCCCTGTATCCACCATGAACTATAAACCCCTGTATCCCCCATAAACTATAAACCCCTGTATCCCCCATAAACAATAAACCCCTGTATCCCCATAAACTATAAACCCCTGTATCCACCATAAACTATAGACACCTGTATCCACCATAAACTATAAACCCCTGTATCCCCATAAACTATAAACCCCTGTATCCACCATGAACTATAAACCCCTGTATCCCCCATAAACTATAAACCCCTGTATCCACCATGAACTATAAACCCCTGTATCCCCCATAAACAATAAACCCCTGTATCCCCCATAAACAATAAACCCCTGTATCCCCCATAAACTATAAACCCCTGTATCCACCATAAACTATAGACACCTGTATCCACCATAAACTATAAACCCCTGTATCCCCATAAACTATAAACCCCTGTATCCACCATGAACTATATACCCCTGTATCCCCCATAAACTATAAACCCCTGTATCCACCATGAACTATAAACCCCTGTATCCCCCATAAACTATAAACCCCTGTATCCCCCATAAACTATAAACCCCTGTATCCACCATAAACTATAGACACCTGTATCCACCATAAACTATAAACCCCTGTATCCCCATAAACTATAAACCCCTGTATCCACCATGAACTATAAACCCCTGTATCCCCCATAAACTATAAACCCCTGTATCCACCATGAACTATAAACCCCTGTATCCCCCATAAACAATAAACCCCTGTATCCCCCATAAACAATAAACCCCTGTATCCCCCATAAACTATAAACCCCTGTATCCCCCATAAACAATAAACCCCTGTATCCCCCATAAACAATAAACCCCTGTATCCCCCATAAACAATAAACCCCTGTATCCCCCATAAACTATAAACCCCTGTATCCCCCATAAACAATAAACCCCTGTATCCCCCACAAACTATAAACCCCTGTATCCCCCATAAACAATAAACCCCTGTATCCCCCATAAACAATAAACCCCTGTATCCCCCATAAACTATAAACCCCTGTATCCCCCATAAACTATAAACCCCTGTATCCCCCATAAACAATAAACCCCTGTATCCCCCATAAACAATAGACCCCTGTATCCCCCATAAACTATAAACCCCTGTATCCCCCATAAACAATAAACGCCTCGTAAACAAAATAACAGTGATTGGCATATTCCAAATTACTTTACTCTCCCTCCCTCTCCTTCATATATTTATTTCCCTTTGTCTTATATTTATCTGTCTCTCCCTTCCTCTTCCCTTTTACCTATCACTTTCATTATATACCTTATCTCCCATTCTCTTTGTGTATCTCTCTTCTCCCTTTCTCCCATAACCTGATCTACTTTATTCTTCATTACTCAAACCGTATCTAAGGTATATCAGGGCTACCAACACTACCAGTAACCCAAACAAACAGGAGTACCAACATTACTCAAAATCACAATAATATTCACGTACCATTTTCTTTGATTATTCTTTCGAGGGATAATTTATTTAATTTTATTTTCCTATTTCTTGTGTCTTCGTTTAGTGATTGTCTTGTCTTCTATGTGTTTTATTCATCTTCCTCTTCCTCCTCCTTCTATTCTTCCTCTTTCCATTCTCCATCATCTTCCTCCTCCTCAAACGGTCAAAAACTCGAGGGAGTGTGATCGCCTTGGCATCGAGTATGAGGCAGTGTGGTAACATGGATAATAACACTGCTCCTTGAAGCTCGTACTCAAACCATGCTGAAGTGAGGATGACTTATACGGTAAGAGGGTCATGTGGGGGTCGTCCTCGAGAGTAAGGTCATCCTCGAGATTAAGGTCGTCCTCGAGAGTAAGGTCATCCTCGAGATTAAGGTGGTCCTCGAGATAAGACGCCCCGGGAGGTAGATTTGATAACAGCCTGTATAACGGAGGGTGAAAGGTGACCCCATCTGTCCTGACTGGGATCACGGGGTCATCCTCCACGGCCAAGTCCTCCGGTTGGTACTCTGGCTGTCTGGGCTTCCTGGAGGTCCACCTTGGAGTCTTAGGTAAACACGCCTCGAACACACCCAACCTGTTGATAAGAAACATAAAATTAACATCTGTCATTACCTGTCAGATTCCTTCCTTGTCTGTCTCTCAATCTGTCTTTAATTACCTGTCAGACTCTCTCCTTCTGTCTGTCTCTCTGTCTATAATTGTCTGTCAATCTCTATCTCTCATTCCGTCTGTCTGTGTCTCTGTCCTTCCGTCTATTCTGTACCTACACTGTCTATATACATCCATCAACTCACCCCAAAACGGTCCACTGTTCAGAACGGTGATGACTGGACGACAAGAGAGAGGTCTGGTCGTGCTGGTCGTCATAAGGCTTCAACAGGTCGTACCGGGGGTCGTGGGGGTCGTACTGGGGGTCGTACCGGGGTGTAGGACGACTTTTACAACGACCACAGCAGCAGCAGACGACACATGATATTAGCACCAGAGTTAACAGGAGGGAGAGCGGGATGGCGAGCAGGATAGCTTCTTTCATCTCTGTTATCATGTTGTGACCTGTGGCATGATAGAGAGGTGTTAGTCAAGTGTGGCATGATAGGTGGTAAGGCTTGATAGTGAGTCATGGTAGGTGGTGAGGCAAGCTAGTAAGGCATGATAGGTGTTAAGGCATGATAGTGAGTCATGATAGGTCGTAAGGCATGATAGATATTGATATTTAAAAAACTTTATCGGAAAAATACCTTTAATTTATACCTTAAAATCAACCTAAAATACCTGCCTGTGTGTGTGTGTGTGTGTGTGTGTGTGTGTGTGTGTGTGTGTGTGTGTTTATTACAGGTAAATTTTGGCCTTAATTACCTGTGGGTTTACCTGTCTGTGTGTAATTAAGGGTGGAGGTGTTGTTGAGGTCTTGTTGTGCTTCTGTTATGGGCCCCTCTTCCTCCTCCTCCTCTTTCGTCTTCTTCTTCTTCCCCTCTTCCTCTTTCGTCTTCTTCTCCTCCTCCTCCTCTCTTCCTTCTGTCCTAGGCTTCTGTCTCTCCTCCTCCCGTCTAAAGCCCCTGTGATGGACCTTCCTCTCAGAGTGTCTCAGGCGATGGTGTCCGCTGGGAGCCGCCATCACCTCTTGCTGCTGGGGATCTTTCGGGGCTTTGAGTTTCCCTTGTATGTAATCCCTGACGTCATGATCCCCTCTGACGTCACTGTAATCGCTTGTGACGTCATAGTCTTTCCTCTCATACGTCATGCCTCTCTGTTTGTCAATGTCCTCTCCGTTATGGATGTTTCTCCGTCTACGAACGTCATTCTTTGCTCCCGAGTCGTCTTTCTGATGGCTGTCTTGTGAGAACGATAGTAATTTCCTCCTGAGAACCATTAGAATGACGTCCAGGAAGTCTCCACCGTGTTCTGATTGGTTTTCTTTGTGTGACGTCACCGACACCTGTCCCTGTGATTGGTTGGTTTCATGTGACGTCACCAGTATGCCTGTTTGTGATTGATTACCTTCATATGACGTCACCAGTATGCTATTCTGTGATTGGATGGCGTTGATTGACTCCTCCCTGAAGCTACCAATCACATCTTCAGCTGTAAACAAATAAAATATTAGTCGATCATTAATAAACAAAACTGTTCTGTGTGCGTGTGTGTGTACGTGTGTGTGCGTGTGATGTGACACCTGTCCTTAATTACTTTATAAAGACGCCTTGAATGTACCTGTACGATCAAAGGTGTATTGGCTCTCTCGCTCTCTCTCCTTCTCTCCCTTTCTCTCGCTCTCTCTACCTATTCACCTGTCTACCTACCTGAGGATCTCTCACTAATCAGGGCTACGGTACAAGGATCTATTTTTCCCCACAAGTACATCTCCGTTCCCCTTAATTACACGGTGGAGTCTACCTGTACACACCTGACCATACCTGACCGTGTGCAAGGACCTATAGTGGAGGGCAGGTGAGGCTGGTTAATGAGCCCCCCCCCCCCCTCTCTCTCTCTCTCTCTCTCTCTCTCTCTCTCTCTCTCTCTCTCTCTCTCTATTAAGTTCTCTTTGATGATCTTGTTAAATTATTTCATCGTAATAAACTTCATCTTGTAAATAGAAATATTAATTACCATTTTTTTTATCAATATTTAAAATTATGTACGTAGAAATTCTCAAAGGTTCCTACGTTAAGTTTTCCTCCTAACTGGTGATGTGAGAACGTATCTAACTGACTCACTTAAGCTACCACACAAAGATGGATTCTCAAAGGTTCCTACGTTAAGTTTTCCTCCTAACTGGTGATGTGAGAACGTATCTAACTGACTCACTTAAGCTACCACACAAAGATGGATTCTCAAAGGTTCCTACGTTAAGTTTTCCTCCTAACTGGTGATGTGAGAACGTATCTAACTGACTCACTTAAGCTACCACACAAAGATGGATTCAGTCAGCCAGACGGAAGTCCTCCATTAATGCGACACGACGCCATGTATGAAAATATACGTAGATGGCCTTAGATGTTTGTGAAGGAGGGGGGAGAGGGGGGAAGAAGAGAGAGAGAGAGAGAGAGAGAGAGAGAGAGAGAGAGAGAGAGAGAGAGAGCCAATTATCATAGGGTACAGTTTCAATATAATTACACACACACACACACATATACACGTACACTAATATACTTACATATGTACACGCTAAAACATACATACTTACATACTCATATATATATATAAACACAACCTCTCTCTCTCTCTCTCTCTGTCTCTCTCTCTCAGTATCGACCGTCCAGACAAGACCACCATCAATTTTATCTCCAGGATGACCAGGAACATGGCCAATCTCCGCCAACTGTCTTTCCCAGGATGAACAACACCATAACCCACCCGAGAGAGAGAGAGAGAGAGAGAGAGAGAGAGAGAGAGAGAGAGAGAGAGAGAGAGAGAGAGAGAGAGATACTCGAATATATGAAAAATAATCAAATAAACCACTAACTGGCAACGTAATGTTTACATAGAACAGCTGATGACGAGACGATCAGCTGATGTGACGTGTGTGTGTGTGTGTGTGTGTGTACGGAATATCCATCACACATGTAAATTTTAAAAACGTCCATACATGTCCGCAACACTCCCTCCCTCCCTCCCTCCCTCCCTGTCACACACACTCCTCCCTCCTTGTTCTTTTACCTCCTCCTCCTCCTCCATCTTATTATTATTATTATTATTTAGACATACTTCCATAGGGTGTATGTATGTATGTATGTATGTGTGTATGTATGTATGTGTGTGTGTATGTTTGTATGTATATTCATTTATCTGAGGCCAATAAAACTTACATTACAACGAAACTAATGACACACACACACACACACACACACACATCAAGTAATGGCGCTAAGGTTGGTGTATATATTGGCGCTGGCTCACAAAATAGGGGGGAGAGAGAGAGAGAGAGAGAGAGAGAGAGAGAGAGAGAGAGAGAGAGAGAGAGGCGACACACACACACACACACACCACCTACCTGCATACTCTACCTGTGATGGCCTGATTATATTGTATTGCCTTATCTCTCTCTCTCTCTCTCTCTCTCTCTCTCTCTCTCTCTCTCTCTCTCTATCTATAACTGTACATCTTTACATATATACAGAAACATATACAGTAGATCGAGAGAGAGAGAGAGGCCACACAGGTGAGGCCACACACCTGCGCTTAATTAGTATGATGTCAATATGTGGGCAGGTGTCACCCCGCTCTCTCTCTCTCTCTCTCTCTCTCTCTCTCTCTCTCACACACACACACACACACACACACACACCATTAACTACAAATTGATTCCATTACATAGATATAATATTTTATAAACGACCCATTTAATTAATTTCACGCAGGGTGATTGTGTTCCTAACGAGGTGATTATGTAGTTGGGTAGTTAAGGATTATAATTGTATTTTTATTCTGATATTGTGGTTGGGTTGGGTTAGGTTATGAACGATTCCTTTAGGATTTTAAGCCTCAGTAAACAATTCATCGTTCCTTTAGCTAATTTAATACGAGGAGAAAAACATAACATTACAATTTCTTAAACTAATGACCTAAAAAAACCCAGGTAATTCCTTTAGGTTTTAACAGGAGAGTCAAGAGAAATAAATTAAACCATTGTTCCTTTAGTTAATAACAGGTGTGTAAACATTATTATGAGATGTTGATGAGATGTTACCTATAATGTATGGGTTAAAAGACCAGGTGAGAGGGAGGGGGAGAGGGAGAGGGAGGGGGAGGGGGAGAGGGAGAGGGGGGGGGAGAGGGGGGGGGAGAGGGAGGGAGGGGGAGGGAGAGGGAGAGGGAGGGGGAGAGGGGGAGAGGGGGAGGGGGAGGGGGAGGGGGAGGAGAGGGAGAGGGAGGGGGAGAGGGAGAGGGAGGGGGAGAGGGAGAGGGAGAGGGAGGGGGAGAGGGAGGGGGAGAGGGAGGGGGAGAGGGAGAGGGGGGGAGGGAGGGGGAGAGGGAGAGGGAGGGGGAGGGGGAGGGGAGAGGGAGAGGGGGGGAGGGAGGGGGAGGGGGAGAGGGGAGGGGGAGGGGGAGAGGGAGGGGGAGAGGGAGGGGGAGAGGTGTTAGAAGATGAGATAAGGCAAGTGAGAGGCGTGTGACAGGGAGAGAGACAGGTGAGAGGGACAGGTGAGAGGGAGGGGGAACAAATGTGTCAAATGAGTGGCGTGAAAGAGGGGAGAGATGAGAGGGGAAAATGATGTGACGTAGGGAGAGAGAGAGAGATAAAGAGAGAGAGAGAGAGAGAGAGATAATTCCTCTCTCTCACCCTCTCTCTTTCTCTCTCTCTCTCTCTCTCTCTCTCTCTCTAGTATACAAATTCTCCCAAAACTAAGGTGTAAAAAATATTGTCCGTGAGTTCGTAACGACATTAATAACAGCTTAATGACCAATTGAACTTTTGAAAGAGTTTGTTCCTCACCGATTGAGCTGTTATTACTCTCTCTCACTCTCTCTCTCTCTCTCTCACTCTCTCTCTCTCTCTACTGGTCTTTAAAACTCCGCACGTTTTCTCCATAAATGTGTGTGTGTGTGTGTGTGCGTGTGTGTGCGTGTGTGCGTGTGTGCGCGTGTGTGTTATACAGTGACAATGAACTCACCTGTATAAGCCTTAATTAACCTGGTAATTAACCTGGACAAGACGGTATTAACCTAAGTAAAAATTTAACCTGACAATTTACCTTTGATTGATTGATTAACTTACCTGTGTGTCTTTGTAGGTCTTGGAGGTGTCTTCTGTCTGATGTCTTGGAGGAGGAGGAGGAGGAGGTCTTCTTAGCCTCCTCCTCCTCCTCTTCTACCTCCAAGAATCCTCCTCCTCCTCCTCCTCCTCTTCCTTCCACTCCCTCTTCCTCGGGGTTCCTATACCGCGCCTCTGCTCTCACCAGTAGGATGGCCACCACGCCTCCTACCACGCCCACCACCACCATCACCACCACACGCCCCACCACGCCCTCCATCAACTGTAGGGAGGAAGATAAGGTAGAGAGAATATCTACACCGTGTCTATTGGCGTTTGATCTACCACAAGAACACACACACACACACACACACACACACACACACACACACACACTCAAACACGTACAGACTCTCAAAAAGTGTATACATTTCAGCATGGAAGTGTAAGTGTGCAGTGAGTGTTAAGTGTGTGTGGAGAGAGAGAGAGAGAGACAGAGAGAGAGAGAGAGAGAGAGAGAGAGAGAGAGAGAGAGAGAGAGAGAGAGAGAGAGAGAGTGTATGTAGGGCCCCCTCCATCTCAACATCCTTCATCCAATCACTCCCTCACCCCCCCAGCTAAGCCTCCCCCTCACCCCCCCAGCTAAGCCTCTCCCTCACCCCCCCCACTAAGCCTCTCCCCAACCCCCCCACTAAGCCTCTCCCTCACTCCCCCCAGCTAAGCCTCTCCCTCACTCCCCCCAGCTTAGCCTCTCCCTCACCCCCCAGCTAAGCCTCTCCCTCACCCCCCCAGCTAAACCTCTTCCTCACCCCCCACTAAGCCTCCCCCTCACCCCCCACTAAGCCTCCCCCTCACCCCCCAGCTAAGCCTCTCCCTCACCCCCCAGCTAAGCCTCTCCCTCACGCCCCCAGCTAAGCCTCTCTCTCACCCCCCAACTAAGCCTCTCCCTCACCCCCAGCGAAGCCTCTCCCTCACCCCCCCAGCTAAACCTCTTCCTCACCCCCCACTAAGCCTCCCCCTCACCCCCCACTAAGCCTCCCCCTCACCCCCCAGCTAAGCCTCTCCCTCACCCCCCAGCTAAGCCTCTCCCTCACGCCCCCAGCTAAGCCTCTCTCTCACCCCCCAACTAAGCCTCTCCCTCACCCCCCACTAAGCCTCCCCCTCACCCCCCCACTAAGCCTCTCCCTCACTCCCCACTAAGCCTCCCCCTCACCCCCCAGCTAAGCCTCTCCCTCACCCCCCCACTAAGCCTCTCCCTCACCCCCCACTAAGCCTCCCCCTCACCCCCCAGCTAAGCCTCTCCCTCACCCCCCCAAGCTAAGCCTCTCCCTCACCCCCCACTAAGCCTCTCCCTCAACCCCCCCAGCTAAGCCTCTCCCTCACCCCCCCACTAAGCCTCTCCCTCACCCCCCCAGCTAAGCCTCTCCCTCACCCCCCCACTAAGCCTCCCCCTCTCGTTGTATTTACCTTGACAAAACTAATACAGAGACTTTATGGTAATGGGTCGTGAGCTGAGGATCTTGACTACTACCATCACTCAGGCTCATAGTCTGTCTGTCTGTCTGTCTGTCTGTCTGTGTGTCTGTCTGTCTCTGTCTGTCTGTCTGTGTCTGTCTGTCTGTGTGTGTGTCTGCCTGTCTGTCTGTCTGTACCATCAAGGTTTAAAGCGAGGAAGGAAGGAAGGAAGGAAGGAAGGAGGGAGGGAGGGAGGGAGGGAGGGAGGAGGGAGAAGAGGTAGGGAGGGAAGGAGGGAGGGAGGGAAGGAGGAGGGAGAAGAGGTAGGGAGGGAAGGAGGGAGGGAGGGTAAGGAGGGAGGCCACACACCTTTATACACCTGTGTGAGCCAAACCCACGCGGATGAGGGCACAGTGAGCGCTGATTGGTCCTCACCTGTCATAACCATAAGTTCATTTGGTTTCCATTGTTCATTCTCTCTCTCTCACTCTCTCTCTCTCTCTCTCTCTCTCTTCTCTCTCTCACTCTCTCTCACACTCTCTCTCTCTCTCTCTCTCTCTCAGACGTATAATAACCTTGAAAATAACCCCGTGTCTCTGTCCAGCGACCCGGAACTAAACGCCCCTTTGTGTTTGTGTATTTCAGGCTCGTGGTACAGTGAGCCGTGGTGTAGAGGAAAGAGATAGGTGTTTAGGATAAGAATACCCTCGTTCGATCCCCTCTAGGTGGCTGAAATTGGGGAAGGGGAGGGGGGAAAGGGGAGGGGGGTGGGGGTAGGGCGGAAAGGGGAGGGGGTGGAGGGAGGGGTGGGGTGGAGGAAGGGGGTAGGGGGAAAGGGGAGGGGGTGGAGGGATGGGTGGGGGTGGAGGAAGGGGGTAGGGGGAAAGGGGAGGGGGTGGAGGGAGGGGTGGGGTGGAGGAAGGGGGTAGGGGGAAAGGGGAGGGGGTGGAGGGAGGGGGTAGGGGGACACATCAACACCCTGAGCACACACGTTCGAACCCAGGGTATACAAGGCCGTGGCAGAGTGGATACCTTCACGACCTAAGGACCCAAGTTCGAGCCGCAGGAGAGAGAGAGAGAGAGAGAGAGAGAGAGAGAGAGAGAGAGAGACCACCACCACTACTACAAATACAACTATTATTATTATCTCTCTCTCTCTCTCACACACACACACACACACACACACACTCCATATGTACACACAGTGATGACTCCGGGAAAAATACACACAATACAATAACGACACAACAAGATTGGGTGGTGTATACTCAAGGGGACATACACTCATACACCCGGAGGAGACAGACAGACAGACAGACAGACAGACAGACAGACAGACAGACAGATAGACAGACAGACAGACAGACAGACAGGCAGACAGACAGACAGTGACAGGTAGTGTGGAAGGTTGATCAAGGTGTTGTGACCACCGCCATCTTGTGACCCCCGCCATCTTGTGACCGCCGCCATCTTGTGACCGCCGCCATCTTGTGACCCCCGCCATCTTGTGACCGCCGCCATCTTGTGACCACCGCCATCTTGTGACCCCCGCCATCTTGTGACCGCCGCCATCTTGTGACCCCCGCCATCTTGTGACCGCCGCCATCTTGTGAACGCCGCCATCTTGTGACCGCCGCCATCTTGTGACCACCGCCATCTTGTGAACGCCGCCATCTTGTGACCACCGCCATCTTGTGACCACCGCCATCTTGTGACCGCCGCCATCTTGTGACTACCGCCATCTTGTGACTACCGCCATCTTGTGACCACCGCCATCTTGTGACCACCGCCATCTTGTGACCCCCGCCATCTTGTGACCCCCGCCATCTTGTGACCACCACCATCTTGTGACCGCCGCCATCTTGTGACCGCCGCCATCTTGTGACCACCGCCATCTTGTGACCCCCGCCATCTTGTGACCGCCGCCATCTTGTGACCACCGCCATCTTGTGACCCCCGCCATCTTGTGACCACCGCCATCTTGTGACCCCCGCCATCTTGTGACCGCCGCCATCTTGTGACTGCCGCCATCTTGTGACCCCCGCCATCTTGTGACCGCCGCCATCTTGTGACCCCCGCCATCTTGTGACCACCGCCATCTTGTGACCACCGCCATCTTGTGACCCCCGCCATCTTGTGACCGCCGCCATCTTGTGACCCCCGCCATCTTGTGACCACCACCATCTTGTGACCGCCGCCATCTTGTGACCGCCGCCATCTTATGACCACCGCCATCTTGTGACCCCCGCCATCTTGTGACCGCCGCCATCTTGTGACCGCCGCCATCTTGTGACCCCCGCCATCTTGTGACCACCGCCATCTTGTGACCCCCGCCATCTTGTGACCACCGCCATCTTGTAACCACCGCCATCTTGTGACCACCGCCATCTTGTGACCCCCGCCATCTTGTGACCCCCGCCATCTTGTGACCCCCGCCATCTTGTAACCACCGCCATCTTGTGACCCCCGCCATCTTGTGACCACCGCCATCTTGTGACCACCGCCATCTTGTGACCCCCGCCATCTTGTGACCCCCGCCATCTTGTGACCACCGCCATCTTGTGACCACCGCCATCTTGTGACCCCCGCCATCTTGTGACCACCGCCATCTTGTGACCCCCGCCATCTTGTGACCCCCGCCATCTTGTGACCACCGCCATCTTGTGACCACCGCCATCTTGTGACCCCCGCCATCTTGTGACCACCGCCATCTTGTGACCACCGCCATCTTGTGACCACCGCCATCTTGTGACCACCACCATCTTGTGACCGCCGCCATCTTGTGACCGCCGCCATCTTATGACCACCGCCATCTTGTGACCCCCGCCATCTTGTGACCGCCGCCATCTTGTGACCGCCGCCATCTTGTGACCCCCGCCATCTTGTGACCACCGCCATCTTGTA